>WBMY01004787.1:100780-132748 GCA_013397315.1 Donacobius atricapilla | reverse complement strand
CACCGGCAGCTCCGCCGCGCCAGGCGCCGGGGGCTCGGCTCGGGGCGCTTGCCGGGCTCCTCGCTCCTTGCTCCAAGCCCATGTTCGAGGCCAGCGGGCTCCAGGGCAGCCCCCGGCACTGGCGACCCCGTGGTTCCCCCGCTGTCCCCGGTGTGACGCGCCTGCAGCTCACCGGGCGAGGTTGAGCGACCAACGTGGCGCTGGAAGCCACGGGGGTGCCCAGTTCCCAGCCCGCTGCGGGGCACCGCCGCTTATCAGTGGATTAAGTCTGGTGATAAGGAGCCAAAAATCTGTAAGGTCCTCTACAGGAGGCCAAAAAGTCGTTCGATAAACCTGGCTTTGAAACCTACTGAACTCCCGACTGCAGGAGCAGAAGAATCACAGAATCAGCTGGGTTGGAAGCGACCTCTGAGATCATCGAGTCCAACCCATGAGGGAACGCCACCCTGTCAACCAGATCATGGCACTGAGTGAGTGCCACGTCTAGTTTTTCCTTAAACACCTCCAGGGATGGTGACTCCACCATCTCCCTGGGCAGTCCATCCTAAAAGAGCTGCAGGGAGGTCACTGGGAGTGTCCCTCCCTACTGGAACCCCACCAGCGCGGTGCCAGCCTTGCCAGCTTGTTTTGCCAACGTTTCCTCCCCAGCAAAATCACTAAATACCCTTTGCTGTCATCTGTCTTTGGCAGGGGAAAACATGAGCTGCTGTTCCTGCTTTAGATGTATCCACAGCAGTGGTTTGTCACGCAAGTGTCTCCCCAGCCATCTTCTCTGGGCAGTCCTCAAGGAGTCTCATCCTGCAGGGAGAAAGAGAAAAGCACTGGAGAAATCCTCTGAAACCAACGGTATTCTCTGAGAACAAGAGAGAAACACAAAGGGAAGGCATTGGGAAACATTGGGAAAACGGGGAATTAAGTGGCGGCATCAGATGGTAGTTTGAACCTTAAAGGGTTTCTACAAGAAGGAGCTTCCCATCTCCTTAAAAGATTTTGGCAAATCGTTTCCACTTAGATGGAAGCAGGCAGCAAACTGAAAATACCGGGTTCCTTTCCACCCCGGGGAACAGCAGGAAGCTGTTCAGGGGACATTTAGGTTAGATATCAGGAAAGGTTCAACTCCAAAGGGTGCTGGGGCACAGAACAGGCTCCCCAGGGAAGGGTCACAGCCCCAGGGCTGCCAGAGCTCAAGGAGCACTTGGAACATTCTCTCAGGCACAGGGTAGGATTGTTGGGGTCTGTGCAGGGCCAGGAGTTGGTCTGGATGAAGCTTTTGGGTCCTTTTCCACTCAGGATATTCTATGACTCAATGATTCCCTGACGTGCTGGAGGGCAGCACTACTTACTCTGTACGCTGCTGAGAGGAGATCCTGGGGAATGTTCTCAAGCTACAGAGCAGGGTAAGTGTGGCAGCACAGCACTGTGCCCTGACAGTCCCGACGAGGGGCACAGCTAATTAGCCAGGGCCCAGGATCACAATTACATGAGATGAACCTCTCAAAGTCTCTGGAGCCCCTGTTGACTATGACTACAAAGCAAGGGTGGGAGGAAAGACAGAGGTAAGTTGAATTGCTGCGGGTCAAATATTAGATCAGGGCAGAAAACAGACCCCACTGTTCTCACCCCTCCAGTACTTTCTCCACTGGACTGTAACAATCCACAGAACAACAACGGGATTTAGCTGCTGCTGACACAGTAGTTTCCTGTGTTCGGGGAAAAATTCTGCATTTTGGTATAGGACCAAATGCATATGGGAAAAAAAAAACCCTATTTACCAGCATGGCCCCACAGTTTGGTGACATGCAGTGAGATGCAAGATATCCCCAGATGACTTAAAGAGCAATGAAATATGTGCCCTGTCAAACTAGGAAAAGGCCCCACAAAGATATGGCCCCAATCTTTTATTGTAAATTGATAAAGACAGTGAACTGCCATTTGCTGCTAAGTGACTCCTAATGATTAAACAACCTTTCTCCTCCCACCCCCTCGGGGCATTTAGTGATAATATAAGAAAGATTCTGCACATTGTTTAGCTTAAATGGCCATCTGGCCCTTCTGCATTTCAGTAGCCTTGAACATTAAAAAAACAACAGATAAAGAAAACCGGTCCTATCTTATCGAGACCTGGAGAAGTTGAACTCTGTTAGAGCATAGAGGATTAACGAAGTCCTTACAGTTATTTTATTGTTTCCATCTTGATTAGCAGTCATATTCCTCACAGCTTTGTGTCATAGTCTCTAAACCAAGAGAAGAAACTGTCCCTTACTGGCTGTATTAATTTTAACCATGAAATATAACTCCAGCAGCCCCATCCAGCTTCCACAGGGGCTGTTTTGCTCTTGGGCAATGGAGGCATATGCCAAAAAAAAAAAAAGATACAGGTTTTCAGCCAAAAAAAAAAAAAAACCCAAACTGGAATTATTGTACAAGTAGGGAAAAGGATGCTCTTTTCAGAGGAAAATGTAATGGTCTTGGCCTAACTCAGAAACCTGCTTCCTGCTGCTGAGACTTCATCTAATCCCACCCCACTAAGTGCTTTCTTCATCTGCTTTTACTCAAGGGGATAAAAACACAATTTCCCCAAAGCAACCCACTCAAAGTTCCTGGGAACAAAAAAAAGTTTGGTCTCAACTCAGCTTATGGTTGGCTTATGGTTGAATCCAGCATTTCTTCTGGGATTAATTCCCACTCCCCTCTTTGCCATGGAAGAAAACTAAGAAGGGTCGAGTCTGTTTGGAAAGTGTGATATCCTTAAGAATGTGGCCTTGGGCTTTGAAGAAAGAAGCCAGCTGAAGACGCTTTCACCTGCAGTGCTGGAGTAGCTTTGTGAGTGAAATCTGTAGCAGCAGGGAACATTTGGTGTAAACACCCCCTAAATCACAGAGGATGTACAGATATGCTGAGGTAAAACCCCTCGGGCTGCGTTCCCAACTGCACTGTGCATGCTGACACTGCTAGTTTGCATTTTGGTGAAAGCTGGGAGCTCAGAAATGTGCTACAACATCCAGCTTTTGGGTATCAGCTGCCAGAGTGCAATAGAATCTCCAGAGTCAGGTACCTCGTCCTTCTATTTATAGTGCGGAGAGAGACACTTCCCAAGGGCAAGTGGAAACTCCCACCTGGGAGCAGAGACCAGGGAGAAGGAGACATCAAAGGAGGGCTGTAGTAGAGTCACTTTGCATAGCCAGTGGAGGAGTTTCCATCAGCTCAGGATCCCAGCCCCACACATTGGGGTTTAGGAGCCTGTCAGTGCTCTTTGAAGGAGCAATAACAATTTCTGTTGTTATTCTGATGTTATTTGTCGTATGTGCTGACCTGGGTGCTGGAGAAATACCCAGGAAAGGGAAGGCACTCCCCAGGCTCATCCAAGTGAGAGTCCAAACATCTCTCTCTACCTGCTTGGCCATGCCCTCCTCCCAGGTGACAGGCTGAGGCACTGGAGGGTGGCTTCCCCCCATTCCTGGTAAAAATGGGTTGCAAAGCAAAATAAACCTCACAGAACAGCAAGAGGCTTCACTGCGTTCCCTAGTTGCTCAAAGACAGGAATTTCACTTCTATTTTCGGCCCCTAGAATTTTTTCTGGTTTTAAAACTAGCAACCATTTCACATGAAAAGCCTGAGAAGTGGGGACAGCAGCCAATGCAACATAATGAATTTGCTGTTCAATATTTGATTGAGGGGTTATCAATTCAGTTTACAACCTGTGCCCTCTGCAGTGTCTTATTTTGCCTACGGAGGATTTTCTTTGACTGCATGCAAGTGGCTGTGGGGTACAGCTTTATAACTCCATTTACTTGTACTTTCACCAAAAACATGATCAGAAAATGTAATTATTCCAGGGCTAAATTTGAGGATAGATTTCCCTACACACTCCATATTGCTCTTCATTTGTGCAAGGGTGGGGAGAATCACCTTCACAAAGAACAATATTCCGTGTGAAGGAATGAAGAGCAGAAAGAGCAAGTTAGCAGATTGCCACATAATGATCTCCTCAGTACAAAATGTATGGGATAATGACAGTTATAGTGCCAAGAAATAAAGAAATTCAAATTGGTTCTCAAAGCTCTATGGCTAAAATGGGATATTTTCATAAAATCATCAGGTCTGCATGAGAACAAGGAGTTTAACCTTTCAGGCATTGCTAATATCTGCACAGGATAAATGAGTTTAGAAATTCATGTCCCCTTGTTTATTTCTATGAAATGGTAGTATGCTTATTCCTCTTAACACAATACTTCTCTTAGCACAATAAAATCAGTAGCAATCAGGAATTTGGCTGGAGAGCACCTGACCAGAGTGTTTTATCCGGAGTGACATCGCAACACTTTAAACTCTTGGCGTTATTCAAGCACACCGAGACCCTTGTGGTGACCTAAATATTGTCAGTGCAAGGTGTCTGCACACCTTAAGGAAACCCATTCTGGCTGTAACCTACCTGGCTCAGGTAACACATGCAGAGGTGCTCAGCAAACCCAGGGCAGGTACTCGGGTTCCTCAAGGGCCCATGGCTGCCTTATCGCTCCTGTTGTTATTTGAGCTCCTGAGATTAAGCCCAGGCTGTAGCAAAGCTTCCTAAATTCTGTACCGACACCCGCGAGAGTGGCAATGAGCAAAGGAGTCAGTCCCGATGCTCCAAGGAGCAAACAAGTATTGTTTCAGGTATGCAGTAAGAAAAAAAAAAACAACCCGATTTTTGGTTGAAATGATGATACTCCTAAACTCACTTTCTCCCTAAAACCTGTGTTTCAGCATGGCTCACATCACTGGACTACATCCTGGTATAAGGTAGAAGAATTGTTGCATGTCCTCAAATTCCCCTGCCACAGGAGAAAAAGTGGCGTAAGAAAAGTCAGCAAACACCGAGGACTGCATTGGATTGGACTCTGTACACTCTACAGAGCTGAGCTCCCGTGGTTCTGTTTAATTGGATCTTTTTCAAACCATCACTTGGGCAGCACTCAATAACCTCCATGCTGATCTTTTATTATCTCTAGCAAATAAATGGCTGTAGCATTAGGCTGGATGGTCAATATTTGTAACCTTTGCTGTAACCTTTGTCAGTCTGTGCAGAAACAGGGGGTGACTTTTCCCCGACTGCTCCAATCTGGGATGCCCCCGGCCGCTCACTCTGATCGTTGCCGTGGGGAACAGCTCTGTGCTCTTACTGTGGTGCTTAATCCATTTATTTCTGTCTTAAAATCGCATTGACACGCAAAATTACTGATATTTTTGTGAAACGCCAGAGGAGATCCCGCATTTTCAGGCTGCTGGAAGGACACGGCTGTCCTCCGCCGCCGACCACCGCTCCGGCTGCTCAGCAGTTTCCCGTTTCCAAACACTTTTTTTTTTTTTTTTCTTTTTCTCCAAACGCCGTCCACACTTTTGCAGTGCCACCAAGCGGATGGTTCCGCCGTTAGCATTTGAATTTCCCAGGTTACCGCTTATAAACAAACACAGAACTCTCCAGGAGCTGAGAACGGTGTTAAACGCAACCCACCACAGCAAACCGCGGGGTTGGAGCGATGCGGGTACGGCAGGAAACAAAGGGTCGTTAATAAAAACCCCTTTAATAATGTGTTTGTGGCCCTCTCTGACCTGTGGAGACCCGGCTTCGGCTCCTCAGCAGGCGGCACAGAGCGGATATTAAGGTGGGGACACAGACCTTGTGGGTGTCTCGGTTCAGGAGAGCTGGAGCTTCTGGAGCGGGCACAGCGGAGGACGAAAGGCCTGGAGCATCTCCCTGATGAGGAAAGGCTGAAGGAGCAGGGGCTGTTCAGGCCTGACAGGGGACCTGATCAGCACTGTCTGTCCCTGCCTGCAGGAAAGGCTCAGAGACAGCGCAGGCTCTGCTCCCTGGGGCCCAGCAATGGCACCAGAGGGACGAGCAGCAACTGATGCCCACAAGTTCCACCCGAACATGAGGAAGAACATCCCTGTGCAGTGACCCAGCCCTGACCAGAGACCAGAGAGGGTGTGGAGTCTCCCTCACTGGGGACATTCCAGAGCTGTTTGAACACAACCCTGTGCCCTTTGCTCTGGGATGATCCTTTGCCTCAGAGCAGGGAGAATGGACCAGATGAGCCGCTGGCGTCCCTTCCAGCCTTGTCCGTTCTGGGACACTGTGGGTGCTGGGAGAGCTCATCACTGTCGCTGAGTCCCGGTGGGGGTGAGGGCTTTGCAAGCCCAAACCGGAGCCAGGTGACCCCCGGGCACAGGGGACCCCCGCCGCCATTTTAGCGCCCCCGCGGGTCCCCGAGGCCAGGCCTGGCCCCCGCGCCCTCAGCGGCTTCTCCTCCCTCACTCCGCCAGCCAATGAGCTGCAAGCGTGGGCGGGGAAATGCCTCGTGCAGCCAATGGAAATTAAGCGTGTCCATCGGGCGACCAATAAGCAGGCCGCTCTGGTGTCCGGGCGCTGCCAATCAGCGGCGGCGGGTGAGGCCGATGGCAGCCGGCGCTGCGGCGCTGGCCAATGAGCGCCGGCGGGGGAGATTTGAAAGCGAGGCGGGGCGGCGCGCGGCGGGGGCCGCGCGGGGCCGGGGCAGGTAATGGCGGGCGCGGGGGGGATCGCGGCTCCCGGCGCGGGATCCGGGAGTCCTGGAGGGGCTTGGAAGGGCTCCGAAGGACCTGGGCTGCCGGCAGTGTGCTCCCTAAGGGGTCCCGGGGGGCGGTCTCGCCTGGCGGGGGGCTGGCAGCGGGGCTTCTGCTCCGAGCTGGGGTGGGAACAGCCGGAGGCGCTGGCGGGGAAGGGGCTGAGGGGACAATCCTGGGGTGACCCCACACTGCAGGGGCTGAGGGGACAATCCTGGGGTGACCCCACACTGCAGGGGCTGAGGGGACAATCCTGGGGTGATCCCACACAGCAGGGGCTGGGCTATGCCCGACAGTCTGGTCCGACCCTCGGGACCCGTTTCGAAACCGTTGAGTCCGGGCTTTACTCAGTCTCTGCCCGCTCTAAACGTAGCGATATTTGCTCTTCCGGCTCTGTTTTCTCACTGTTCAGGCTAAAAGGGCACCTAAATGTTTTCATGCTCATATTGTCCTTTGGTTCTTAGCGTGTTGCTGGTCAGAAGTGTCTTTTTGCCTTTGCTGTTATTTATCAGAATAAATGATCGGGTTTAATTTTTGGTGCTATATGTTAGCCAGTCACAAATCTTTTGTGTAAGCCCTCTGTCTCTTTCTTGCTAATAGTCTTTACTTGAGTTTATGCCAATTTAAATACCAATGTATCTTCTAGGCTTCTGTTTGTGAAGATACTCCACAAGAACGGTGACCTGGGAAGAAGAGGAGACAGGTATTTTTGTTCTAAACACACCTTTGGGATATTGAGCATGACACACATTTTCAATGAGCCCACAGATGTCACTGATAACCTTCCTGTTCTCAAAGAACAGGTCTAAGGGTAAATTTAGGAACTTTGTCCTGAAAAAGGAGTGTAGAGACTAAACTGCTGCTTTGAGGAATATTTATCATCCACTGGGCTCAAAAGCCTTCTCTTTCTAGGACACAGATTGCAGAGATGTATTCCCACAGTTTAATTTATGGCTTTCTGTAATGCCATGTAATTACTAACAATGCTGTAATGACTAATTCTGTAATTACTAGCAGGATCAGCTCAAATATGATTCTTGGTGATGCTCATGAATTAACTTCCCATAATCACTTAAATGTAAAGCAGGGCAAATATGACCTATGAACTGCAGTGGAATTTTTTTGCACTCAACATTAACTGGCATTTTTAATCAATTTCTGAAAGCTGGAATGAAAGATGCAGGGTGAAGCCCAAGATATTCACAAATCAGGTGCTGCTGGCATGTACCAGCTCTTCCAGGATTGTGTGGAAGAGAGCCAGTCCCTGATTTGAGTTTTGATTTTTATTCCCCTTTGCTTTCTAACTTCCACTGACTATTTTTTCCTCTCCTGCAGTGCTGAACATATCAGAAAAAAGGGGCAAAATGCACAAATTTAGGTTTCTGTCCACTATCTGTTCTAAGCAATTCCAGGAGGTTGTGCAGGAGCTGTTGGTGCTGTGCAAGTCACCCCCTCCATGAAGTGGGGAACAGGGAGCTGCCACTGCCAGCACTGATGGCACCTGAACAGGCTTGGGCTGTATTCCTTCTTCCAACAGCTCAGGTTCTCTCCTTGGCTGCTTTTCCTATAAGTATATGCAGTTTATTTCTGCATTATTTCTATTTCACTGCTTTTTCTTCTAACATTTGGGTTTTCCAGCTAGGCTGCAGGTTGAGTTTTTGGCTTTTGGTAGCACATAGATGGGAAGGGGATGGACTTTAAGGAAAACTCTACACCCATTGTCAAGGCTTTTCAGTTCAATTCACTGATGGTTCCTTCATGCTGTCCTGAAATGAAGAACCTCAGTAAATGACTCAGTTACCAATGAATTAATAACTGTGGGGTGTTTAGTTTAGCTCTGTCACCCTGCTTACTGCAATGCTTTTTCCTATTAGTGGTGGAAGATGAGAAGTGTGAAAGACCGTGGCTGAGGTGGAAAACAGATTTCAGTGGGATGCAGGGGATAACAGAATCCTGAAATGGTTTGGATAGGAAGGGACCTTAAAGCCCATCTTGTTCCCATTCCCTGCCATGGGCAGGGACACCTTCCACTATCCCAGGCTGCTCCAAACCCCATCCAACCTGGCCTGGAACACTGCCAGGGATCCAGGGGCAGCCACAGCTTCTCTGGGCACCCCGTGCCAGGGCCTCCCCACCCTCACAGGGAAGAATTTCTTTCCAAAATCCCATCTAACCCTGCCCTCTGTCTGTTTACATCCATTCCCCCTGTCCTGTCACTCCAGGGCCTTGCCCAGTGTCCCTCTCCAGCTCTCCGGGAGCCGCTTTAGGTACAGTTAGCGCAGCAAGTGCAAACCAACTGACCATTGGCTCAAGGCTTCCTCAGGTTAAAAAAGACAAGGAAAATACTGTTTGAAATAAGCACTGTTGTATTGCAGTTGTATCCTGGAAACATCCTGGTTCTGAGTACTCTGCTGCATGACAAAATTCCTTGCTATCAGATAGGTCTAATCTAAATGGAACGTTGCTTCCAAGTATTGTCCTACAGCCTTGTCATTTACTTGCTCCTCTCCTTAATGTGGAAAACAGCCATGGAGAAAGCAGCCCAGGCAATCCCAGGCATGGGTGCAGTGACCCCTCCTAATTCTGTGTCAGACTTGCTGACTACTCAGCAACCAATCTGGTCCCTGGAATGAACAAAAATAATGAGAAATTGCTGAAAAAAGTCATTGCTGAAATCGCCGTTTGAGTTTTCTCTGGTGACATACAGAAATAAAGAATCTGGGGCCTTGCTCCTAACGTGCAAACTTTAACAGAAATGGAAAAGGAACAGTGACAGTGTTCCTAATCACCGTGGTTGTTGTCTAAGGTCATCAGGATGGCTGCTACCTCCCAGTTTGCCAGACGATACAAGAAGGATTTGAGTACAGAAGCCCTGAGAACCAAGGTTGCCCGCAGGAAATCCATCCTCCAGAAGGAGAACAGGCACAAGCTCTTCGAGAAGGGCCGGCAGTTCAGGCTGGCAGATGTCAATGTTCAGCTCTCCAAGGACAAGGGGATTTCTGAGCTCAAGGAAACCAGGGAATTGTGCTCTCAAGAGAACAACAATGTGAAACAGAGTAAGTAAAGACTTGCTGTAGACCTCTTTTTTTATGTTAAAAATTTTAAGTAGATTTAGTTGCATTATCACAGAAACCTAATAGCAGGCAACATTTTAATTTGACAAAAAAGTTTAAGGTTTAAAACCCTATCAGTCTTTCCAAGTGTTAAAACCAAGTTAATAAAAGCTTAATACGGCTGTACCCTCCTCACTGCTCCAGTGGTATGAATGAAGCTTTGCTCTGATTGTCTGCAGCAGCTAAAGGAAGAATGCATTTTGTTATTAATATTCAACAGGAAATGCCTTTATGATTGCTTTGTCCTTTAAGATGTGAAAAACTCCAATCTAAAATACCATCTAACTGATGCCTGTCATGTGCTTAGCAATTGGCAATTTTATATTATATATGAAATTATTAATGGGTAAGTGTATAGTATGATTTTATTTTGAAAATGGCTAGTTTTTGACAACTTATTTTCCTCTCAGAAAATAGGGCCTGCATATATGTTGAATTCTGCCCCCTGGCTCTCCTGTATGCTTGTGGCCCAAGAAATTAAGTTAGCATTTAAAAATGTTAACAGATTTTTTGAGAAATACTTTCACTTTCAGTATTTTGATAGCAGAAGATTATTGGAGGATAGTAATTATTTTAAGATTATCGGCGTGCAGTCTGTATATACTGATATCAAATATGAAATTTAATAATTTTGTTTTCATTGTCTTGCATAAAATTCAACTTTAAGTGGATATTAATTTTTCAGGCAGACATAATTCAAGTTTGGCATTATCTTAAGGTTTTGTTCTTTCATATAACTTCTGCCTCATTTAATCTCAGCCTGAGTCAGACTTTGGCATCCGAAGCTGACCTAAAGCTCAGTTTTCAACGACATTGCAAGTGTTTGAACAGAGAAAGGGGTACAAATAAATCAAATAAGAGGTGGAAGTGTTGATTTTCATACCAGTAACCTCGCAAGCCTGTGAAACGGGAGTGAATTTATAGTCAGCCTCAGGTGGATATTTGGGGAAGCCAACTTGTAAACTGAAATTTATCACTGAAATTCCGTTTTCATGGGAAGGCTTAAAACAACTTAGCGATTCGAGTCGGTTCTGCTCTTTGACTTACGTTCTTCTCCCAGCTTGGAAAAGTTTATTGGCAATTTCTGCCTCCTACCTGGGCTCAGAAACCACCCCCCCAATATTTTCTAAGACGTCTGTGTTCCATGTGTGCTGCAGAGCCTGCCCCAAATGCAGCCACCAAGAGGATGAACGAGCGCAAGGAGATGCTGCAGCGCTACAAGGAGGAGAAGGAGCTTCGCAAGCTGCAGGAGCAGAGGGAGAAAGCCAAGAAAGGGGTGTTCAAGGTTGGGCTCTACAGACCAGCTGCACCTGGGTTTCTTGCACTTCCTGCTGAGGAGCCAGCAGTAGCAAAGCCAAGAGAGAAGGAAACAAAGGTAATATTTCATATCTGAATTCATTGCCTTGGTGTAGTCCATTTAAATTGCTGTTTGTGTACAAGATGTGGGTGTTATTCCAAATCAGCTGTTTATTTTGCAAGGGCTTTATTAATGTTTGTTATGATAAGGAACGATAAGGGAGTAATTTGGCTCATTCTCTTCTTTAAACAAAGCTGGAAATAGTACTAATGATATGTGGATTTTTGTATTTGTGGCTACGTTCAGTTCAAAGACTGGAATGATTCATCCACAAATGAAAGAGCTATGTTATTTTAGAAATAGGGACTTGTTCATATTTCATCAACTCAGCTTTGAAAGCTTTCCAGATTGCTCTCTTCACCCATTTTGAACAGACATGTTGTTTTTCACATTTATGCTTCTTGCTCAGTCTCTCAGTGACAAGTTGAAAAAGGAGTTTATTAACTCTCATTTCCTTGGGGATGTTTCCAGGCAGCTCCTGCTTTCTCTGGAAGGATTACTCGATCAAAAGCCAAGATCCAAGAAGGAAAAACTATGATACCAACTCTGATACCGACTGCATCTAAGTCCTCTACGGTTTGTTTTATATACATAAACTTCACATATACATAAACTTCATCTATATACATAAACTTCACAAATTTAGAGAAAGGGATGCAATTTCAGACTCAGGGTAGTATCTTTACAAGTTTGATTAGATCAGCACAAACAGAAAAGAGCACAGGATCTGTTTTTCAGTCATGTTTTTCAAGATACTTAAACTGTTGCTTAAATATTTTTCTTCATTCATTTTCTGACTGTCAACTAGGTGGATAATGCGTGCTAACATATCCCTAAACCAATCTATTTGAAGTCATCCTTAATTTCTCTCTACTTTTTAAAGCCCCCTGTGCCAAATTATTTGACTTTTTTCTTTAATGTAATCTAGGATAGATAGGTGAGGAAAGAAATGGTGCTGCTGAATTTCTGGAAATTTGATACTTCACAACAAACCTGATTTTGTTTCTTGTAGGTCAGCGCCCACGGGCAGAGCATGCACTCTACACAGGCAGGACAGAAACAGAGGAGTACAGTCAAATTGGCAGAGAAAGGTATGGGAATACAGCTGAACCTGAAAGTTGGGGGTTTTTGCGGGGGAAAGATCCACAGTCCCTTTTTGGGTGTAGGAAGGAGATTTTAAGGTGGCCATTCCTACCAAGGGCAGCAGCTGGCAGATTATCAAGCGTGTGGCTCCAGGGGTCACCTGAGCTTGTTGTCTCTGTAGGCTGGGGGAAATGGAATGCAGGATCCTCAGAGTCCTGGTTACTGATTATTCCCCCACGGGAGAGGGAAAAGAAACAGGTCAGTGGGCAAATTGCACAACTGCCAGCTGCCTCAGCCCCTGGAGCTGTGCAGAGGTTTCTGTTTGCCTCCAGAAGAATATCACAGGTAGTGACTGCTCTTAAAAACGAGCAAGTGCCTGCTGTGTCTGTCACTGAAACACTTCTGTGTTTTCAGTTTTTTCTGCCACGATTACAGATGTTTCTTAAGAAAACAGCAATTAAAAAAAACCCAAAACTGTGCCACCTTTAAGGGGTTAGAATACTTGGATCAGAAACTCTTCCTCATAGCTTAGTGATATCCCTAAGTAGATACAACCAAGTCATGTGGAATGGTGGTGTTAATGCAAGACGTTCAGTAATGCAGAATGAAATGACTTTCACATCATTAATCTAATCAAATCAGCAAGCAGCAGACCTTTATTTAAATAAATTTCAGTAGTGCCTTTGGTGAATACTGAAAAGGTGTATTATTAGTGTTTGATATAGCAATTGAAATGTTTAATTTTTGCAAAATGGTCATCCATTAATTATATCTTTTTCTAAATTCATTGATTTTTTTTTTCTAAAATTGTTTATTTATTTTGTACTGAATCAAGAATATGCATTATGTGTACTTAAACTTCCCTGCCCATGGCAGGGAGGTTGGAATGAGGTGATTCTTAAGGTCCCTTCCAACACAAACTATTTTGTGATTCTGTGAAACACCAATATAAAAATGTTTGGGAAGTGAATGTTTGATAAATCTAATGTTGTAGTTATTTTCCTGGTAATTTTTTCCCAACTTTTCATTCTAGCTTCTACAGAATCACAGCTTGACATTAAAGACAGGAATAACATAACAGTAACCAAGTGGGGATTTCAGACACACAGGGAATGGAATAAAGCTCCCATGAAATTTGTCTGTGCAGGAAAATGCTGTCATTTTAAAAGCCTATTAGAAACAGTGCTAAAATTCAAAGATGAAAATGATTAGGATGGGTAATACAGTGCATGAACTTGTCACGCTTTATAAAATATTTCCGAGCCAATTAGTTTTCAGAGTACTTTGTTAGATTGCATTGAATTCTGACCTTGGAAATCTTTCATATAATGGCCAGGGCATCACTTTGCTACAAAGGTTTGCTTCAGCTTCCAGCTGTGCAAATAACCATGGCAAAGATATTACTCAAAAAAACTTCATCTGTAAAGCAGGGAGGGCCTTGATTCTGACTGCAGGGAGCATGGAAAGCATTCCTTAAGTTTTGTGCATGGCATCAAGCACACTTGATGGACCTGCAGGGTAAAACCAGCTCCAGTCAGCATCCCTCAGTGCTTTGCCTGGATGCCAGAGCTGAGCTGTGCACTGAGCTGACCAAAAGCACCCAGCCCTGTTCATTCTGGCAAACGCAGATATCAGTGCAGCTGAGACCTGCTGGTGCATTTTTCTGATTTCTGAAATGTAAACTTTCAGTTATTACTGGAGTGCAGCTCCTTATTAAACTTGGACTGTCTGGGATTAATCTCTCTTGCAGTGTCGCAGAGTGCAGCCCAACCGGCCCCAAGTGTGAGAGTCACCAGAGCAGCTGCCTCTGCAGCCAGGCAGGCGCTGAAACCAGCTGCTGCCCCTGCTGGTAAGTGAGGCAGAGTTGTTTAGCTTAGCTGTGCCTTAGACTGCATTTAAGTCATGCCAAATTATCATCTAAGAAAAGGATTAAATGCTGGATCACTCAGACTCTTGTCTGGAACTCCGGTGCAGTATCTACATCAGCATGTTGGAACCAACCCTGGACAGTTTCCCACAAAACCCAACGGTGTGGAGCATCCATGTCCATGTGGTAATTACAAACTCAAAGAACAAAACCGGAACTGGTAAAGATTGGCACTTTGGCGTGTGGCTGTTTGTGGCCATATAATTATTAAATGTGTAAATTATTAAATGTGTAAATTATTAAATGTGTAGGCAGGAACATCTCTGGAAGAGATGAAAGCCTTTGTTCTTCAGGTTAGGAATTTCTCTTTGTGTTTGCCTGTTTACTAGAATTCAATCCACCAACAGAATTCCTGTGCCATATAGCAATTAAAAGTCTAAACTCAAATTGGCTTGACAATTTCAACCTTTTAGGAAATAAGGCGACTTTTATTTTTACTATATGGCAACATCTAAAGATTGATGACTTAATGACTCTGTTTTCTTGGTGATACATCTCTTACCAGGTCATTAAATCCTAGGCCAGGTTTTCTTTTGAATTGACTTTGCAATGCTACTTCTTCCCTCTAGCCACCTCCCACCCAAGAAATAAAAACAGTTTCTCCCTGTCTTTAGCAACTGGAATTTTATGGCGGGGTTTTGGTGAAAGATTACATTAATCAGATGCCTTTTTGACCTCTGGGTGTGTCTCTTTTTGTAGGTAACCAATCACAGAGAAAGCCAGCAAATGTAGGAAAGCCAAAGAAAGCTGTCAAACCTGATCCGACAAAGGTAGGTCATGTAATAGTTGAAATGGAAAAGCAGTAAAACTGATTTAAGAGCCAATAACTGTGTCATTGTAGCTGAAGTGCTCAGGCATAAAAGTAGTAATTTCTCTAATAAGCTAGAATTTGAGAAGGAGTTGTATGCATTGATACTGCCGTATTTTAAAAATTAAGATCAAATTTAGTGGTCATATAGAATCGCAGAATAACGTGAGTTGGAAGAGACCCACAGGGATCATCCCAATCCTCCTGGCCCTCCACAGGACAGCCCCAAGAATCCCACCACGCATGTGGATGTGACTGATGGGTGATGTGATTACTAATCAAGACCTGGACAATGATTTAAAATAGACAAGAAGTTCTTGCATTACATATACGTGATGTTTTGACTAGTCAAAAAAAAAAATACTGCTTTGCTGGTTTAATCAAGCAACTGTAAATTTTGTGCAGTTCATTCCTTTTTGAAGTGTATTCTGAATGGATCCTTTTCCCACTCAGGTAAAAATATGAGACTCTAGAAGCTAAGAAATAAACACAATTTTATGGTTTGAACCACCAAAAAATAAAGCTGGAAATGCTGTTCTCAGCAAGGTAGAACACTATTCTCTGCACGATTTACAGCTGAGGGCAGTCATGGTGGTTCCTGGTGTCATCACTTCCAGAATTTGTTATGCATCCATGTGCAGACAGCTCTGTGCAACAGCTATCCATGATTTTTTCCTTCTTTTGCTCCACTCTTCCCTCTCACACCTCCCATCTCCACCTTGTTCCTGTAACTGCAGCTATGCTTTAGCTTTATCACACCCAAACAGGAGGTGAGAGCACTTGTATCTTCCTTGGACAAGCCCCTCTTCACAGGCAGGAGTCCCTGCCAGTTGGTAAACTCTTGTAACCACAGGCAGCTCATTTGAAAAGGTTGGTTAAAGGCAAAATTCAAGGTTTACATTCCTGGCAGAGGTGACTGAAGTGTATAACAAGACTTTCAGTGGATTGAAGGTGCATATTTTCTTGAAAAACACGCCAAGTTTTTCTGGCTGGCTTGAGCTAACAATCTCAATTAGGTATCTCAGAAATGTGTTCTGTGTGGCTCTCTGGTCACTCATCTCATAAGAATGTGAATTATTGTTTAATGGTTTTCTCCTCTTTTAATGACATTCTGTGGCGCTAACTGCACTTGTCTGGGGTTGCATGCCTCAGCTATCAGCCTATTCCACCTTGTTTTTCAGTCTTTGGATTGGAGTATGTGCATAAACTATGATTATTCAACAGGCCTAGTTGGATGTGGAGTCAGTAATTCCGCTCTTGAGGATTTTATCACCTTAAAGCTTTTTTTTTCTAGCAGTGGGAGCAACCATTTGCTAATTTTAGTTATTGTTTTGGTAGGTGAGGTGTTCTGCTTTTGCCCCTGGAGTGGATTGTTGCATTCTTCATAGTGAAGTGTTACTTCTGTCTATAGAATGATTTTCAGGTGTCAAAAATGGTTGGATTTGTTGGTAGCTCATCACTTCTGCCCAAGTATGCTCTTTTAGGAGCTGATTTACCTTAAGCTGCTCCCTTCCTGATGGCTTTCCGACACTCATGTTATAATTCAGCCCATGCCTATTGCAAACACAATTGATTGGATGATTTGATTTGTCTATCTATGCTGCTACAGGTAATTTCTTCTAAACATGAAATGGAGACAAATGCTGGAGTGGATCCAGGCGTGAAAAGTTCTGCAGCTGATTCCCAACACTCAAAGCCAGTAGAACTTAAGCAGGAGCAAACCTCAGTGGAAAACAAGAGTTTTTCTCCAAGGAGACCCAGAACACGCTCCTTTGCACCTCAAAACTTTGTGTTTCAGCCTCTGAGTGGATTGACCACCTACACTGTGACACCCATGTCTCCTTCAAGGGCAAATGCTTTTTTGACACCCAGTGCTGTCTGGAACTTTTCAAAATCTCCAGTGTAAGATTCTTCCTTCTAATGGGGCCTAAAATGCAAGTGAACCTCTGTGGGGATGCAAAAAAACATTTTTCTATAGAAAGATTCATTTTGTAACAGTGTTGTGGTGTTGCAACACCTGATCCTTATGGTTTCTATCATTGCTTAAATGTGGGCTAAACATAACGGAAGATATGGATATAATCCATAATTCTGTCCATGCTTGAGGAGCAGCTGTCAAGGACCCTGCCCTCTATCTATCTGCCCAGATTTATTCATTTCTTTAAGTTCTCTAGTGTTGTGTGGAGGTTTGCCTTCTAAACTGTGCATTTCTGTGAAATTGGCCATATTTGGTGTCACTTTCTCAATGTGTCTTAACTAAATGTACTTGGGTTTGTTTCCAGCAAAATATTTGAAAAATCCAGTGAAACTAAAGCACAAAAGCCAAATTTAAAAGGTCAAACTTCACCTTCTGTTAAAGGCATTCAAGAACAGCAGATGACCACGAGTTTGAAAGGAGGAGGTAGGAAGTTCACATTTCGTTTATTCTAATGCTTTGAATTATCACCAGATTGTGAACAAATTCCTTTCATGTTTTTCAGCAGGTGAATCAGCTGAGAGGACTTGCACTCAGAGATCAAACAAAACAACTCCTGTCTCAACAGCACTTGCCGTGAAGTCAGATGATACAAGAGAGCAAGAGCATGATGTGCCCTATTTCAGGTTGGGGTTCACTTCTTTCACTTCCCTGATGTCCATTTGAAGGTTCTTAATATGAATAATGAGACTTCTTCTAAAGATCAGCTTCATTTAATGGTGCTTGCTGTCTGTCAGCTGTGACCTGAGCAGGCAGACATTCCTGTCTTCCTTTTTTTGCCTCAAGGGCAAAGAAAGAATGTAAAATTCTGGAGACTAACACCTTGCCCTAAGGATCATGAGCTTGAAAGCAGCAGAAAGGAAATTGCACCTCAGCCACTCAGCAAAATAATCTGATTCCCAGCTCAAAGAACTGTGGCTTCTCTGAGAGCAGAGGGATGGTAACCATTAACAGCCACAAGGCAGGAAATTCTCCAAATCCTTATTCTTTTCCCCTATCCCTGTATTTTCAGAAACATTCTTCGGACTGAAATGGAGAGGCTGCTGTCTCAGTGCCTGCAGTGGGAAGGAAACCTTGAGCTGGACATTCCAGAGGATGGTAAGAGTGAGCTGCAATGGGCACTAGAAGGGGGATTGTGGGAGCTGAATGGGACAGAGGGAAGGACATGTGTCTGCTGTTGGCAAAATAGCAAAAAAAAAAAAAACCTGCAAAGCTGTCCTAGAGAAAGTTTAGAGGTGTATCTGGCCCAAGGTACAAAATATCTCTTATTCCTAAAATTTGTGTCGCACTTGCCGTGATGGTGATTGATCAAGTGAATGAAGTGCACCTCAAAATAGCTGTTCCATTGCCAGTTTAAAGGGTATTTAAATGTGTGAACTTGAACCAAGCTGATTTTTAAAAATAAGATTCGTTTTTAATGTGGAATAAGTGCCCTTATCTGGGAAAATATAGATGACTCCAGAAATGCTGATCTTTAAGACTTGAGGGAGTAATTTTTCTTTTTTTTTTTTGAAAGAAGCAACTTCAGAGCATTTCAGTGGACAGGAAAGCTCCATCTGAATTGAATTGCAGGTTTGCTACAGATGGGACAACAAACTGCAGACTCCTCAAACACACATTTATCTAAGATATCCTGTATTTATTTATTTTTTCTTCTTGCTACCAGCTAAAGACCTGATTCGCACCACAGTTGGTCAGACAAGGCTGCTCATAGGAGAAAGGTTCAAACAGTTTGAAGGACTGGTTGATAATTGTGAACTTAAACGAGGTGAAAAAGAAACAACATGTACAGACCTGGATGGATTTTGGGATATGATCTATTTTCAGGTAAGTACTTGCATGTTAACTTAGGATAAAAATGATGGAGTTATTTATGAATCAAGTATTGAAACTTTTTTTTTTTTATATTCAGGTTGTTTTGGTTTTTAATCTTTAATGTAAAAAATGCAGGTCATTGTTTTTAACACTTTGTGACAGTGAATAGCTGCAGTTGAGATACTGTGACTTATAATTCATGGACCAGTTCTTCTGCTGTGTCTTCTTGTGGCCTGTGTATCTTGTCTGTCTCTGGAATGAATATGTTTGGCCAAATCTTATTCTGTTTTGGAGTGAGGATGCAGTCACAATGTCTACCTCTCAGTTTCTGGAAAATTCCTGGAGCTCACCTGAAAAGTAGGGGTTCCTCAGTATGAGAATAATGCAGAAACTACAATAACTCCATTTAGGGCTGAGCTTAGGTGGTAGAAAACCTTCATCTCTTTTCCTCTGTTGATGCTTTCTTTAATTTCAGAATGAAATATAATCTGAATTATCAAAAGGGCTCTCAGCAGTATTTGTAAATCAGCACTCCTCAACGGAGTTTGTAAACAGTTAAATTAAATGCAGAGATGGATTTGTTATGGTCCTCGTCTTAGGTTTTGACTTCTCTGCAGAAAGCATAAGAGTTTGATTTGCTTCTTCAGAGGTATTTGAGAGATATTTCCTGTGCTTGTTTGGATAAAGGTTATTTTACAATGTATTCTTTTGCTTTCCTTAAATGTGACCAACAGGTTGAAGATGTGAATAAAAAATTTGATAATCTAAAGAAGCTTCAAGACAATGAGTGGCAGCCACTTGATGTCCCAAGCAAGGCAGTTGTCAAGGTATGAATAGCCCCTAAAGCACATCTTGTATGGCTGCTTTAGATACATTGAATATTAAGTGAAATTCCTCTCAGGGTGCAGCCTTCTCCCTCACCTCTCCCTAGTGCGCTTGTATTATTTGGTGAGTTTAATCCCAGTTGTCTCTTTTGGCTGGTAAGATGAGAACTAAGAATTAACAATGACTTTTTTGGAGTCATTGGATTCTGTGCTAGTAAGACAAATCGCTTAAGTTTAGGAGGTGAACTTACCCTTCAGATATAAAACAATTTATCTGGGCCACTGACTTAACTGGAAAGTAAGCCACACAGGAATTTGGGAGTGACTGGCAGTTTTGAGCAGGGAGTGCTCAATTATAATGGTGTCCCATCAAGCCAGCACCATGGGTGGCTTTAAACTGCTGCTTCTCTAAGCACAAATGGATCTGACACTCTTCAAAATAAGTTAGTGCTTATTGCAAAATAAACTGTAATGTGAATTGTTTTATCTGCTCTTTGGTTTGAAATAGACAATTGCTTCTGACTGTGGAGTTGTATTTGCATTGCCTAAACTCTGTGCAGTTCCTTGCTTAACTAATCATAACATGGAGATGAAGGTGGATAAGAAACCCTGGGCATGGCAAAACAGGGAATGTGGTTTGTGGGAGCTGGCCATAAGTGCCACAACCCTTCAGGTGGTACAAAACAAAAATTCCCTTGGAAAACTGAATGCCAAGAGAGACTTCACTGAGTGCCTGGAGTCTGTCCTGTGGTTACACTGTGTCCCTGCCACTAGGAGTCCCTGCATCCCAGTGCTTCCAAAATCTTACTGGATTTATTAGGAAAAAAATTTTTTTTGAGGATTTTTGAACTGCAGATTCATTTGGAAAAAAATTCTTGATGCTGTCATCGCAGACTTCCCTTAACAGCTGGATGGCAGCCCAAGAGATGCTGGGGATGGGCAGAGGCCTTGATGCATAAAACTGTAGAATTGTTGAGGTTGGCAAAGTCATCAAGTGCAGTCATTCCCCCAGCACTGACCCCTGTCCCCAAGTGCCACATCCACAGAGCTTTTAAATCCCTCCAGAGGTGGGGACTCCACCACTGCCCTGGGCAGGCTGGACAACCTTTTCAGTGAAGATATTTTTCATGCTATCCAATTTAAACCTCCTCTGGTGCAAATTAAGTCCAGTTCCTCTCATCCTGCTTCTTGTTCCCTGGAAGCGGAGCCTGACCCCCTCCTGTCAGGGAGTTGTGCAGAGCCAGAAAATCCCCCCTGAGCCTCCTTTTGCTCCTTGCTGTGTCTGTGCCAGCAGCACCTGTGGAGAGGTTCATGTGTAATTGCTCCTAGCCAGAATTTCCAGGTGTGACCCAGCTTTCTTCCCATTGCAGAAAAAGGCAGTTCCGAGTGGAGTGCCCAAAGCCAAGCTGGAAGCAGCTGCCAGAGCTGCTGCCCGGAGCCGCCTGGCTTCTGTGAAAGCAGCCATGAGGGATAAACTGAAGCAGGGGGGACCTGCTGAGGGTGCCCAGGAGAGGCTGCCAGAGGCAGAAAAAGTGGTTTTTGAAGCGGGATTTTTCAGGATTGAAAGCCCTGTGAAAAACTTTTCAGGTAGGTGAAGCTCAATCATGATTTCTGTGACCTGTGAGTACTGAAGAGAGTTGAATCCATTTCACTGGGGAGAGAAATTGTGCTGTTTATACTGGCTACAACTCCAGTGCTGGTCACACTGTTTCAACCAGTGACTAATTTCATCCAAAGTAAACTCGTGTGCTTAGACAGAGGTGAAATAGCTGGTTCATGTTTTTCCAGCATAAATTTAATAATGAAATCCTAATCTGAGCATTCCCAGATTCAGCTGATGAGCCTCTTCATCAAAGTCAATGCCAGCTCACATCCTCTAATTGTAGGAATAGAAATCGGGATTTTTTTTTTAACTAAACTTCTTGCAGTGCTGTCTTCAAAGCTGCAAATGAAGTCCACCCATAATCCGTGTTCATGGTTAACAAGATTGTAACATAATCCAGTTTGCTCCAAAAGCTGTTTAATAGTTCAGTTTTTTTAACAGGTGCTCAAAATATAACTTTGTTTTCAGTATCTTATCTTATTGACATCTATGTGCTGCCAGTATTTCCAGTAATTTTGCTTCTTTCACATTTGTAGTTCATAATTTGGTTTTAAATTTGCTTTCTTTGGGCATACATCTCTCTTCTTATCACAAAATTAACAATTATTTTTATGTGCCTCTTGTTAGTAGGGGGGAACTCCTGAAAAGCTTTGAGCAGCACTGGGTTTAAGCCAACTCCAGCAGAAAATCTGGTACAAGCATCAGTTCTGAATCTGTGTCTTTTAAACTCTATTAAAATTGCCTAATTTGAAAGATGGAAGTTAATAATTTCAATTTCTCCTCGCAAGTGTATATAAGATTTCCATCTAATGTTTGTATAAGATGATTCAGCAAGCGGAAAACAATTGTGTCCCTGCTTAGAATCAACAGGATCAGTTCATTTCAGCTTCTGGAAACTGCTATAGGAATGAAACATTAAACGCATTTTCCAGGTTTGCTTCCAAGGACCCCCGCAAAACTGGCAAACCCCAGATCATCCATTAGATCTTTGCTCCTGAACAATCCTTCTCCTCTCTGTGGCCCTGAGGAGGCACCTGCAAAACAAACCCCATCAAGCCTCAAAGGCTTTCACCCAGCACAAAGCATGAAAATGGACCAACTTCCCACTGAAAAAGCTCCCCCATTGGATAAACTCCCCGATGGTCTTGAAAAAAGGTAGGCATGTTGAAGCAGCTTTTAATTAACCCTGTAGAAATCATTTTAGAGTTGGAACTGAAAGACCTGATGGTAAAACCCATTAAAAGGTTACCTTTCAATTTGGCAGTGATAAAGTTTGCACAGTACTTGTGACTTCTCCTTCCCTTAAGCAAATATTAAGAGCTTTGCCCAAATGTAATTTTGCTGCTGGGGTAGAAGTTTGTTTGCCCAGGAAGTTTGATGTAGCTCACCAGTGCCAACCAAGGCAGCAAAACTGCAGAACAAATTGTAAGATTAGTTGGACAAGTCAAGGTGATTGATGAAGATGATTGAGAAGAATGAAAATGTTTTGGTTTCTCTTCCAGCATTTCTGTGGTTGCAGAGGAAATGTGTCTGGTTGCTGGCACAGCAGAGGGAACTAAGGTAAGTCATGCATTGTTCATGGATGTGCTTTAAATACTCCGTTATTGCTAGCAAAAGAAAAGTTCTTTTGATTACCCCAGACACTTGGAGTTCTGATCAAATCCTCACTTAGAAATCTTGTGTATTCCTCAGGGCAGTGCTTTTCACCTCTGGGTGGACAACGGTAGGGGCTGCTGCAGTTTGGGGCCTGGTCTTGCTCTTTAGAGCTGTGTTTTGGAGGTCCTGGCTGCTCCAGGAGGACACTTGTCACTTGGGCAGGCAATGTTCCTAGAAATCCACCACCTCCTGTTTTCTGGTGTGGATTTTTCAAATGCTTGTGCACTTATGGACCCTGACTAACCGCATCAGCACCCAATCCTCAGAGCATTGGGCTCCTAATCTCCTTAAAGGTGTAGCAAGAACTAATCCAAGTGTCAGAAATCCACGTCCTGAAATGTCTGAAGACTTGGTGGCATTGCCTGTGTTTGAGTAGCCTTAAAAAAGCAGGAATGTGGCCTCTAATTTAGATGGTACTGTGCTACCAGTGAAAGTCAGTGCTTTGGAGTCAGTCATCCTTTAGTAACTTCCATTGGAAATGGAGTCTGTAAATTTTATTTGTTACTGCTTTGATCTGTGCACGACTGCAGTAGTCATTTCCCCTCCCATCCCCCTACATTTATATGTTTTAAAAGTCCTGGTTACTAATTTTTTCTTATGCCTTTTACTTCATCCTTTCTCTATCAAAATGCAAAATCACTTGTTGATGATTTCACTCTCTGGGGAAACCTTTCAGTGTTGCTGATATGTTTTCCTGGAGGAAAAGTCACCAGATAACACTTGAGGTTCAAAACCTTCTTTCCTGTGGAAGAACTTCCTTTATACTGTCAGAGGGATTTTCAGGCTTTAAAGGATGTTTGGGATATGAGCCTTAAACCTTCCCTGTGCCTTGTACAGTGCCTGGAGTTAAAACTCCATCTCTCCTGAGCTGTCCATAAAAAACTGTAGGTTAGATGTGTGGACTTGGTCTGACATAACAAGGACGTGGCCGGGAACAGAGAAAATCTCTGTTTTTCAGGTTCTGGGAAACTCTAGCAGTGAATCAAAAGCGGTGGATGGCATGGAAGAGATGGAACTGTCTGCTGCAGAGCAAGGACAAGACATCATTATGTGCAGCCCGGGGAAGGAGACAGACTCAGCTCAGTCTGGAGATCCACAGACACATCAGACAGGTGCTTATCTTAGAGCTGCACGGTGCAGTTTGGGTGGCATTGCTGGGGCCTTCTGGTTCTTCTAAGGATTTATGATAATCTGAATATTCCTCTTTGAAATCGATGTCAGCTTGGTCTGTGTGTGCTGTTAGAAAAGCCTCCCTTAGCTGGTGTGACCTAAACACTCGTTGCATGTGAGCAAACAGTGCCCCTGGGTTTCTCTGTACAGTTTCTGAGTGATATGTGAAGGAGAAAGCTAATATAAAGAAATAAATGCAGTTTAGAGTTTGGATTTCTTCTAATAAATACAGAAGACAATACAGGTTTTTCAGCTTTGGCTGCATCAGACTTAACTTTTTTTAAAAATATATATACTTTTTCAGATGTTTCGTGCAGAGATTTGACACTCATTGACAGAAATCCTTTTGATATGGTAAGTTGACCTTCAAGTTTATTTGACTAAGACAAAGCTGCATGTTGCAGGACTGTTCACCTTTGCTGCAGGCTCAGTTACTGCACAAAAACTAAATTCCTAAAGATGTTATCGAGGCAATTGATGTAGCTTTAAATACAAACCACATTCCAGCTGTCTCCTTGCTTGGGCTCACACTGGTATTCCTTACTGCACACGGTGAGTGTAGGATAAATCAAGACATTTGTAGCAGGACAATGTCTGGTTCTTGTCAGATTGAGCCTTTAAATTGTGTTTCTTACAAATTTCCTTGTAGATATTCACTAACAGCCTTTTTTTTTCTTCCTGGATTTTTTTAAGTCTTCCCGAATTCTTTTTTAGTCACTTCAGCATTTAGGGCTGGAAGCAACATTCAGCAGGGAAAAGCAGGTGTGCAAAAGCTTTCACACTTAATAGACTTAATAGAATTTGGGTGTAGGATTTCTTGTGAGAAATCCTCTTTAAAAATGGATTACTGACTTGAGTAAGCAGTGTCTGCCCCCAGCACGTACCATGTGTAATCACTTTTTATTTTATGCCTGCGCAATAAGCTTGGGGAAATGAGAGTCCTTCCAGTGCTCTGTGGTTTAAATGTTCCTCAAACACTGACTCCACACTCTGGCTCCTCCCACAGCCAATGCTGGACGCTGAGCTTCCCTTCACTCCAGTCAAGACCAAAGCCCAGAAGTTTGCAGCAGCTGAAGTATTCAGTGACCTCATCGTGTTTTCTCCTGTTGGTCCCTCTGGGGATCAATGAAAAGTGACTTTAAATGCAAAATATGTTAATTCTGTGAACAGGAAGCCCACAGAGGGTATCTGGAACACAGTCTGCTACCCTGGGACTGTGTTGAGAGAGGAAGAGTTCCTGTGGTAATGGATCTGATAATGGGGTTTGTATCATTTTATGGTGCAGTTG
The DNA here is from genome assembly GCA_013397315.1 of Donacobius atricapilla. Classification (NCBI taxonomy): domain Eukaryota; kingdom Metazoa; phylum Chordata; class Aves; order Passeriformes; family Mimidae; genus Donacobius; species Donacobius atricapilla. The sequence continues at coordinate 107,544 of WBMY01004787.1, read as the reverse complement.
GGATGCACCAAGCTCTGCTGTACATCAGTAGTGGGCTGTGTTCTGGTGATCCCTGCTGTATCCTCTGGCTGTAAATTCTGACTGCAACCTGAAGCACTTTTATGTTGGTATCATTTAATACATTTCCTGTCTCCTCCAGGTTGTAAAACTGTTCACCTTTAAACTTTTCTATGCTGACCTGACTGACCTCATGATTTATTGTTCTTACAAGGTGCCCACCCTGCCAGCTGTGCCTGTGCCCCGTGTCTGCTGGGAGGGACCTTCTGGGGTGAGACCCAGCCTGTCCCTCCCCAGAACACTCTGCCATGCCCTGGGGGTACCTCTGCACCCTCAGGCTGCAGCGTCTGCTGTGTTATCTCCTCCTCAGCAGCAGCTGTGGCAGTGTTGGATGCATGCAATTCTTTCCTGGGAAAGTTTTTCCTGCTGTTTAACAACCACTGGGTTTGTAATATCAGAAACTAACTCAGAGCAAAGATTTCTAAGTCAGATAATACCTTTTCTTGGTGATGTATTGAAATAGGCATTGATATTAGTTCCTTTAAGGATGCAGTTTTCTATTGAGTATCTTAAGGACCCATGTTTTCCACTCATTTTGTCATGTTTATGCTTAGTCTCTTCTCTCATCTTGTTCCTTATGCATTCCCAATCCAGACTGTAACATGTTTGTGCATAAGGAACATGCCAGTTCTATAAACTCTGGATTTGGGGAGTAGCATTACAGTACTACCAGTTGTTATATTTTTAACAAATACCTCACTGGGCTTCTTCTTGTACCGGTGACCTGAGTGTAACACACATCCTTCCACCAGCCTTGATCCCAAACCAAGCAAAGGTTTCAGTCCCTCAGCAGAAATTGTTGCTGCCACTGCCAGGGGAGCTCGTCTGGTTTAGTTTTAACCTGGAAGCTGTGTACTGATTACACTGAATAAAGAGAGGAAGCTGATGTGTCCTGGAATCCATTTCCTTTATTACTAAACTCCAGTTCTAGGGATCCTTTCAGGTACCTTTTAATGACTTTCCTGCTGGGGAATGGGTTGGATTGGGAGGGAACTCAAAGCCCATTCAGTTCCAGCCCCTGCCATGGGCAGGGACACCTTCCATAGATCAGGTTGCTCCAAGCCCCATTCAACCTGGCCTAGAACACTTCCAGGGATGGGGCAGCCACAGCTTCTCCGTGCTGGTGGTAGCTCTAGACTGCTGCATCTGCTGGAAATTTTAAGGACTCTGCTTGTAATTTGGCACTCAAAGTATAAAAGGAGTCAGTGTTATAAAACACGAGCCACGTCAGAGAAAGCTTTGGAAACTTCAGTGGTGGCTGTTGCACTGTTCTTGTTTTCCAGACAAGACTGCAGTGACTCACAGCAAAGGGAACATACTTCTGCTTTCTTTTTTTACCAGCCTGACTCACGGGGTGAAGTTGCCAATAAACCTCCCCACCCTTGAAACCGGTCCTGACTCACATGGGGCGATGAGGGGGGAGCAGCACGAGGCTTGTGCCCTGTTCCCTGGAGAACGTAACACGGAGGGATGGGATCTCCCTGGGCTGGGAAATGGACCTGGGCCACGCTGCTATGGGCCCCCAGCTGGGCAGAAATGAAGGGCAGGGATGGCTTCTCCAGCCACAGTCTAGCAGAGAGATTTTCTTCCTCCAGCTCTGAACTCTCTCCTGAAATACCTCATCCTGGTCAGGCTTGGAGGATGTCAGGTTTTCCCTGTGCTCCTTAGAGGATTGCTGCCCCTGTTCACAGGACCACAGGCTGCTTTCCCAAGTTCCTCTCCACAGAAATCAAGCTCCTTGTTGCTGTCTCCACAGCAGGAATTCAGCTCCTTCCAAATCAGAACTCAGCTTGCCTGGAGGGTGCTGCGTCTTGAGATATTACTAAAACCAAATTTTACAGGTTAAATGTTTTATTACCTCACAGTGATCTGGTGAGAAGGCACTTTTGTTACAGCACAGAAAGAGCACAGAGTTTGCCCAGAGTTCCCCCGCAGTTAGATCATGGTGGGCATGACGCTGGTGAGGGCGATGTCCCCCCCGATGCAGAGCTTGGTGACCTCATTCAGCCTCTTCTCACGGAAGTTGTACTGCAGCAAGTGAGCGTCGTTCACGGCCACCTTGAAGTGATCCGTCTCACAGAGGATCTGGAGCTGAAGTAAAAACCCCAGATCAGCCCCAAAACCCAGCTGGATTTGTTCTAGGAGAAGTTTTAAGCCACACACTCGAGCAGGCTGGCACTGCTGCCAGCTGAGTCCAGCCCTGGGGCATGTGGAGGAGCTCAGCTGCAACACCAGCGACCTTTGCCTTCCCAAAACTCTCCTGTGCTCTCCCTCCTCCGTGTTTTAGCCCAGTTTCTGCCTCCTCATGCCTATGCCAGTCCCTCAAAGCAAGACTCCACAGTGTGAACCTCCTTTGCAGGAAAAAACACCTCATGAGGAGCTGCCAGCAGGGAAAACACGTTACAGAAACCTGTCCAACCACTGTGCAGAACAACAGTGTAAATAAGGAGGGTTTCATAATCCATGGGGATACCGGGAGGGGGGAGAAGGTACACCCTGGGCAGCTGGAGCTGCAGGAGGGTCAGAAGAGCTGGGTAGGTGCTGTAGGGACAGCCAGGGCAGCACATGGGGTGGCTGCCCCAGAAACACCCCTGGGAGTGTGCAAACCATTCCTGGGCAAAAGCATTGATGTCCTTACATGGGTCTTGTTGCCCAAACCCTCTCAGTGCTTTTGGTGCACTGAGACTCTGCTGGAATGGGTTTTTCTGGTACCTTGAAGGGTTTTCCAGCTTCAAATGGAAACCTGGGAGCTGTCCTCTCCTCCTTCCCCCAGCTATTTTGGAACATGGAATTGCAGACAATGACTTTCTTGTGGTCTTCGTTGAAGCGGGGGTTGAAGTGGAAGGCAACGTCATTCCCTCTTTTGAAATCCAGCGAAAATCTGCAAAAAGAATAATGGAATTGCTGCTTTTGCCACAAAAGCCCTGGATTCTATTACAGGGCTTCCCAAGAAAACCCCACAGACTCCACTGGGCAACACCAGGGCATTTACACACTGATTCAGTGTAATATTTGATGTTACACCAGGCAGGTGTTATTCAGGAATGGAGAGCAAATTCCAGCCCCCCTGCTCCCCCCAGCAGTGCCCCATGGCAGCTGGACACCCCCAGTACCTGTCTGGGTTGGGGTTCACAGTCCCAGTGATGGTGATGAGCAGCCGAGGGACGAGTCCTGCCTGCAGGGGCAGCTCAAAGGGGACTTTCTGGGAGACAACAGGGGTTTGGTGTCAGAAAAAAAAACATGTCAAAAGCCCAGAGCCACCCCTGGGGACAGCCAGCCTCACGCCCCTGCCGTGGCCAAGCGAAAACAGCCACTGAGGACACAGAAACCCTCAAAATGATGGAGCCATTACCATTGCAGGAGTCGGTCCTCCCTGAGGAGCAGCTGGCCCTCCCTGTGGGGGAGTTGGCCCCCCCTGCGGGGCAGAAGGCCCAAATCCAGGGCCACTGGATGGTTGTCCTGGGGCAGGAAACGGCCCCGTTGGTGCTGGCGCTCCAGGGAATGCTCCAGGTGCTCCTGGATACGCTCCTGGTCCTGCTGGTCCTCCGGGATAAGCTCCAGGCGCTCCAGGATAAGCTCCAGGATATGCTCCAGGCGCTGCAGGGTACGCTCCTGGCACTCCAGGACAGGTTCCTGGTGCTCCAGGATAGGCTCCTGGTGCTCCGGGATAGCCTGGGAATGCGCCAGGAGCTGCTGGTTGGTTCCCCCAGGAGGGCCAGCCCTGGGCTGGGGGGGCACAGGGGGCTGGGTTGTTGCTGTTGGCCAAGGCATCGGATAACTGGGGACAGAGAGGACAAGGGTCAGGTGGGGGAGATTCCTCCTGGGATCACATTGACTTCTCCAAAGTCCGTCTTTGGTATCCTGTGGCGTGGCCGAGGGCAAGAGCTCAACTCTCAGCTTTTTTCCAGAAAACCAGTAACTGCTGGTGTGACTGGAGAGGGTTTGGGGGATTTACACAGGTTAGCAAGGATGTGTTCCCTCCCATCCCAGCCAAAGGTCTCTGCTCCAAGGCCACAGCCAACAGACCCCACGGTTTTTTAGAGAAATCCATACTTACGGAGAAACCGTCTGACATTTTTTCCTTAAAAAAAAAAAAAAAGGAAGCGTCAGTCATTTTTAACCTGCCCCATCCAAAGAACAGAGAATTTTTGAGGGGAATTTAGAGTGGCAATCGATGGCAATTGCTGAGTTCCCATCACATACCTGCCCAGCAGAGCCCTCAGCTCCGGTGCCAGAGAACAAATCCTGTGGGATAACCTGTGGGATAACTGCTGTGAGCAGCCTGGATGCTCTGGGGTGAATCCAGCCCAGACACCCTCCGGATGAAATCCACCACTGAGTGTACAACAATCCCAGTGTTATTCACCTCCCCAGCCCTGAGGCGCCATCCAGGAAAGCATTTCCATAAAAATAAAAACCCCAAACGGGATCCCCGAGGGGGAGCGCACGAACAGCATCAACCAGGAGCCGTGTGGGAGCTGCAAATGCAGCTCAGCACATCGGGGACCCACGGTCTGCTGGGACACTTGGGATGGCCTGCAATGGGGACAGGAGCGGGGCAGCCACGGATTCGGGCCCCCTTTCTCCTCCCATGCACCCGCAGCCATCCCATTCCTGCCGGAGGGCACCGTGGGAGGGACACGGCGGCCCCGGGCCAGAAGATAAAAGCTGCTTCGCAAGTTTTCTGAGTCCACACCGCAGCCTGGCCCAACACACACCTGCCTGTGCACAGGAATAGCCGGAGCGGGGCTCCTCCCATCAAAAGGAGCATTCATAAGGTAAAAAGGGACAGCCAGAAGCGTGGAAAGGAAAATTCCGAATTTAAAACAGAGAAGGCAAATTCTCTTTGGAAGAAACACTCGGATGCACAAAGCTCGCCGGAGGTGTGGCTGCCCTGCCTCAGGAATAACAAACCCCCAGGTTTCACAGGTGGCAAATCACTCCTCTCCCTGCAAAACACTCACTCTCCTGAGCCCGCGGGGTTTTTAAGGCTGCCTTCCCAGCAGAATCCAGTAGCCCGGAGTGTCTGAGCAGCCCGTGTCTCCCAAAGCTTTTATTCGCCTTCTGGGTTCTTTTTAAAGCCCTTGGGTTTGGCACTAGCCTGGCAGGTGAAGCCGGGGGTGCACACACAGCCCGGCCCCAGCCAGGTCGGGTTTGCTCCATGGCTTGTGCTGCTCCAGTGGGAGCTCCCGCATGACCCCCCTGCTCCCGGGAATACCTCAGGGAGCCGCGGTTTTCTTCTCTTAGCCCCCGGTGGGACAGGGTGGCCAGAGCCTCGTGTCCCCCAGACGGGTCTGGGGACAGGTCTGGACAGTTTGGAGTCTGTAACCAAAATCCCCAAACTCCACAAATCCTCTGGCACCAAAGGGCGCAGCCAGGCTTGGAGCCCAGGGTCACCTCCTCCGTGTCACTGCAGCGCTGGAGCTCTTGGAGCTCTCTGGAAATGCTCCTCTGGGTTATTTGCCTGCTGCCATGGGAAGGGGTTTTCTCCCACCCTCTTCAGCAGTGCCCCAGCGATGGATTGCAGAGAACCACAGCACCGGTGAGGCTGCGAAAGCCCCCTCAGACCATCGAGTCCAGCCATTCCCCCAGCCCTGCGTCCTCAGGTGCTTCATCCACGCAGCTTTTAAATCCCCCTCAAGGATGGAGACTCCACCACTGCCCGGAGCAGCTGTGCCAGGGCTGGACAACCCTTTCCATGAAGAAATTTTCCCTAATATCCAATCTAAGCCTCCTCTAGTGGAACATGAGGCCGTTCCCTCTCCTCCTGTCCCTGTTCCCTGGGAGCAGAGCCCGATCCCCCCCGGCTGTCCCCTCCTGGCAGGGAGTTGTGCAGAGTCACAAGTTCCCCCTGAGCCTCCTTTTCTCCAGGCTGAGCCCCTTTTCAGCTCCCTCAGCCTCTCCTCATCGAGCTCTGATCTCCGACAGCATTTGGGCAGCTGAGCTCGAACGCACTGGAGCTCTCCGTGCCCCGGCAGAGGATCAGCTGCAGGGAACATCCCAGAGCTGACCCCAAACATTCCCTGTGTTCCCGCCTAGTGGAAAAAACCCTTCAGTTTGGGGAAGAAACGCCAATTCTCTCCCTTTCGGTGCCATTCCCGCAGCAGCTCCCCAGGGTGCGCCGCTGGGTGCTCCAGCCTCCCGCGCACCCACCCTCACTCCCACCTCCCACCCCGCAAGGATTTGGGGGCACACACAGGGCTGTCCAGCACCCCAGGAGTTGCAAAACCCCCCTTGGAGCTCCTCCACAGTCACCATCCCACCGTTATCCCTGAAACCAGCCCGGGCTTTCCGTGCGCGCCCCAAACCGCGGAGCCCGCGGCATCTCACGCGTGCCCCCACCTCGCTCTCCCAGGGGACGAGCGCACCCCCAAACCCTCCCTTCCCAAGGATATTTGTGCCCAATCCCCCCGGCATCCCCGCGGGAGCCGCATCCCCTCACCTGCGTGCGGCGGCTCCGCGGCGGCTCTGGGCTCCCGCACCGGGACCCGCCCGGGGGCGGGACGGGGCCGGGCCCGGGGCGGCTCCGGGGACACCCGTGACAGCCCGGAACAGCGGCCTGGTCCCCCTTAGCAGCGGTGACACCACCAGCGGGGGATGCTAACAGAGAATAATTTGGTTTTCTGGCGGTTCGTGCCTTGCGCGGGTGCGTTCCTGGCACTGCGATTCCCCTGCCCTGCAGCCGCTGCCAGATGTGCTCCCTGCCA
>WBMY01004787.1:52940-100752 GCA_013397315.1 Donacobius atricapilla | reverse complement strand
ACGGTTGGGCCGGGGGGGGCCCCCCCCCCCCTCCCCACCCCGGCTTTAGTGAAGCTCGGTAAAACACAGCTGGATTTTAAATTGGGAACATTTTCTCTTTCCCCGCCAAAAAAAAAAATAATAATAATAATTTTAAAAAATCCAAAAAAGAGCTTTGCTTTCACCCGACGCGGCGAGGATGGGCTCTGGGAAGCTGTTCCAGGCAGCTGGAATTACAACAAGCCCGATTTTATTTGAGGTTGAGGGTGAATCATCTCTGGTTTGCTCCACGGCTTAAAGCGATGGAAAAGAACAACAAGGTGGTTTTGTGCTGAAGTCCTGATCTGCTGCACCGTGCTGCTGGGAGAATGGAATATGGAATGGAATGGAATGGAATGGAATGGAATGGAATGGAATGGAATGGAATGGAATGGAATGGAATGGAATGGAATGGAATGGGGTGGGCTAGACTAGAATCAAACAGAACAGAGGATTTCAGCCGGAAGACACCCACAATGACAATCGAATCCACCTCCCTGACCAATTCAGGGCTGACCAAAGGTTATTAAGGGGCTTACCCTCTAATTGGTGTCATTACAGACACAGAAACTGCTTCTTGCAGGCAGCAGCTCAGCCAGAGGGCTCAGCTGATACTGCAGCTGATATCCAAAAAAAAAGGGGGGGCAAAAATCTGTCGACTTTGGCTCTGATTAATTTTAGTATAAATTCGTCTGGTTCAACTCTGCTTATCTAAAAGATTTGGCTGAAAAGAGGGCAGCCTCCTCTCCACTGGGGCTCCAGCCTGGATTTTAACATCTTTCAGCTTCATGTAACACTTGCCACAGGGATTCAGACCAAACTTGAGGGTGTAAAAATGCCAGGGATGCCCATGGGAGTGGCCGGGAATTAAGTATTTCAGGGATATATTTATATTATGCTTAACACATACTAAGTAATATATATAAAGTATATTAGGACGGAAGAAATGCACTTAATTAGGGAGTGCTGCTTCACTTGCCTCTCACAGCACCCAACCCTGGGTAAACAGACACTGCAATACCTTTGGAGGTGTTTTAGGGCAAAGGGACCTGGAGAGGATTCAAGCCAGTAAAGCTGAAGGATCCCTGATCCATGGCACGAGGAGTGGCAGCTTCCGAGCTTGTAACACGGACCTGGCTGTATGAATTCCTTGGTGCACAGGTTTTTCCCTTCCTCCCTAAGACTCCCTCAAGATGTCTTTAGGAAGAGAGATTTTCATGGAAAACATGTATTGCTATTTTCAGGATTTTACTGAAAGGCTTCAAACGCTACCCAAAAAGGTTTGCCTTTTTTTTTTGGTTTTTTTTTCCCTGCTCCAATGCCATAAGGTTTGTACTTTCAGTTATGCAACAGACACATGATGTTAAAGAAAAATATTTGACCAAAAGTCAGTGAATACAGAAATCAGAACCAGATCTAATGAATTCCTTCATTTAAATAAACCAAGCTGCAGCAAGGACGATGAGTGAGGTTGGATGGGGCTTGGAACCAACATGATCTGGTGGAAGATGTCCCTGCCCATGGCAGGAGTGGAATGAAAAGGCCTTTAAGGTCCTTCCAACCCAAACCATGCCGTGATTCCATGATTCAGCACCCATGGGGTGGGTGCTGGAGCCCTTTGCACACAGAGCCAGCGATGCTCCTCATCTGAGTCATCCCCGTGGTGACTCACAGGACGCCGAGGTGTGGCCACGGAGCTTCACAATTTCACCTCCTGGGATCCAGGGAAGGGAAAGGTTGGTTTATTGCCAGGAGTCAGCAGAGCAGCGCTGGAACACCCTGGCTTTGAGGGAGATGCAAGACACAGATCTCCTCACTCACAGCGTTGTGATGCCCGGCCATGCAACCATGGCTCCTCCAAAATGGGTAAAGAATTAATCATGCCTCAAAAACTGATATATTCTGTGGGTTTGAATTTTTTTAGGCACTCCCGAGTGTCTTGTTTGCTTTAGAGAACCCTCAATGTAAAACAAAACCCTCCTTGGTAGCATGGATTATTTAAAGGCCCAAACTGCAAACCCAGGGGGTGGGAGATGGAGGACACAGGGAGGTGGATCAGCCATGAGACCACCCCATTTTTTGGGAATATACTTTCAACTTGCTCTTCGCTGCAGCCAAATGCTCTAAGCATGAGTTACTTTCCCCATTTTAGAATTTCCAGCGTTTCTCCAGTGGAAAGAGCCAGGTGACATCTAACAGCGGCTGGGTTTGGCTGGGGGAGGCTGATGTTCTTCACTGCAGCTGGTACAGGGCCGTGGAAAAACACCCCACTGCAACAGATAATCGATCTCTAAAAGTTAAATAACCTTAAAGCAGTGATTTCCAACAGCTCAATGGAGAATAATAAACAGAAAGCAGCTCCTCTCTTCCTGATGGCAAATTAATGTGGAGGAAACCAACCTAGAGGGCCAGAAGCTCCGTGGCAGGAGAGATCTGCTTCCCTTCCCAGAGCAGAGCTACCCACACCCACATGTTCCCCTACCTTGTGATTTCTCTGTGGCCTGACGTGTGTGGGACTGGCAGCACCCACAGCGCGCAATGTTTGGGCTGCAGATCCGCCACGGAGGCCGTGCTTGGCACCATCCCCAAGTGCTAAATTCAGCCTCCATCTCTGCCTCCTCCCTGTGCACCCCTCCCAGCCCGGGGAGCTGCGACAGCATCACCTCCTTGCTCAGAGCTGGGGTGAGGCTCCGAGGGGTCTCCGTGGAGCTGCACTTCCCCGAGGTGTCACTGCAGCCCCAGCCCCGCATTCCGGTGGCTGAGTCACCTCCAGCTCTCCTCGGCAATAAAAAAAACCAGGGCATCACGGCAAAATCAGGCGACAGGGATCCCCTCTGTGACCGGCCAGAGCAATGTCCTCAAGAGGACTTTTGAGAGCAGGGATTGAAGAGCCCTCTTCCTCCTCCTCGTGCAGCCCTTTTGGGGACTTGGTTCATTCCAGAGCTGCCTTGGCTGCATCTCCATCTCCCCCTCACCAAACATCCCCCTGCCCCAGCGCTGGGGAAAAACTCTCTGAGAGGAAGGTTGAGAACTTCAGCAAAGAAAGGAAAATCAGCGGATAAGGGGCACCACCCCTGCTGCTCACATGAACCCTCATGTGTACCAGCAAGTCTGGACTCGCTCTCTTTATCTTCCTTTTATTCTCTTTATAAAGCACCAAAGCAAAACTCCTCCCTTTGGAGCTTCCTCCTCCTCCTGGAAAACACAAAACTGCAGCTCAGCCAGTCCATTCCTGCTCTGGTAGCACCAGGAGAGCGACAAGTCCACCCCAAAAAGCTTCACCCAGCTTCTCATGCTGAGGCTGTAGATGAACAAAACCCTGCTGAGGCTTGAAGCTTTTATATTATTAAAGATGAGGAAACGAGAAGCACTTTGAGCCTGACATTCAGCTCGGAGCATAAGTTGCTTTCCAAGCGTTAAATGAGTCTTGTAGCAATTTGTGTCAATGGAGATTTACAAAAGTCCTCAAACTCCCCCTGGCTTTGAACTGCACAGAAATTCCATCCTCTGCAGCCTGGTGCCCAGGGGCCCTTATGGAGGGTCCTTCATGCAAATATTATTAAATAACTGCAGGAGAAATGCCTACAGCGACCCCAAATGCTGGTGTAGGTGGGGCCAAAGGTCCCCATGGCTCGTTGCCATCAAAATCCAAGCCCTTGGTGCTTTTCTTGCTCACCCTCTGTGCTTACCCACCAAGCTCTGCAGAAACTGCTCCAGCCTAGAAAGCTGAGAGGAGTAGTGCTGTGCTGAAGGAAGGGATTTAACCAGTTCATGGCAACCCTCACTGAGGGCAGGGAATCCCCCTTGTCTCTGGGACAGAAGCTCCACAAGGAGAGAAAAATCCCCGTGTGACACCACACTGGGCACAGGTTTGGAAAGGAAACCTGAAGGGCAAAGAAAGCCAGGACAGCTCAGCCTCACCCAGCAGAAAGCTGCAGCACCAAGTGCTCTGACGAGTTGTAATAATACAGAGTTAAAGCAGCAGCACCAACCACTCTGAAGAGTTTTAAAAGACTTTATTACACAGCAATCACAGAATCTTTGCGGTTGGGAAACAGCTTTAGATTGATCAAATCCAAGTTCAATGTGTGGTTTTTGCCATACCTCAGAAAGCCATGGGAGAGGCAAAGGGAAGAGCTTTGGAGCAGTCCTTTTCCTTCTTCCCTGCACTAGATTTTTTGCAGAGCACAAAAATTCATTCTGCTGCAAAGCCTTACACTAAGCAGGGCTCAGATTTAAGCCTCCTGTTGTTTGTGTTCTTCCTGCAGCAGCCAGAGCTCAGGCAGGGCAATGTCTGGGCAGGTTAGAACCACCTCTCCCAGCAGCACCATCTGTCACTAAAATGTTATTTTTGCTATTTTTTAAATCAAGTTCAGTGTTAAAAAGAATCAATACCAGCCACAGCCGCCTCTCCCGGAGGCTTTGCAGGGCAGGTGGAGCAGCAGCAGAGCCCTCTGGTGACCAGCAGGATGGTGGAGGGGGAACCTCCAGCACAGAGAGCAAAATCCAGAGGAAACACATTGTGCTTTGCTTTTACACAACACTCAAAACCTCGGTTTTTCCAACATCTTATAATTTTTTCTGACCCACTCTGAGCAATTTTTGCTTGATGTCGCCCCACTCCCATTCTCCTTTTAGCAGCTCCTTACCCCGAAGGCCAGGACAGAGCCCCAGGAGAGGAGCATCAAGACAAGGATGGTGACAGTGGCAGCACAGAGCCATGAACGTGATCACCTCAGTATTCCAGATTTATGTGGTGCTGATTTCTGAGGGGAAAACAGGACAGAATCCAGGCAGAAATGCAGAAATGAAAGCCTGGCGTGGAAGCTGATGAGACTTTGAAGTGCCTCAATTAAAAAACTTTCAAGATAAACAATTGTGTCTCCTTGAGGAATGTCAGCAAACCCCGGCTTTACAGAGCCTGGCACGCAGTGAGAGCAGCACCAGGGTATTAAAGCAGTAATTTCCCCCACTTTAAGTGAATTTAAACTGTGATATTCTGTCACCTTCTCTTTGCTGGAGGGTGTTGCCTGTAACTGAAGGGAATACAGGCAAATTGGAAACAACCCCTCTGAACCATTTCTGCCACACAAAGCACTGGAATGTAAAGATTTCACATTGTGCAGGTTAAGCACGTTCCTTTGAAAAGGCACCACAGCACAGGGTTACTTTTCATTATCCTCTAACAGCTCAGAAAAGTGGAGTATCCTGACAAAACGCCCCTGTCAGCACACACCTCTGGGGTTCTCCTCACGGATCTACCCCAGGACAACACTGCACTCATCAGCCAGAGGTGTCACAGAATAAATATCATGAGTGGGGAGGGACTCACAGGAATCATCCAGGGCAGCTCCTGGCCCTGCACAGACACCCCAACAATCCCACCCTGTGCACCCCTGAGAGCGTTGTCCAAGCACTCCTGGAGCTCCGGCAGCCTCAGTGCCCATTCCCTGGGGAGCCTGGGCAGCCCCACCACCCTTTTGGGGAAGAACCTTTCCCTAATATCCAACCTAAACCCACCCTGGCACAGCTCCATGCCATTCCACGTTCACGCCAAGCCCAGGAATTCACAAAAGAAATCCAGTGTCTTTTGTCATCTTCTGAATTTATTTCAAGAATGGATAAATTCCATATTTGCTTTTAACCAGCACTTCTTTCTAAGAGTGATGTGTGATTCTGGTGGGAAGGGACACTGGGAGGTTCCAAGTTCTCACTTGGAATGAAAGTGAGCTGATGCAGGAATTTAGGAGTTAATTGCTACAGGAATTCCCTCTCCTAATCACACGAACATGAATGTGCCAGAGCAGGTAAGATCTTGTGCAGACAGCAGGTGTGCCCGAGGTGTGCCAAGGGCTGCTCAGCACAGCCCTTCCCTGTCCTGCCATGAGAAAGTTGGGGAGAGGACAGGAACAGAGGCAGTGTGATTTTATCTCCCTGTCTCTCATTTAACAGGGAGGGTTCACTTTGGAAAGTGGTAACAGGGAGCAGAACTGTTCCTACTGCGACACTGAACTGCCCCTTGTCACTTAGCTGGGTGTAACTGGGAACCTCATCACAGCTCGTGATCAAAGTCCCACTGTCATCAAACAGGACAACCTGACCAACCAGCAACTCCCTGAAACAAAAGGATCACAGAATCCCAGAACGGTTTGGGTTGGAAGAGACCTTAAAGATGATCCAGTTCCATGAGCAGGGACACCTGCCACTACCCCAGGGTGCTCCAAGCCCCATCCTTGGACACTTCCAGGGATCCAGGGGCAGCCACAGCTTCTCTGGGCAGCCTCTTTCAACAAAGCTGAAAGATTTCTGCAGGCAAGAGTGACCAAAAATGTGTTCCCTCACTGTTATCAGCTGGCATTTTTAGTTAACTCATTCCAATGACCTGTGAGAGCAGAGGAAAAGTTCCAGTAGCTCATCCCACTACATCAACCTTGGAAATGGGAAAATTGGGCCAACAGGAAGTGAAATAGGGGAGTACCCCGGCAGTGGAGCCACCAACCCTCTCCAGACCACAGCCCTGGGTCCCACGGGCTGCCCAGCAGCAGCAGAGGTACCCAGGGATGGGCGGCTGTGGGTGCAGAGCTCACTGCCCTGCATGGCACAAACACCTACAACACCCACCCAGGGGCACTTCCAGGGCCAAATCCACTTGGGATCTCCCTGCAGCTGCCTCTGGGATAAGCACAGCCCGGTGTGTGGCACTGGGAGTTACTCCTGCAGCGTGGATGCATTGACTGGAAGCTCTGTGTGAACTCTGAAACTTGTGTTTTCTCACTTCCCAACTGACACTCGGGGCCTGGTGAATAACGGCTGTTTGGTGTGTATGGAATCGCCCTCCGACAACTGGAATTCTGAGCTTAACTGAAGACATAGGGCAGCCAATAGGAATAAAAATATGCATGGAAGTTTTCACCCTTCCTCAGATGCCGACGGGCTCTCACTGCACTGAGGCTCAGGATCCTTCCTAGCAAGGTGGAAGGGTCCCTGCCCACGGCAGGGGGGGGAGTGAGACGGTTTTTTTCCTTGGTTTTCCAACCCAAACCACTCTGTGATCACCATCCCTCTCTGGGGGCAGTCTGGAATGGCTGGGCAGTGAATCCATTGTTGTCTGGGCACAGCAATGGATCTGGACTTGCCCACAGGAGTTCGGGCACCTCCCTTCGCAGGAGTGGAGCAGAACTGACACATCCACAGCATGGAGGAGCCCAGCACTGACCACTCCGCAACACCCCTGGAACAGCTTTTACTCCTCTCATAAGAATTATATAAATATCACTTAGAACCACTGAATCCTTTAGGTTGGGGAAGACCTCTAAGATGAAGACCAACTGTTCTCCCAGCATTGCCAAGGCCACCAACTGTCCCCAGGAGCCACATCCACATGGCTTTTAAATCCCTCCAGGGATGGAGACTCCACCACTGGCCTGGGAAGCTGTGCCAGCACTGGACCATTCTTTCCAGGAGGAAATTTTCTTTAACATCCAATCTAAAGCCCTCCTGGTGCAGTTTAAAGTAATTCCCTCTCCTCCTGTCCCTGTTCCCTGGGAGCAGAGCCCAATCCCCCGGCTGTCCCCTCCTGGCAGGGAGTTGTGCAGAGCCACAAGGTCCCCCCTGAGCCTCCTTTTCTCCAGGCTCAGCCCCTTCCCCAGCTCCTCCTCATAGGATTTGGTCCCTCAAAAATATTTAACTGAAGATTTCTGGGTCTGCAGGGCAGCAATTACCATAACTGGATCTGCATGGCCATGTCTTTACTGATGCACAGGAGCTGCAGACACAATTAATTGGAGAAATCCAGAGGAAGGGACAATCCCACAGTCAGGATAAAGTACTGCCCACACACTGCACTGGTCTGTTAACAGATGTAAGGATTATTTTTGGACCACAGCCTAAAAAGAGCTTTTCTCGCCCTTAGAGTGGATAATTTTGTTTCTAATCTTTCCTGTTCACTGCTGCCATTTTTACCTTCCCTGAAGGATGAAGGTGTGAACCAAGGCAGCAGCATTGGCCAGCTCAGTGTGAACTGCTCTGCAAACCAATATATGGAAATGCAGCCACAAGTGATGGCCAAATTTAGTAATTCACACTGATGCCAAGCCCTGAAGTTTCTGTTATTCACTTTATCCCATCAAACTCCTCGTAATTGCGCAGGAACAGCGGTTAGGGGGGCACAAACACATCCATGTGTGTCAGTCTAGTACAGGAATTGTTCAGAGGCAAGGAAAACACACACACAACTCTTCACTGGTGAAAACCAGTCCCATTCCTCCTCTGGAACAAGCAAGACCAGACCTTTTCTCTCCTGATTACCAAGGAATTTGTGAACAGGCAGTACCTGGGGCTGACATGCTACACCGGAGCCATGGTCGCATCCACATTTAATATCCCTTATGTACAGGCTGCAAATAGCACAAAAGGAAGAGGAAAAACACTCACAGAAGTCAAGTAATTCTGATTTTATATTCAGGCTTTGCAAATCAAGGATGTCCTATTTTTACTATTCATTCAAGGCAAAAGTCTACACAGGCATGTCAAAAGCAGGAATTGAAAAACAGTGAACACAACAGTCTTGAAAATACGTTTAATGTCTAATCTTATACAAAAGTGACAGCATTTTCAAAAAAATATCAAATCCTGTATTTATAGCTTCTCACTATCATACAGCAATATTTGTTTCATCTAAAGAAAATACAGCAGCAGGTGATAATCTATACTTTAAAGATGTGATTGCTTATATTTCGTATTGTAAACAAATGCAGTATGTCAACCTCAAAGCACAAGTCAAAACGAACTCCTCAGCAACTGAACTCAAAATGATGCATAGAAATGTACAAATTCCATTGCAAAAGCTTCAGGCCAGAAGTTGCTCACACTTGACATAACATGTGATAAAGTTACTACACGGTATATAGTGACACCTTGAGTTTTTACACAATAGATTAACAGGAATACCCTTTTCACTGCTATGCAAAGAACTCTGCTCACAAAAACAAAGGGGTTATGAAACAGTTTTCATGACCTCAAGAAATACGAATATACATTGAAAAACATCCCATATATATTGAATTTTAGCCTAAATGTTCCAGTAATAAATCCTGCCTATTTCAGGAAGAACCTAGAAGTCTAGTTACTTTTACAAAACCCCTTTCCAAAAACCATTACTTGCTACTTCTGCTTTATCTTTTATCCTTTCCTACCTCTTCCCATTCCCTGCAGAGACATATGGCCAGTGCAATTCCAACTGGAGTGCTGCTACTGCATGATCCATTCATTTGGAATAAATGTTTTTTCATTGCAATGATTTACAGTCTAAGGCTGCAGGTATCAAAAAAGCACTTGAGCAAATGCAGTCAATGTTGCTTATGTTAATTTTTAATTAGTCTTGCCAAGTCTGCTTGGGGGGCAACTGGGGTTTTTTTTTTAAGGTTAGTGAAGACTTGCACTTTTGGTTCCTATTCCAAGGGTTAGGTTGCTGGGGTTTAAGTTGAAATGTTAAAGTATTTTTGTTCAGCTCCAGTATTGTCTTCCTAGAAGAAAAAATAGACATTCCTTTGCTATCAGCTTTCATGACGTTGGATTAAAGCAGCCACAGCTCAGCTGGCTGCTTTCTCCTGCAAAAATACTGTCGGACTTTGCCATAAAGGCTGTGACTACCAAGGAGCAGCACCACCAGGTCACCCCAGGTGCTTTCAGAGCGTCCATCGCACGCATGCA
Organism: Donacobius atricapilla; assembly: GCA_013397315.1. Lineage (NCBI taxonomy): Eukaryota > Metazoa > Chordata > Aves > Passeriformes > Mimidae > Donacobius > Donacobius atricapilla. The sequence continues at coordinate 91,023 of WBMY01004787.1, read as the reverse complement.
GGAAGCCACAAAGGTACTGGAAGGGAATTAACTCGTGTTCACAGTTCCATGATGCAAAGACTCCCTAATTGTGAGCTACCACGTGAAGCAAAATCTGTTCCTAATTCTACCCACAGAGGCTAAGTTAGGAGATCCCCAGCTGGGGAGGAAACAAACTGTCTGTGGTCCAAGTGTAGGCCACGAAGTACGGCCAAGAGACGTGGCTGCGTCTCGGCAAACCCCTCGGACGCGCTTGGCACAGATATGGCAAGAACATGAAAACGTGATGCAGTGCCCCCGGGGAGAGGCAGCTGCACAGCAGTGCACAGGCTTCCTGACATTCAGTTTCTCCCAAATTCCACCTACTCCGTGAGGTATGCAGACACCCAGCTGGGAACAGGGGGCTGCTCCCAGGGACAGCCAACGAGAGCAGCTCGTGCCCAACCGCGGCAACGAGGATCTCTGGCGGGACAGCCAAAAGCTGCTGGGAAGGGAATGCTCAGGTTGGGTTTTAAGCTCAAGTTCAGTTTCCAGGGACTCTGAAAAAGTCTGCCAGGTTCACACAACCCAGCTGCCAAGTCAAATTTGAAATGACTAGAACCCAGGTCAGAAATAGGGAAGTACCTACGTGGGGATCAGTTTCTCTTTACACAGACCAAGCCAAACTTCCAACCACCACAGAATGAGAACTGGCAACAGGATGTCCTCATTTGCATGCATAAAACTCACATTTTGCTGATTCAAAGTTAACTGCACATCCAGGTTATTTCACTTGCACGGGAATGCCTGTTTGTGAACACCAACAGTGTGCTGCCAAGTCACACCAAGGCTTCCAAACGTGGCTCCTCTCCTCCGTAGTCCCAGACCGAGCAATTGGTTTGAGTATGTACAAAATGCTGAGAAAACCTTCGAGTTCACATGCTCTGTCTTGTTCGTTTGAATTGCTGTAGCATGTTCAAAAATTAGGTTTCTTGACTAAAATGTTGAAACACTTTCTTGATTGACTTTTTAGAATAACCTGAAAATAGACAAAATATGACTATCCGTCTGTTCAATGACCAGCAGGAGTCTGGCAACGAGACTTAAAGCATTAATGGAAATTTAAGAATTAACTTTTTTAATTCCGTGGGCCTGATTCTTTATAATCCTTACATGACAGCTCCTGTTCTTCCAAGGAATACTTGCCAACGTAAGAACCACGGGTGTGTTAGTTGATTTCTTCTCTTTGTATTTCACTTGATTAAACCAAATAATTATGCCAGCATATGAGCAAGGTAAATTGATGTAAACTGCTCCTTCATACCTCAAATGCACATACAAGAGGCATTATTCTTCACAGCCCCATACATTACTGAAACAAAAACTGTAAAAATCTCTGTAAGTAGTGGATGAAGGTGGAAAACTACAGTATTTTGTTGCCCAGGATGTATTCAGCGATAAGGCTGCAAGAGACAATAAGTCATGGTCAATGCAGGCTTTTCACATAGCAGTTCATTCACAGTTACAAATATTGTTAAATAATCACAAATCCATCCTTATATTTTGTCATTCCCTCCCTTCTGCTCTATCAGCAATCTCTCTACGTTAAAGAGATTAGAATATTTTCTCTTTCAGAATTATCACAATGCTTTCCCCCCTTTTTTTGGCTTTTAGAGTCTTTCCAAGCAGTGGAAGACCACTGTAATGTGAGACATGCTCCAATTTAACATAATTTAGCCATTCTAGGGTATTTAATATTTAACAAGCTGCTGTTATCCCACCGACTTGAGGCATAAAACAGGTGCGCGGAAACTCCTTACCTGCACTAACAGGTTTTACGCTACTGAATTTCCCCGCTTCAAAGTGAAAGACTTTTTAAGAGTAATTTGAGACCAAAACGAAACACTCACATGGGGACCACCAGGCATTGATGGAGCACCAGCAGGACCAGATGGCACTTGAAAAGGATTAGGGGGCGTCGGGTACAGTCCTGGAGCTGGGTACGACGCTGCGGGCGGAGGGAAGGGCCCGGGCGGTGACGGTCCCCACGTCCCCGGCGGCACCGTACCCCACGGTACCGTCGGCGCGGCCCCCGGAGTCTGGGTGGGAGCAGAATATGGCCCCGGGGGTGGATATGGCATGCTGGGAGCAGGATACTGCCCTCCCATCGTCGGTCCCCATGCTCCGGAGGGCATGGATCCCCACGGCCCGACAGGAGCAGGAGGCGCGGCTGGCTCTGTTGGACCTCCGTAAGGCCGTGGAAGCTCTGGAAAGGGCATATTTGGTGGAGGATACTGCCCTGGAGGGACAGGGCCCGGCACAGTTGGGGGTGGATATGGACCACCGGGAGGAGGGCAGGAGGGTCCGGTAGGAGGAGGAGGAAATGGAGCCGGCGGTCCCGGGGGCATTGAAGGATACATTCCCGTGGGAGGAGGGCCGAAGGGCACGCTGGAAGCCGACGTGTTGGGGGGCAGTCCGGTTGGAGTCATAGGGGGGGCGCTGGGGTTATTCCAAGGGTTGGAAGCCGGCCAGCCCTGCGGAGGCTGCCCGGGCTGCTGGCCAGGCTTGGCGCTGCTCACTTTGGAGGTTTTAGCAGGCGACTGGTCGGGTAAAGCATCTGCCAACTGAAAGACAAAGCGGCGGTGAGAGGGGAAGGTGCCCGCCGGAGCTGCGGGCTGCTGACATCCCCCCACCACGCGGCCACGTCCCAGCTGCCGGAGCGCGAGGGGAGAGCTGCCGGGGGCTGCACGGACACGCTTACATTCATTTTTGTGCAGCTCCTACCACTAAGGCAGCAGAGGCACCCTGACAGCTCAAAAAGCCAGAGAGAAAAGGCGACCCACCGCACGGAATGACGGGCGACTGCGGCACAAACCTGCCAACATCTCCCTAGGTTTCCATTGCAACTATCCCGGCGCCATGAAAGCACAGCTCCTTTGTTACTGTCACAGGAGAGAACCCACCAGGCACCCGGCAGCTTCCGATGTTTAGTCCGGGGATTGCTACAGCTACCCAAAAGGAAAACACCACGGCTGCGACACAGAGGAAATCTCTCAGCGCTCAGCTCCCCTTTTCCTTCAAAAAAACTGTGTCAGCTCTTGGAATAATCGACACAACTGGCCGATCTTCAGGAAAGAAAAACTGTTACTTACCGAAAAATCATCAGTTCCAGACATTGTGCTGAAAAGTAAGGTAAGATAAAGTGAAATTTGTTGAAAATAATAAAAGGTATTTTCAAGCAAGACTTCATGAGACATCTACATTTGTCTCGCTCGGAGCACAGCAGGTGCTGAACCGGCAGCACCTCATGGTGCCTTGGTTCCAGTGCCTCTGGCCCCACACCAGCTCCTGGAGCACGGATCAGGGATGATTTTTGGGTACAAATCCCCCTGGGCCCCATCTACGCAGGTCCAGGAGTGTCCAAAGATGTGAGGACTGAGTTCAAACCTTCTGAAAAATGAAGATACAAAAATCCACCCCTACGTGAGGTAGAAATGCAAGTTTAGTTTTAAATAAATAGTGGATTTTTAAGTGCCTTAAATAAATAAGGGCCTGTGTCAGCAAGTAAGAAAAAGACCTAATACCTAGTTTATAGTTCAGTAACGTTGCCTTTGCAAAGTTAGTTAAATTCTAGCCATAACAAAAATAATGTAGCCTTACTGAAAATTCCTAAATAGAACAGATGCAGAGAATTTGTTTAAGAATTTACAAAAACCGTCGCACATCAAATTTAGCTTAAGATAAGTCCATCACTTTTGTAGAGGGTTCGTGTTTAGACCTGATTAGCTAAAAATAAAATAAAATAAAATGTAGGGAGAATGCTAAGACACTCAGGCTTAGGGGGCACAGAATACAAGTGCCTCTACTGCTACCAAGACGCTACCGCTTCTTCTTGGGACTTAGGGACTTTATGTTAGAAAGCTTCTGCCAACTACTGCAGACTCTAATAACTTTCATGAGAACAATTTAACGATGCAATAAAGAACTTTGTTCTTACAACTACTCAGCTCCTAGTTTTCAATGAACCCCTCAGTGTCAGGCGATGATCCGTGCCCGTGGCTGCCGGGACACCCGTGCCAGGTGTTGCTCTGGGGATCCCCAGTTACTGAGATAATGGGAATACATTTACTCTTGGTGTTTTAGCCCGGGATTTATTGCCGTCCCAGATGCCTCCCTGTGCTCACAGAGCAACCCAAACACCTTTCTCTGGATGAAGATCCCATGAGAAGTAAAGTCCTGAGCCTCCACCTGCCTCCTTCTCAGACAGGTGGTGCCACACAGGATGTAAATGGGTCACATTGCAAGAGGGAAAAATATTTTAAGCATTCATATGGAGCATATGGAGCCTGCCCAGACAGGGATGCCTGGGAAGGATTCCAGGTGTTTTCCAAACTGGGATATGGAAAAGGTATAGCAGGATTCTTGCGGGTAAAGTCAATGCCTCTAAACCAAAACATGATTAAATCAGAGAATCATGGAATGGTTTGGGTTGGAAGGGACATTAAATGTCACCTAAGTTACAGCCCCCTGCCATGGCAGGGACACCATCCACCATCCCAGGCTGCTCCAACCCCATCCAGCCTGGCCCTGGACACTTCCAGGGACCCGGGAACAGCCACAGCTTCTCTGGGCACCCTGTGCCAGGGCCTCCCCATCCTCAAAATTCTTCCCAATCTCCCACCCATCCCTGCCCTCTGGCAGTGGGAAGCCATTCCCTGTGTCCTGTCCCTCCATCCCCTGTTCCCAGTCCCTCTGCAGCTCTCCTGGAGCCCCTTCAGGCCCTGCCAAGGGCTCTGAGCTCTCCCTGGAGCCTTCTCCTCTCCAGGCGGACACCCCCAGCTCTCCCAGGCTGGCTCCAGAGCAGAGGGGCTCCAGCCCTTGCAGCATCGCTGTGGCCTCCTCTGGACTTGTCCCAATAGGTCCACGTCCTTCTGATGTTGGGAACCTCAGAGCTGGAATCCCCACAGGGATATTATTGCCAAAAATAAAAGAAGTATAGCTTGCTGATGGTTTATACTCCAAGTATTTCAGAATAAATAATAACTCCAAGGGCAGAGGATGCTTTTATTTACATTCACCAACTCCAGCAATTGACTACAGGGGAGTCACTAATGCGTATCCAGCTTCCAACCTATCCATACTTCCAAAAAAACTGGTACCAAAGAATGGGGACCAATGAGCCATATTAACAAATAACCAGAGGTGAGGAGCTGTTAAAAAGATGACCAAGAACAGCCAGAAAGTTTTAGGGGAGAGTGTAGGAGCCAGAAAGGAATGTAAGAGGAGGATAAATGTAAAATAAGAGTACAAATACTACTGCGAAGTTGGTTCCCACATTACACAATCCTTGTATTCCCCTTGTTGATGGTGAAGAACTGACTTCTAAGACAGGGAATGGTCCCAGGGATGGAGGTTTGCACAGAAAGCCCAGACCAAAGAGGTTTATAAGCACCCTTAGGTTAATATATAGTCACATTATTTACATTATATTATGTATCCTGTACTGTAAATTTATTATCTACACATCTCCTGATCTCAGGACAGCTCTGGATGAGAACAAGGGGCCGTTTATCTCAGCATCCCATTTTATCTTAACAATGGTCAGTACAGGAGAACAAGAACAGGAATGACACCCTAACACTTCAGTGACGCCAAGCTCAGCCTTTTCCTAAACTGCAGACAACTTCTCTGGAGTAATAACCCTCAAATAATTCCCTTTTCGCAAACACATCCAGTTTCCTCACTTAGACGAGGTGATGTCTCATTTTCCCACTTCAGCATTGTTCCTACAACACCCACTGGCAAGGAACTCCACAGGCTGCTACCCATTGCACAAAAGCCACCTCCTTTTTCTGTTCTAAACCTGGATTTTACTAGCTTCACTTGTTGCTCCCCCATTCTTGCAGCTGAGGAAATCAGTGAGTCTATTCTTATCCACCCTGCCCGTGCTGACCCTTATCCTACACATTTTTTACCATTTTCTTTCAGCTGTCCCTTCTGCAGGCCGAGCTCCAGCTTACTCCCCTTGTGCAGCAGCTATTCTGTACCTTTGATTATTCTCTTTTTCTCAATTTAAGGCTTTTCCAAGTCTTTTGTACCTTTTGGGATGAATGACAAGAAAGAACCACAGAGAATTGAAGATGTGGGATAACCATTGATTTATACAGTATCATAATTGTGCTCTGGTTTGTCTGCTATTTCCTTCCAATACTTCTTAATTTTTCAGCTGCTTCTAGATCCCTATGGAACTGACACTTCTGTGGCAGTATTTCACTCCTCAGTGTCAAGGGTCAGCCCAGCATTTTATATGTGAAATTATATGTACCACTCTACATTTATCTACTGTGAATCACAGCAGATTTATTGCCATTGAATTATTTCTGCCGATTTATTACCTAATCCTTACTTTCCTGAATGGCTTTGTATCAACAAGACACTGCTCATCTCATTTCCCAAGTTATTTATGACCATATGGAACAACCCAGACCTCTGTGGAAACACAGTGAACTTTTCAAGTTACACCTAATAATTTAAATAACCCTTTTAAGAAATACCTTGTAATTTAAATAAACCTTTCAAAAAATACCTAGTAATTTAAATAAACCTTTCAAGAGACACCTAATAATTTAAATAAACCTTTTAAGAAATATGTATCTACAAAGTTGATGGAATTCAGTGCCTAACTGCACAAATAAAACTCCAGAATTAATTTGTAACAGGAGTAGTTCTTCAAGTAAGGACTCTTTGTCTCAGATGAGGAACATGTTCAGATTATTTGTTTAAAATTGAGAAACCAACTGAACTACTACATTCTTCTGCTAAGAATTCATTAATTTGTGCAATTAACCACACTCAATAATAATAAATTGGCAGGTGCTTTTTGGTGGTACTGTAGTTCAATTTACCTCCATGGACAGAGAAGCTATTTAATATAACCCCAAAAAGAAAGGAAAACAATCATTAATGTAAGGACAAGTACAAAAAAAACTTTTACATAAGTGCACAGATAAAAATCACCATCATCAGATTATTGAAAAACACCACCAAAACAGGTCAAGAGAATCCTCATTTCTTTAGGCAGATGGAGAGATGGGATATCACCAACTGAAAACCAGATCTAGAACAGATTGAAAAAAGTCCACAGAAGAAGTTGGAACATTTGCTGCGAGGGAGAGAAGGAAGAGAAGAAATGAAACTAAAGAAGAACTCAGAATAAAATCCTGTGATCTGTCACAAAAGTGTCAGAGAGGAGTAAATTCAAGTCAAGCAGTGGGTGAACACAGTTGAAACAGGCCGGCTTCCCAAACATCAACTAATATCCCCAATATTTGTCAGCAGATCATTCCCAACTATTTCTGTGCCATGAAAATGAAGGGAACAATTCTGCTGCATGATTTATGAGGGAAAAAAAAAAGAAAAGTAGTTAAGCATAGCTTATAATGAGATTTAGTGGCTTTTTTACTTTGGCAAGCAGACAAGAGCAACATTTGCTGGCAACATTTGGGATAACTGAGCCCATGCCAAGCATGTCAAGGATCCTCTTGCAGACAGGATGGCCTATTTCAGGGATGTTTTTTAAACAGACATTTAATCTGGGTACTGCCACGGTCATTTCACAAAAAAAAAAAAAAAAAAAGAAACTGAAATTACCCTTAACATTCAGACAACATATGAACTCATCTGTACTTAAATCTGGGATCTATATTCCCTTCAGGTTGTTCAACAGTAGTTAAAGAATTTCAGTCTAAACCTTACAGGAATATCAATTATATTATTACAGTTATTGCCCAAGGCATTCACATGCTCACCAATCAGACTCCGAGACAGTGTCAGACAGAAGACCTCCAAGTTACTAAATTTCAAAGTCCCTCCTGGTCACACATGGGCTCAAGATTTTAGAAAAAAAAAAAACAAAACACACTGAATGGTGGCTTGATGGGATTTTTAGAGTCATCAGAATTAACGAATGGACTCCTGAATTAACCAATTATCTCTTGAAGCTTTCCTGGTGCACAGGCACTGATATCAGCAGAGAAACCCATTCACGTAACAGACGTTCATTCTGCCACATTTAAACTCTGCTCCAAATTATCTTCCCTGCAGTTGGGATGAAGAAAGAGCAAATGGGAGGAGGGTTCAGGAGTTAAAGTCATCTGGCAGGGAGCAGAAAGACAACGGAGCTGGCAGCATCCACACTGAAGTCCTGCTTGCATCCCCTGTGCTGTAAGACAGGATTCCCTTTGTTTGCCAAAGGCCAACGCCCCTGGAAACATCTCTGGCTTTCCAGAAGCCCAGGGCCTGCCAGCTCCAGCTCTGCTGGCCAGGGCACCACCTCTCAGCCACCTCGGAGCACACAAAGGGCCAGAAGCACGAAACTGAAGGGGTGGAGATGAGGGATGGAGAGAGATGATCAATGCCTGCAAAAAAAAAAGGCTGCCAGGAGCTGAATCCCTCTCACCCTTTTATCCTGAAGAGGATGAGAGGCAGGAAGGACTTCACTGCACCAGCCCAGAAATCATACCCCGCAAAACCTTCAGGCCAACAGGCCAAGGCCTCCTGGATATCCATGAGCTGCTCCCAAAAATTCCCAGCAGGTCGGTGAGATGAGCGAGACCGGCGGGCTCCCTGGGAAGAGAAGGGCTGGGGAGCACAATTCCAGCGGGGCTCTGCCAGGAGGGCTCTTCCAACAGCTCACAACCAGCTGGGGGCTCTGGGAAACAAAAGGGAGAGGTCTGGGAGAGGCCTGGGAATGGCCTGGGAGAGGTCTGGGAGACGCCGGGTCCCGCACGCGTGGTGCCCCGTGCGCCCTGCTCAACCCGTCCCACCGAACAGCTCCATGACAAACCAGCCCCACGCTGGCTTCTGCAGCTCTAAACCCTCTTGGATTGCATCCAGCTCACTGAAACTAGGGATGTAGTAGCAATTTCCCCCATGCTTTTGCCTTTCCTGGCTTTTATCCATCATCAGTCCTTACAGCCCCTCGTTAGGAAGAGCTGTCCAAAGCACTTTTTCTTCCTTACCCAAAACTAAGCATCAACTGCTTCCCTATTTTTTTTTTTCAGTTGTATGACATTTTTCCACCACTTGATGTGCCAGATTTAGTTCCTGTCTCCAAGATCATCATTTTCATCACAGAAAAAAGGGTTTCTGGGTATGCAACAGGCTGTGCTGCATTTCCACGGGGTGGCACGACTGCCTCGGCAGAGAGGTTCCTTTGTCACTCTGACATGACTAATTCCTGCCAGCATAACCTCATCCACAACAGGATTTCTGCCCACATAAGTGTAACTACCCAACATAGCACACGGAGAAAATGGAAGAGACACCAAGTCTTTGACAGCTTCTAAATGTTTTCTAAAATATGCAAATTTCTGCAGCTTCAGGCGTTAAATATCAACACTTCAGAGCCGGCCTTTAGAGAACCCCAGGACGGTTTGGGTTGGAAGAGACCTCATAGCACATCTCGTTGCACTCCCTGCCACGGGAAGGGACACTTTCCCCCACTACACCAAGGCCCATCCACTGCCAGGGATCCAGGGGCAGCCACAGCTTCTCTGGGCAACCTGTGCCAGGGCCTGCCCACCCTCACCCCACACAATTCCTTCCCAATATCCCATCCAACCCTACCCTCTGGCAGTGGGAAGCTATTCCCTGTGTCCTGTCCCTCCATCCTCTTTTAAACAGTCCCTCTCCACCTTTCCTGCAGACTCTCTTCAGGTACTGGAAGACCACAATGAGATCACCCCAAAGCCTTCTCTCTCCTCCAAGATGAACCATCCCAACACTCTCAGCCTTTCCTCACAGGAGAGCTGCTGCAGCCCCATGATCATCTCGGTGGCCTCCTCTGGCCCTTTCCCCATCTTTTAAGCCTCCCTAGTGCTCAGACACCATAAAAGAATTTGGTGTGCCCTGGGTGTTTATCCATTGGGAGAATAAAGTTAATTGACAAACTAAACCAACAGCTACATCATCAGAGGCTATGAGAGGTTTAGGGGTATTTCTGCCCCTTTCCCTGTCTGTTATAAATGAAAAAAATGACAGAAGTCGCTTTTCAGATGTTCAGGACAGATGTCATTAAAACACAACCAAATTCTGGCATTTGCTATAAATTGTCAACTACCAAAAAGAAAATAATTCTTCAGAACAGAGGTCCTGGCAGTTTCCAAGAGTTGTAAACCAGAAAGCCGTAAGGCTGTGCCAGCCCTTCACCCTCGTCAGGCCATTCAGTGTCACAGCTGCCTCCCCACCAAGGCCGGAGCTGAGCCCCTCCTCTGGTCCCCAAAGCCAGCCAGATGGCCCCGCAGCCCGCAGGCAGGAGCACAGGGAGGTGCCGTGTCTGTGCGCCAGCTGTGACACCAAGTCAGGGCACAACGAGAGACTCCCCTGCCAAAGATCCCTCCTGTCCACACCACCCAGCCCTGGGAATCCTGAGGAGGATCTATTAGTCCAGCAGCTTGGAATGATTAAAGCTGATCTTTCAGAGTTGCTTTTAAATTATCTTGAGAGCTACAGAGCCTCACCTCACTGAATCTCTGAATGGTTTAGGGGTGGAAGGGACCCTACAGACCATCCCATTCCACTCCCTGCCATGGCAGGGAACATTTCCCACTAGCCCAGGCTGCTCCAAGCCCTGTCCAGCCTGGCCTAGAACACCTCCAGGGATCCAGGGGCAGCCACAGCTTTCCGGTGCAGTCTCTGTTCTCCTCTCAGCTTAATTACTTTAATTGTTCTGGATGAAATAAACACTCTGACTCTGAGGGGTGACTATCTAACAGCTTAGCTGCACAGTTTTGGTGTGTCACCCCCTTAAAAAAACACCAAACCCATGTGCCACATTCCAGCTGTAACCCCACCTCTGACACACAAACCCAGAGACCTTTCTGGCTCCTTGGCAGAGGCTCTTTCACAGGGACAAAAAAAATCCCAGGATTCACATCTGGCACCTTTCTTCAACTGGCACTGTTGAAATGCACTTGAATGAACTCAAGCTTCAAGAAGACCCAAAATGCTTTCCAGGACCGGCCTGATATTGACCACAGTTTTTCCCTTCAGGCCCTGATCTCCACAGGTCCCGGGAAGGGCAGTTTCAGGGCGTGTCATTTTGGCTTCAAAAAGACAAAGCAGCTACTTTTGTTCTTACACCACTGGCAATAAGGCTGAGTACCATCAGATCAGCACCGCTTTCCACGGAATTCACCTGAAAACAAGTTTTCCGTCAGAAACAAAACCTGTCAGGCGGGAAGCACTGATAGCACACAGTGCTGGCCCTCCCCTGTAAGTCAGCTGCCTTCAACACGTTAAAATTTGATAAACCAACTTCCCATCAACTCCGAAAAACTGGCTTTCCCGAGCCCTTCTTTAGAGAGGAAGCTTTAAGTTAAAGTCACTTATATGCAATCCACGCTCATCGATCCGCTCATTAATAAACTACGACCACACAACGCCAAAATTAAAAAAAAAGCTGAACAAATATTGAACCCAGCCAAGACAGCGCCGCCNGGGCGCGCGCTCGGCCACGCCCCTCTACGGCCGCTGTGGCACCGGCTCCGCCCACCCCCTGGCTGGACACGCCCATTTCCCGCACGTAACTCGCGTCACCGACCACGCCCACCCACTCACCACGCCCCCATAGTCCCCGCCCACAAATATGCGTAATTACCATGCCGTCCGTCATTAGGCCACGCCCCCGCCGCGCATTAGCACCACGCTGTCTGGGTGGGATCACGTGACAGCGAGCGCGGCCCCGCCCCTGCCTGGCGCGCGGCGCCCCCCCGCGGTCACGTGACGCCTCCCCCTGCGGGGCGGGCGCGGCTCCTGAGGGGACCCGGCCTGGGGTCCCCCGTAATGTCCCCGGGGCTCCGAGAGCTGCTCTCAAACAGCATTTCACCGCCATTTTCACCACTTCCATTAAAAAAAAAATTAAACCGGTATATTTGCCGCTCCCCTCGTCTTTGAATCAAAAGCTGCGCTGTGCAGTTCAAAACGCGCGGCAAGAAACCAACAAAGCAAAGCGCTTACTCTCTTGTCCCTTCAATACAAAAATGTGCAAATATACATTGTGTAAAAAGAAAAATTAACAATTTAACTACTAAGAAATTAAACTGTTATTTCTATGTACAAGGTAAATTGCCATTGATGGTTCCAGTCAAAGCTCTAAGAGCATTGATTTGTTTAGACCTACAGCCGCCAGCACAAACACTTCAGCAGAAGCTGCACAACTCGTGTCATATTTAACAGTGTAATTAACAAGCATGTAAACAGTGTAATTAATAATCGTCTAAACAGCTGTTTTTCGTGGTTCTATACGACTTCTGAAAATCCAATTCTGAGTTTCTTCTCGCCCGACAGGAACATCAGAAGGCAATCCCGACAGCTCCAACAATTCCACCACGTTCCTGACAGCCTTGTCCAAACCCTCCCTGAGCTCTGTCACCCTTGGGGCCATGACCACTGGCCAGGTTTTCCCCTCATCTTGCACAAAACCTCACCAATTTTTCACGATTTAAGTTATCCCAAATCATCCAATTTTTTACGTTTCAAACCTAAAGTTGCACCTGACATCTGCGTTTTCCCCTTGCCCTCTCCCTGTGTGCCTCCGTGCTCCCGGCCCCTGTGGCAGGGCCCAAGCGCACGGTGTGGTTCCCTGCCCTGCCCTTCCCAGCTATGGCACTAATCCCGAGCCTTTCCGTGCCCGGATAATTCCGTTAAACTCAGCAGAAATGTGGGCACGGGCGATGCCCAGCACATGCCGACCCGGCCGCTGGCACCCTTCCCTGGGGAGTGAGCTTCTATTTGTGCTTTTCAAGGTCATTATTTGGCCATTTCTGAAGTAACGGGGAAAATTCAGTGGCAGGAGCAGGAGCCGGGCACTGGCAGCCCAGAAACTGCCAGTGTCCTGGGCTGTGTTCCCAGGAGTGCGAGCAGCAGGGAGAGAGGGGGAATCTGCCCCTCTGCTCCAGTTTCCTGGGACCCCACTGGACTGTTGTGTCCAGCTCTGAGGCCACCAAAATCTAAAGAAGGTGGAGCTGCTGGAGCAAGTCCAGAGGAAATCCAGGACATGCTCCAAGGGCTGGAGGCAGGCTGGGAGAGCTGGGGGTGTTCCTCCAGAGAAGAGAAGGCTCCAGGGAAACCTCAGAGCCCCTTCCAGGGCTTAAAGGGGCTCGAGTGAACTGGAGAGGGACTTGGGACAAGGGATGGAGGGACAGGACACAGGGAATGGCTTCCCACTGCCAGAGGGCAGGGATGGATGGGATATTGAGAAGGAATTCTTCCCCTGTGAGGGTGGGGAGGCCCTGGCACAGGTTGCCCAGAGAAGCTGTGGCTACCCCTGGATCCCTGGAAGTGTTCCAGGCCAGGCTGGACAGGGCTTGGAGCGCCCTGGGATAGTGGAAGGTGTCCCTTGCCCATGGCAGGGGTTGGAACAAGATGGTCTTTAATGGCCCTTCCAATCCAGACCATTCTGAAATTCTGTGGTAGCTGTATGAACATTGCGTGAAACTGCAATGTTTTTGCTAATTTTCATAAATAATACCAAAACTAAGTGGGCACTTGCTATAGACCCCATCCCATAAGGACATGACAACCTGCCCTCTGAATTTAAATAAAAGCCACAGAATATATAGGCTGACTTCACAGCTCTTCCACAATTGCCTTTCCGAGTCCAGCGACCACTAGGAGTTCCTGTAGGAACAGCCCTTTCGGCGTGGCCTCCTTGGGAGAAATGAGAAAATAAGAATGAAATCAATCCTCCTCCCAGCTGTGTTCAGGGCACCTTTGCTTTTCCACGCTTCAAAGGGCGGCGCCGTGGGCGGATGCTGCCGTGTCCTGGGCTGCCAGTGGTGACAGCAGGAGTCCCCAGAGCCTGACGTTTCTTCCTGAGCAATCTGGTAGTTAGAAACCCTAATTAATGAGCAAACATGCAGCCGACAACGGTGGTGATGTCTCACTTTAAATATCAGACTGGGACTGCAATAGCACTTTTAATCAATAATCTCACCTGCCAACCTTGCTGGGCTTCATGTTAGGATCACACAATATGTAGAAGCACAAAAGGATGATGAATTTTTTGAACTTTTTCCCCTCCCTTGGGCAAATGCAGCTCATCAGCGTGTGCGTGTGTATGCTGAAGGCTGTAGAATGGATCCCAGAATGGTTTGGACTGGAAGGGACCTTAAAGACCATCTTGTTCCAATCCCATGCTGTGGGCAGGGACACCTCCCACTATCCCAGGCTGCTCCAAGCCCCATCCAACCTGGCCTGGAACACTGCCCAGAAAGAGGCAAACACAGCTTCTTTGGGCAGCCTGTGCCTGTGTGGAATTTACATTCAATTGATTCATCTTAGTGCCAGGAATAGGTCTTGGGAGGGGCTAACACGGAGCCCTGGCCACGTCCTATTGGAAGATGTTACTTTGCGCACTAAATTATGTAATGAAAGAAACGTTGGGTTGAAACTGTGAATTTAAATTATTCAGAAAGGCTGTTTGGTGCAATAATGTGAGGGCAGTTCTTTGTTACGGGCCTGCATTGCAGGGCCTGCACTGCTGCCTGTGTGCTACAAATATTGGCCGCTCTGTTTTTAGCTCAGCTTCATGTAAATATTTGGGTTGGAAAGAAGCTCTGGTCTAACCTCTGTCTCAAAACAGGGATAGCTGTGAACCTTGTCTGCATGAGTTCTGAGTGTCTCCAAAGTCAGGGATTGCTCAACCTCCCTGGATGTTCCATCCCTAAAAACAGCCCCTGTGAGTGCTGCCATTATTCCCCGCATCCCGTCAGACTTTCCCTGGCTGTACTTGTGGCTTCTCCTCCTGCCACGTACCTCTGCCCTCTCAGTACCACCCGCCTGGATGGCCGGAGGCTGCCCTGAGCTCCTTCCTACCCTCCCTCCCAGCTCAAAAACACAATTTCCACAGCCTTTCTTCATGCTCTGGCCCCCAACTGTGCCAGTGGCCCCTGCTGTACTCCCTCCGGTTTCAGCATCTCTCTTGTCTTTCAGTGACAAAATTGGGCATAATTGCCTGCCTCAGCTTTTGTTTTGGGGTAAAAGACCAACAGACAATACTTAAATTGTCCGACTCAATACTTTTCAGGGACAATAACACGGATCTTGAGTTGTGACAGGCATCAGAGGCAGGGAACTTTATCGCACCCGGAGGGCTGTTCATGCCATGAACAGTAAATTCAAAGGAACAAGAACAATATCTTTGTTGTACCTCCCTTTTACATCAGCCAGTCAGGAAGAACAGCACACAGTGGAGGCATCACTTTGCTATCCAACCCAAAAATAAAAGGCCTTTTCTAACAAGTTTAAAATTCTGGAATGTAACGTCAGATTTCATTAAGAAAATTCCAGTCTCTTGCTGATGGGCTGGAACAGTGAGATGTACGATATTAATCTTCAGTTCCAGTGTTGATTCTTACAGGGCGATGTCACTCGCTTTTCAATTCATGCCTCAGTGTGCTCTGTGCGCATCAAGCGCTCTGTAGAATTAGCTGAGCCACCCTGAAGCTAGATTTTAAAGGATACCAGATGGTATGTTCAATGCATGTGGTAAGCTTTTATATGCTTTTCCCCTATGGCCAATCACTGACTGATCATTTATTTCAAAACTCTCATAAAATAAATCACTTTGAAAATGACGCTGTCTCTAGTTAATAAGTGCTCGTCCTCAAAGCAGAGGCTTGTTGCCATGAAGATAAAATCATAAAACTGGTTCAAAGTGCATGGGGATGGCAAATTCACCCTATTGAGGAGAGGAGATAAACTGGATTGAACTGGAAAGGAAGCATAGCTGTCTGCTTGTTGTGAAATTACGAGCAGGTGAACTGTCATTAAAGACACTCCGACAGTCACTTTGGTACTAACACATGAGCTTTCTGTGACAAGGAGTGAATTTTTTGGGTACATTTTCTTCCCACAGTGGTGGATATGTAAAGCCTTGATCATGTGTCAAGTTACTGTACGAGTTCGTTTTCAGGTTTTGGAGTTAGTGATTATGTCTGGCAGCAGAAAACAGAGCTCTCTTCACTTTTTTTTTTTTTTTTTTGGGGTGTGTGTGTGTTCTTCAGTGAATAAGAAGCAGGAAATTCCTCTGTGGGTGACAGCAATGGAACCCACCTTACCATCTGTCCTCTCAGAGAGGTGCTCACCTTGTCCTCACTCCCAAATTGAGAACCACAGTTTCCTGGAGTGATCCAAACCTTTGCCACTGCTCTCTGTCATGGAATCACAGAATCATTTAGGTTGGAAAAGACCTCCAAGATCACTGAGTCCAACCTGTGACTGTCACCACCCTGTCAGCCAGACCAGAGCACTGAGTGCCACGTCCAGTCATTCTTTGAACACCTTGAGGGACGGTGACTTCATCACCTCCCTGGGCAGCCCTTTCCAGTATTAAATCACCCTGTCCTTGAAGGAATTCCTTCTGATGTCCAAAATTCCTTCTGGTTCCTCCTTCTGATCCCTTCCTGCCCTTCCCCTTTGCTCCACATGCCCAATCCCAGAGCATGGCTCCCAGCATGGTGTTGCAATCCTCGCAGCCTCTCAATGAGTTGTGTGACATTTGCTGTCTGGCTGACAGCCATGGCTCCAACAGGCAGATGATAATACAGAATTATGGCCCTTCATTCTCTGCAGGATCATGTTTTCAAGTGCTCAGTGCTGCGGAGAAAAAGCTGGGAAATTTATTTATCCTTGAAAAGCAGATAAAAGGACCCCTTATTTTATTTGACTCTGATGTTGCAATTGTAAACAAAGCTCTTTTTGGAGAGGGAGGAGGAGGTGAGGAATAACTGGCTGTGGAGGCTTCACCCTGGCAGTGAGGGCAGAGTTGATTTTCCCCGTAGTCCAGATGCTCTGACAGATATAAATACACAGGCACATTCACACATCCCTGAGGGAGAGATTTTAGGATTGTCACAGTGGCACAGCCCAGAGGTCCAGCTGACCTCATGACTGTGGGCAGCACCAGGTCCTTAGGAAAAGGAGAAAGACAAGGAATGTGGAGTGATGCTCTCCTTGCCAAGCCTCCAGGCCCCTGGGATTACATTTGCAGCAGCAGCCGTGGGACACCCACCCAAGGCAAGGCTGCGGACAGCGTCATTTGTGCCACGGGGTGGCTGCTGGTGATCTCTGCTATGCTGCGAGCAGCTCCTAGCAGGAAGGATGTGCCTGGATTGCTAAAATCTCAATCACTCCGTTTTTCATCACTTCCCCGTGACACCATTTGTGGCTGTATCTTTGTGTCTCGTTTTTATCTTTCTGTGTTGCGATCCATTTGCTCACAGGGAGATGCTTCCGTGCTCGGGCACTTTTCTGTGCAAACCTCTGGGGGCCTTTTGAGCTCTCCGGTTTTGCACGGCCACTGACACGAGCCTCAAGGACAATGGTTTAGTGGTGAATATGTCAGTGGTGGGTAACAGCTGGACTCGATGATCTGAGAGGTCTTTTCCAACCTCAGTGATTCTAGGATTTCCTACATGACATTAAATGCTCGATACCAAGTTGTTCACGTCTCTAGTTCGGATGTGTATTGATGGCATGGCCATACCGGCAAGGTCAATGATGCACTGATGGGTGCCAAAGAACACATTTACAGGCAAATGGCTTGTAGTAATGCGGGGAATGAGGCACGGAAGGATCGTTTGAGCTCGTGAAAGATCTCTAAGCCATTGATGTGACAAAGGTGCTGCTGAAGGGCGTGTGGTGAATTATCGACAAGAGTATTGAGTAAAAATCGCTCTGTGCAAAGTGTTGCATCCAGAGTTGATTCGGAGCGGGGGTGCGGCAGCACGGGCTGAGCTGCATTCTCTGCTGTCCTGATGTTCTTCTGGTAATTTCAGTAGTCTTACGGATCTTTCAGGGTGGGAAATTTTTTCCCTAACATTTCTTCACTAAACAGGGTTGCGCATTTACCAAGTGCCTGGTGCGCCTAAGAGAGTTCATTCCATTCCAGGACTGAATTTTGTATTTTACCTCTACCCTCCTTCCTCCGGGCAGGGATTTATTTGATGGCTGCAATTCCTTTGCCAGTTTTGAGCTACTTCATTTAAAAAAAAAAAAAAAAAATCGAATTTCACCCCCTGCAACTTCATACAGTTAAATCTTGTCCCATCAGCTAATAGCCGTTTAATGCTCCAAGAAATTCTGTGGGAAGAACACTCATGCTGTTCCTCCTCCTTCTCCTCAGCTTTCAGGCCCTGATTAAGCAAATAGCTTAAGTGCCAGGCTGAAGTGGTGCCTTTTAGTTGCTAATGCCATGCAAAAATGCCCGGAGAATAAAGCAGTTTTCATGATCACTGTTAAGAATCCGCTTCCTTCTTTGGGTCTTATTTTTCCATCAGCCTGGTGGAAGAGTACAGCCAGAAAACAGATTAGCCCGGGAAGGACTTTTCAACTAATAAACAAGCCGCAAATACACTTCTTAGTCATATTTTAGGTCAAATGGATTTGTCAAGTCAATAGTCGCCCAACTATGAAGGAGTCCTATAAATAAATGAGACATATATTTTTAATATCTGCCTAACAGAGATCATTTAAGGTGCAAATAGAGCTGGAATTAACTGAAGTCAATATAATTTCCAGTCATTTAAAAAAAAAAAAAAAAGAAAAAAAAAAGAAGAAAACAATAATTTGAACTTTTTAACCTTGGGCTTGTTTCCAGCCACATCTCTCACAATGGCAATAAATTCAGAAAATTCCATGAAAATCTGTGTTCTTGAGGCATTTAGCATAATGTTCTCAGTTCCTCTTTCTCTTATGAAAACAGGAAGAAATTATGCACGATAGTAGCTGTTTAAATACTAGAAATTCTCCCTGGGGAGAATTACAGCCATTTCAGTGATAAATTGCAAGTGAGATAACGGAAGGTTGGGAATGAGCCTGATCCAAGTTTCATTTCCAAGCTTCTTCACTGATTTCAGGGTTTCTTGGATGAGGTTTGAGACGAGAAAGTCTCCACCCTGCCGTGTTTGAGTGACAGGTTTGTCTTTGTGCAGGTTTACGCTGGGGAAATCTCGTTGAAGCAGGGCAAAATAATGTACACTCAGCACTGGATTTTTTTTTTAAATGGAAATCCTACATCTAGAATTCATCCCGAGCCTTCGCAGCAGCCAGGCTGCCAGAGCAGAGCCTTACAGCTCCAGGCTGTGAGTGAGCATCATCCCTTCGCTCAGCTCTCCCTGCCTGCGGGCCAGCACTCCTCCTTCAGTGAACGTTTGCAATTTTGTCTGAAAAAACAGATTCCGAATCCCCACCGTAAGCTTTTTCTCCCCTCCCGGGGCGAAGGCATCCTAATTAATTAGCGGGAATACGCCTCTCTACAGCCATTTAGAAAGGAAAGGGACTGACTGTTGTGATAAAGTGCACGGCAAAACATCCCGAGCTGAGCTCTAACAGCATCGCAGGGATCTGAGGACATAATTGCCTTGTTATTTTCGTGCTCCCCAGGGCTGTGCTGCAGGCGCTTTAGCAGAACGGGCACTTAGAGAGCGCCTCCAGCAAACTCCGCTCCCCGCTGCCTGCTTCCCCAGATCCCTCGTCGCCTTTGCCCCGCTTGGCAGGAGCTCGTTTTCCTCCTCCTCCGGGAAATTCCCGTCCTTTGATTCCCCATCCCATGAGTGCAGCCCCGGCCTTGGTTTAACGCCCTGCTGCAGAGCCCGCCCGCCTCCAGCACCGCTCCTGGAGCCAGCAGGGAAAATCCCTGAATTTCTTGGGGACGTGGAGCATCTCCTTGGTTTGGTTTTTCGAGGTCTGCGTGAATAATGCTTCCTCGGTGACATTCCAGCCCGCTGTCACAGCGCTCAGGCTGGCTGGTGACCTGAGAAAACCAGTCTTGTTGGGGACCTTCCCTCGGCGCTCCTTCAGCCAAACACATTCAGGGAACACAACAAGATGTGCTGCCAAAACAGCGGAGAGGACCAACTCCCCAAACAGGAGGCCTTCCCCCAGCTTGAGCCGCGGGTTTAATGAAGAAACAGGAGGTAAAAACAACCAGCACAGTGCTCTTTACGCTTCTGAATAGCTCCCAATCACACATATTTGTTTCTGAAGAACACGTAGGTAGGAGCAAGGATTTCAGGATGAGACACCAGCAAAACCATTGTGCTGAAGTGCAGTAAAAAAATGAAAGGACTCTTTCCCTTAGCACAGATTTCACCGAGGTTAGGTCTGCTACTACTAGGAATTACTTTTCTTTTAGACAATGTATATATTATGCATGTGCGAAAATGTATTTTCATAGTTTAAAATGACCTGTAATTAGCAAAGGAATTAAGTGCACTTTTGTGGAGATCCACTCTCATTCACTCACTGATTTGCAATCAGTTGTTTGCAATGACTCCCTACTGACAGTAATTCAGACGCTTTATAACATTTAACCCATAAACACAGAATCACAGAATTGCAGAATATCCTGACCTGGGAGGGACACATAAGGATCATGGAGTCCAACTCCTGGCCCTGCACAGGACAGCCCCAAGAATTCCAACACGGGCCTGAGATCATTGTCCAATGCAAGAAGTTAGTGTTTCATTTGAAACAACTTCATACAATAATGCTTTTTTTTATTATTATTTTGAGATGAGTAAAGCACATTTGATAAATCTGGCTTCCTTGAACCTTCACCTGTGGCTGCTGTGGGATAGAGAGGACTCGTCCATATGGACTTTTGGCCCAGCCTGGCATGGCCATGGATGTGTTCTGCTTTTAGAGAAAACTAAGTAAGTCTTGTATTAGAGCACAAGAAGGAATTTTGCTCATGACAGCACTCCAGCCAGCAGGCAATGGAGGGAAGTGTACATGGCGTTTTTGCTTTACTCCCTCCCACTGAGCACTTCAGGTTAAGGTGGATAAGACCCACTTGTGATTTCAGCTGTTACAGTATTAAATTTCATTTGCTAATGCCATATGTTATTTGTGTGCTAACAAATGCGCCATTTTTAGCTCATAAAGTGCTGAATGAATTTATCTGGAATAATTTCCACCCTCACGTGGCCAAACATTTGGCAAACAAAGTTTGAAGTGTGCTTTTGGGAGTTGTATTTGATGACAGTGTGTGGGTATCGAAATAATTAGGAGTGCAGGCTGGGGGAAGGAGGACAGAAGATTACAGAGCAGGGACACAACTCATAGCTTGGGAAGCCCTTGGAAAGAGGTGACTCCGGTTCCTCAGTTTCCCTGCCTCCTTCTTCTGTCTCCTTCCTCCCCTTCCTTTCCCCCTCGATAATCCTGCCTGTCTGGAATCAATAAAAGGAGTGCATCAGATAAGGCAAGGGATTATTTCCTTATGCTTTTGCTATTATATGAAGCACAGTATCAAAGTATTCCCCGCATCCTCCCAGCTCCTTGTGAAAGAAAGAATCCTTTTATTCCTTGGCTGGCCTTTTGTCTAGCCAAGAATCTGCCGCCCACTCAGGTAATTTGTACCAACAGATCATACCTGTGGGAGCAGAAGATCCTGTCAGGAGGGAATATCCAGCAGAAGCCAGGCATTGCTCATGTGTGAGGAAGGTTGGCTGGAAAGGGGAGGAGAGCTGATTTTTTTTTAACTCCTCCAAAGGAAGGGAAGACTTGGAAAGAGGTTTTTGCTCAAACAGGGAACTTTTAAAAATCTTACCTTAATGAATGTGTGTGTTCCTAGTGAGACAGTGAAGTGCCTCGTCTGCTCAAACTCACACCCTCCCACTCAGTGTCCCCTTTGGCCATATCTCCCCCAATAAAATATTCTCCTATTCCCTCTCCACGTGTGCCCTCTCCTTGGGCACAGGACCCAGATTCCTGGTGTACAAGGATACTAGAGCCAGCAGCATCACACTGGGATATAATTTGTCTCGGAGAGTATAAAAATGACAGGAGTGTAAAAATGACAGGATATGCCCGTGGCCAGCCCTGCGGTACCTTGGCGGTGCCAACATCCCAGGCAGCCTCCAGTCTGATGCCAGAGGCTCTTGCAGGGAAGAGAGGGACAAAAACAGCCTTCAGCTTGCCCTCAGCTTCCAGCTTGGCAGGTCAAAGATGTCAAAAACCCACCAGGGTGGAGGTTCCCGTTGCTGCGAGGTCACGGCCAGCCCCCCAGAGAAGAGGCTCTGTTGCACCCCAGCACTGGCTTTTTTCCTTGCTCCAGCTGTTAACCCAGTTCCCCTCTCTTGCTCCTCTTTATGCCTTCCTGCTCCTGCAGACACCCTTCCCTCAGGCTGACAGCACCCTTGGTATGTTTGTTGCATGAGAGGCTTCTGGAATAAGACTACAATGCTGATAAAGAAATTAAGTTTGGGGGTGTGTGGGTGGATTAATTTCTAATATGCTAAAATCATCCAAAAAAATAGCCACAAACCTGAAATTGCCTCAATTTGCGACTGTGCAAATGTCATATTTAATAGAGCTACTTCCTTTTCACTGCCCCAGTGTTCATAAAGACCTTTCCTCCTTCCCCTCAGTCAGAGGGTGAGAAGTTTTGGATGGCTCCAAAGAACACACCCATTGCTCAGATTGATTGTTCTTGACTAAATTTGCCTTTTTTTTTTTTTTTTCCCTTTTTCGGGCTTTGGATATCAATTAAAAGAACACAACTCTTTTGTCTTGTATGTTGCTCCCCTCAAAATAATGAACTGTTTAATACACCAGAGGCAATTTCGAATTATCTAGTTTAATGAGGAAGGTTGTGACAGAAGATTTATTACCCTTTCTGATCTGCTAATGTATTTTCTCAACCATCCCAGCAGAACCAATCACTGTATTTTCATTATGCACTCTATTTTCAGGGGTTCATTAGTTGTAGACTAAAAATAACAGCGAAGGTCTCAATCTGAAAGCTAATCCAATTTTTTTTAATTGGAAACAAAATTTGATCAGACAACTTTCTAATCATAACAGCATCAAGCATCAAGACCCTTACTAGGTGTTTTGTCCAATTTGAAACTTCATTTGGCTACACATAAAGACCTGACCTAGAAATACAATCACGTAACTGCTAGGAAGGACAAACCCAGCCTTTTCCTGAACAAAAGAAAATCCCACGTTAGCACGAGCCATGAACTGTGGTCTAGTCCAACTGACACACATTAAAAATAAAAGGTCTGGCAATGAACCTGCTCATCTGAAACAAACTCAAGAAATGCTCTGAGCTACTGGCTCAACATCAGACTTAAGAAATAAGTAAGATTTTTTTCCCCCAAAGAATTAAAAATAAGATTAAGGAAAATAAAGAGTTTCTAGATACCTGAACGATCTCCTGCCTTGATTCTGGATTCAAATCTTTAAGTTGGCACTTCCCGGCAATGTTGGATTATAGAACGTAACATAGGCACCAGAATGGTGCCCATTCCTGCTGCATCATTTTGATGTGCAAGAACCACAGGAAAAACAAGAGGACAGGGAATAGGGATCCATATTCCAAGGCCCAGCTTTAGCAGAGGGACTTTGGCTTTAGCCCTCTACACAGACATCCTTCCTGAGAAATGATGGTAATTATGTTGTGAGAATTCCTCACAGAATCATGGAATGGTTGAGGCTGGAAGGGACCTCAAAGATCATAACATTCCTGCTGTGAGCAGAGACACTTTCCATTATCTCAGGCTGCTCCAAGTCCTGTCCAACCTGACCTTGGACACATCCAGGGATGGGGCAGCCACAGCTTCTCTGGGCACCCTGTGCCATGGCCTCGCCACCCTCGCGGGGAAGAATTCCATCCTAATATCTCATCTAAACCTATTCTCTGTCAGTTTGAATCCACTCCCTGTCACTGTTTGCTCTTCTAAAAAGTTCCTCTTCCTGTTTCTTGTAGGCTCCCTTCAGGTACTGGAAGGCCACAATTAGGTCACCCTGAAGCCTTCTCTTTTCCAAGCTGAACAATTCCAATTCTCTCAGCTTTTCCTCACAGGAGAGCTGCTGAGAGAGATCAGAGAGCCCTCTGATCACGTTGTGGCAACCACAGGAGCTGTGCTTGCTGCAGGCATTCCTCAGACTGGTCCCAAACCCACACTGTTCAAGGGATTCTCCGCAGCAATAAAATATCTGGAATGCCCGCACAAGGCCATCCATGGGGCACTTGGCCGTCATTCCTAAAGGATCCCCACAGGAAGATGTTCACAATGACCTGCCTGTGGGGAGGCTGGGTTGAGGATGTGTTTTGTCCAGATAACGCAGCGCCCAGACACCCAGGGGATTTTTAAAAGGGATATAGGGGAGTTATTGCACCTCCCGTCAGCCCCACGCTATAGATTTTAGATGCATAAATTATATATTTACGTTCAAAACTCTATTATTCATAGAGTTGAGTAAACAAGTATTGATTTTTACACTGTAGCACGGATGAGTATTTGCAGTGATGCAGAGGCTCCTCTTTCACCCTGGGTACCTCTGACCTCATCGGTGCTTCCTGAGCAAGGAGTGTCCTTTACCGAGGATGCTCAAGTTTAGAACCAGCTGGCTGCCGCTGCTGGGAATGGAAATCAATGTGCATTTCCTCCTGAATGGACACTTCCCACCCACGCTCGCCAAGATGCGAGGCCAGACAGACGCGGGAGGAGAGTGAGGGAAGGGAGGATGTGTGAAACCAGCTCAGCTCACACGCAGCAGCCTCAGCTCTCCCACCGCCCGGGCAGAGGCGAAGACGTGCTGGCTGAGGGAATAGAGCAGGAAAAAAAGAAGCTTGAGTGCATTTTAAAAGTGGTACTACTGCAGCGATCACATTAAACCTTTTGGGAAGGGTCTGGCTATCAGTAGGTGAGCTGGCGTCAAGATTTCTCTCTATTAAATATTTCTCTCTATTAAATATATGATGCCACCGTGCACATTCAGGGGTGGCAGAAAAAAACCTCCTCTAACTGCATTTTCAAGTGCTCCATTGTTTCAGAGGTTAACCAAAATCACTTACTTCATGGCTAGGTTTGCTATATTGAATCAATGAACAAGTTCCTTATTGGATTTTTATTGCAGATAAAATTGACAGGGAAAATCACTAGGATATACTTAAAAATGGGAAGGAAATGTACGTTTTCAATAAAAAGGTCTCTGAAGGTCTCTTGTTTCATAGGAAGGAAGCTGTCTTTATAGTGCATGAACTATAAAAAATGATTAAAACTGAAGAGAGACAGGAAGCTGATAATTTGATTTATCATCTTAATGGCTATGATTCATGAATAAATAATATAATGGTTTATGTCTCTCTTGTAAAAGAAGTAGAGAAGAGCAATTTGTCTAATAAATGACTTCAAAAATTACAGCTGAGTCTTGTTTGCCACGTTTGTTCTATTTAAAAAGAATGAGCGAGTATCTTATTTCTTATTACTTACTAGGACATTTGTTGTATTATTTATAAGAGTCAAAAACCTTAACTAAAAGCCACTCATCTCTGACCACAGTCTCCCATTAGCTTTAAATTCAGGAAAGAGAAAAGGATTGATCACTAGATCAATAAATCTAACCTTGGATCTGACTAAAAGCTTCCTTTAACCTCCTTCCTCCAGTATCCTTTTTCAAAATTAAAGTATGCCCGTTTTTAATTATTTAAAAGCATGTCAATTTTACAGTACGGCCCTGTATGACTGCATCATACAAGGATTTCTTCTTTATCCTGGAAGCCCACCGGCATCTTTAAAAGGAAAGCATTTAAATCATGGTAATTTGTTGGTTTGGTTTGTTTTTAAAGTTGGATGTGCTGCTATAGATATACATATCCTGCTCCAAATACACCCTGGATTTCATCAAGACAAATGCTGAGAATAGGAAAATCGAGAAGAAATGTGCATTCCCAATTATCAGACACACAAACTACCCCAAGCCCGTCAATGACTCTGCTGGAGCTGAAGTTGCTCTGTATCGATGGCCCCGGGCCAACGAGGGACATTGTGACAGACCTGCAAAAAGTCATTCCAGGCAAAAGCAAACTCCAGAGGACACAATTAATGGAAAGAGTGTTTAATTTTTTTTTCTAAACCATCCCGTAAAAATAACTTGTATATGTAGTTTGCCTGACCGTTTCCATCAAGAGCCTGACCATTTCTTCCCCCCTTATATCAAAATAATTTATGAAAATCAGATCTTTTTTTAACCAGAAGCTGTTCACATCAATTCAAGACACTCTGTTTCCACTGTACTGCTATGGGACAACCTTCAAAACAATTCAAAGCACACCTTGCAGACACAATTCCTGATGCACAGCTGGTTGAGTACCCCAAAACACAGGAGCTGTGGCCAGAGTCACCTCTGGATTTATGGCCTTGCTCAACCACTGACCTGCTGCATAACCTTGAACACGTGGGTTTTGGCACATGTCTGCACCTTTCCTTGTTCCACTTTAAATCTTCATTCTGAAGAACGGGGGATTTCTGTCTTGGCAGGATTTGGGCTGAGAAGAGAGGCTGTGGATTCCTCATCCTGGGAAGTGTTCAAGGCCAGGTTGGATTGGGCTTGGAGCAACCTGGGAAACCTGGAGTGGTGGAAAGTGTCCCTGCCCATGGCAGGGGGTGGAGCTGCGTGATCTGTAAGGTCCCTTCCAACCAAACCATTCTGGGATTCTGTGATTTCAGAAAATAGAAGTTCTTACCCTGTTTTTGAGGCTAATTTTTAAGAGGGTTTCAAAACTGAATTCTTGACTTGCTTGTCTTTGGGTCAAGGTGTTCTGAGGCGGTATTGGAACAAGCAGCACTGATAGGACTGTTAATGACAGCATTGGGAGGAAAACTTTAGGATGACAAATCCTGGCATATTGTAAAACCAGTCCTACCAGGTTTATTTAAAATAGAGAGGGAAAGGGAAAGAAAAAAAGGTAAATGGATTTAAACAAAATAGACCTTTCAAGTTCTTCCATTTCATAAAACATGTACAGTTCATGCCATGAATCTTGCACAGACTGCAGGTGTGACACAGCTCAGTGGCGTTAGGGACAAATGTTGTAACACAGGCGGACAAAAATCAGGAAAAAATTGTGTGAACTTTCACAAAATCCCATTTATCAATACTTTCCACATATGATTTCCCTAAACTAATGCAATTAACTGCTCCCCAGTTGAAAGGCACTATTTTTATGTGCTACACCTTCTTCCCCCAACTGCTGTATTATATAGGTCTCCCAAATTTGAAGTGCTCAGGGTGTTTTTGGGGTAAGTGATGCATCAACTCATGTCAAAACAATGTAGGCTGCATCCAAAATGACACTGAAATGCAGCGTGTTGGGGAATGATACCCCAAAAAAGATTCTCTCCTGTTCCTTTCACTTTGAAGGGACAAAATCTTTGCTGATTTTGAAAATGACGGTGGCCTTCGGTAACTTCTGAAGTATAACTTCTGGTCAAAACATCATTTTTATGGTCCTGCCATAAAAATAATGCTAATCCCTATCTAAAATTATGAGCTTTTTGCCCTAATTAGGAGTTTCTGAAAGAGCATTTTAATCAAGCAGACTGCAAATACCTCTGAGGTCATTCCAGATTTTGAACCAAAAGCTCTTTCTTCATACTGCCGCCACCCAAATCCCACCATGATGAGCACAGTGGACAAGAGCAGAGCAATGATGATCCCTATGTTGCACCACAGTGACAGGGTAAAATAGACTTAGCAATATAAAGCTGCCCTTGGTAAAATACAGTTTGTGCAAAAGGCAATGAATGGAAGTAGCACAGGAGAAAAAATACAGAAAACAACAGGGTCATTTTTCTGACATCAGTCCCCCAGTTCCATTTGGATATGGAGGAGGGAGGATCTCAGCTGGGATAAGCCGCTCTAAGTGTATCAATAAAGCCACGCTGATTTATAGCAGCTGAGAATTCGTCCTGGAGCGCGTTCATCCATGTGCGATGCCATGGATTGATGTGTTAGCATTTTCTCCCTGGAGACTTTGGTTCCAAACCTATTTAGAACCCAGTGAAAACAAACGGGCTGGTCTCTAGGCAGATGTCCCTGGAAATCTGTTTACATCGTCACGGAGGCAGCAGCTCAGTGGGAAGGGTTTTATCTGCTCTCAGGTTGGGGGTGAGGGCAGGGTGGCAGGTCCCAGTGGAGTTGCATGGCAAAGCTCCCTTGGTAACTCCTGAGCCGCCACCTTGCAGGATGGATTTGATGTCCCCAAATCTACAGGATTCTGTACAAGGTGAAATGAAAAGATTCAAACAGAAGTATTGCTTAGTCTGAGTCTAATCTCCAATCTTGGAGCCAGACTCTACAGCATTGTGCTCTACTGCTCCTTGCCTGCACACAGATTCCCAAGGGATCAGTGATGGGTCCAGTCTTGCTCAGCTTATTCACCACCCTGGATGAAGGGACAGAGTGTTCCCTCAGCAGGGAACAGGGAGGAGTGGCTGACACACCAACAGGCTGTGCTGACACTCAGCCAGACCTGGAACAGGCTGGAGAGATGTGCAGGGAGGAACCTAAGGAAGTTCAGGCAGGACCCTCATATCCTGGGGCAGAATAACCCCAGGCAGCAGTCCCGGCTGGGGGCTGACCTGCTGGAAAGCAGCGCTGGGCAGGAGGACCTGGCCTGAGCCAGCCCTGTGTCCTTGTGGCCAAGGAGGCCAACGGGATCCTGGGCTGCATGAGGGGAAGTGTGACCAGCGGGTCGAGGGAGGTGATCCTGCCCCTCTCCTCAGCCCTGGTGAGGGCTCGGCTGGCACTGCTGCCTCCAGTTCTGGGCTGCTTACTATGAGAAATACAAGAATTACTGGAGTGGGCCAGTGGAGGGGCTGGGAAGGTGGGCAGGGGACTGGAGCATCTCTCCTAGGAGGAAAGGCTGAGGGAGCAGGGCCTCAACTCTGGAGAAGTGACAGCTGAGAGGGGAACCAATCAATCCATACAAATAACTTAAGGGCAGGTGTCAGGAGGATGGGAACAGACTCTTCCCAGCTGGTGCCCTGAGACAGGACAAGGAGCAACAGGCACAAACTGAAACACAGGAAGTTCCATCTGAATATGAGGAAAAACCTCTCTACTGTGCAGGTGATGGAGGCCTAGAACAGGCTGTGCAGAGGCTGTGGAGTCTCCTACTCTGGAGATGTTCAAAACCCACCTGGATGTGACCCTATGCTTGAGCAGGGGGTTGGATGAGATCCTCTCCAGACCTCCCTTCCAACCCCAACCATTCCGTGATAACCTCACCCACAGGTCATTGCTGATTTTTTGATAGGATCCTTCACATGCATGAAATTAAAGACATTTGTAATTTGGCAGGCTTGGGGCTCAGTTTCAAAAGCATTTTGAGAGGATACAAAGGCTCCCTGTGGTCAAAGGAGGGGAAACAATGTGGTTGTTGGAGTCACAATTACACCATCTCACATTCTTTTGGCAGAGGAGTTCCAGACCCAGTTTGGGTGAGGAGATAAAGCACATGCAGGGAACAGAAGTGCAGGTCACTGCTGCACCTCCTGGAGCTGCACCCCGAGGCCAGCCTGGAGTTTCCTGCCTGAACCCACATTCACTGAGTCTCATGGGATTCCACCAACAACTCAGCAGCAGATCTGCCTATCCATGTAATGTAAGTAATGCTTTTAGGAGCATTATCCATGCATGGTTTTCCCGTACATGGAATTTGGCAGGGAGCCATTCGACCGAATGCTTCACATTGCAAGAAAAATCAGCAGACTTGTTTTCTTTTTTAACTATACTCATTAAAAAAAAACCAACCCCCCTACTAACAAAGTAGGAAAGTTATTCACCATCACCTCAGGCTCAACCTGTGCAGAATCAGATTGTTAAATATGCAGATTTTTAAGGAAATATCTTCCTTCCCCCCCCCACCCCGTGCTTAATCATTTAAGCAGCGGCAACTCCTACAGCAAAAACTGGGGATTTCATATAATGCAACAGTAACACAGAAACAGAGTTCCCAAGTCCAAGCCCCATCTATCATCAGTAACTACATGATTATCTCTTCCAGACACTGATCAAATCCCAGTTTATGAGCAGTTTGCTTTTTACTGCTATTATACAAAATGAAAAGCTCTTCCAGAACCCCGCTGCTCTGACGACTAGGAGTCTTCCTCCTCTCCAACCAAAATCTTTTCAGGACCAGTTTATACATGTTTGTTCCTGCCCTGAGTGTTGTCCTTAACTTGAATTGTTTTTCCTCTCCCTGGTATTTAGTCCCCTGATATATTTATAGAGAGATCATATCCTCTTTCAAACTTCATTTTGCTTGGAATAGTAATGTTAGAAATAGACTGACGAATTTACTGCAGTGGATAGAGATGGACAGACACACACACACACACAGAGGCTAGAGCACTCATTTTAAAAGAAATGCAGAAAATACAGATGAGTCAATCTTTAAAGTTAACAGTGCATTATTTCAATCATGTCAGCAACACGTGTCAACTACAATAGAAAAGACAGATCAAGTTCAAAACTGATTTTCAGGGGGGTTTTAGATCTAACGACTATCCATCTATAGAAATACCAGAAAGCCTACCTGGAATTCTGTAAAACTCTAGCCTAGGGACCGTACCAAAAGCCCACAATTAATATAATTTCTAAAAAAGAGAGCTGTGAAGACTCAAAAGTACATTTAAACAGAGACTAGTTTGGGTGGTAAATAATATGCAGAAAAAAATAATCAAGTCACTATTTAAAAAAAACCTAGAAGGAAAAGAGATTGAACATACTATTGTCTGTTTGATGAAAATTTCTTACACAAAAATATTTTCTAGCTTTGCTGCTCTGGCACATCAATCCTGAGCACTCTAACTTTTGACTTATAATGATATTCCTTCAGATACAGCTTCACCGAGGGAGGAATGGGAAGTGCATCGATACCGTCATAGGTTGTACAGTTGCAAATGACCGTTCTACATATATGCTGGAGAGAGAAGGGAAAGGTCCTGTTCAGGGGGGTGGATAAAAGTGGTTCAAAGAACATACAGGAACTTGGATCCTTGTAGTGTTCTAGGAGTCCCGTGATGTCAGGGGAATGGAAGACACAGGGGTCATGGGCATCAAAGCTGAAGTTGTGATTCCACTGCTCTATCCGGGCGTGGAGGGAGCGACTGTAGCGCCGGAAGCTCACGGAAAACAAATAGTCCTCCTGGGCAGAGTCTCTCAACAGGAACGTTCCCTCTGGCTTTCCTTCCAGCAGCGCCTCAGCTGCGTATTTATCCATGACTCCCCAGTAGCAGGGGTTGTTGTTGATCTGGAGGAGGTCTGGCACCAGGCAGTGGACATAATCAATCTGGGTGTGGTACTTCGGGGGCGTTTCCATCCGTAGCAGCTCGTCGTCCGTTTCCCACTTGGGCTTGTTTCGTTTTCGAGAACTTGTGCACAGAGTGATGACTTCATCATCGGAGTCCATGTCGCTCTCATCTCTACTGCTCCTTGCCACCTTTCCTGTCACCAGCTCAGGCCTCGGGTCACCCCGAGAGGAGCTGCTGTCAGTGAAGTCACAGGACGGGGAGGGAGAGTCCATTCCGCCATTGGCAATCTCCTCGTCTCGCAG
This sequence comes from Donacobius atricapilla, assembly GCA_013397315.1. Taxonomy (NCBI): domain Eukaryota; kingdom Metazoa; phylum Chordata; class Aves; order Passeriformes; family Mimidae; genus Donacobius; species Donacobius atricapilla. The sequence continues at coordinate 59,648 of WBMY01004787.1, read as the reverse complement.
CTGATCCTCCCTGTCCTCGTGCTGGGATAAATCAGCAATTATCCATTCTTCTGCCTTTGGACTGATAGGGGCCGTGTGCCTTTTGATCAAGTGCCACCGGAAAGCCAGCTCGGAGCGCGGAGGGAAAGGACACTTATCCAGCATCAGCTCGCTGATATGGATTTTCCTTTTGGATGGCAGTCCGGAGCCGTGCCGGCTGCTGCAGTTCTTTATGGGAAAGCACTGGCCCACAGCATCCTGCAGCTTCTGTTTGAGAGACCGGCCTAAAAACCGGTGGCCACAGGACCGGTCTAGATCCAGCTCGATGGACGAGCAGCTGTACTTCCTCTCTTGGCTCCTTAAATTAGTCCCCAGCCTTCCTGCAGCACTCGCTGTTTCGGCATCAGGACAATGCTCGGTTTTCTTGGACCAGGAGAGCTTCTTCCCACTCCAGACATACCCATCCTTTCTGTCTGCGCTTCTGCTCCGGCTGCTTTTGGGCCTCACGTCTGCGCTTTTCGCGCCGCTGTCCTTGTTTTCTGCCATTGTGACAGCTTTGCTTCACAAGCTGCCAGGAAACGCACACCGTGTTTCTCGTGAGGTTTTTCTACATAAGGAAGCTTCCTCGAGGCACTTTCTGGAAATATCTAAGGAAAAAGGAAACGCAGCTCAGTTAAACTGCTATGCACGCACACAAAGCAACAGCAGTGCTGGTGGATACAGGACAACCGTGACAATTAATTGCTGACCACGTAAAAATCATGTGATGGAGGCGAATTCAGTAGCACACCCCACAAATACCAGCCTGATCCCAGAAAAAGCTCTCTTAACCCTTCCTTGGGAAAAGCATCCTCCAGAAAAAAGTACCTTAACGTATTTGTTGGGTTTTCATTCTGATTATGCAGCAGAGCAGAACGTTTTCGGTGTTGGCAACCCCATTGTGCCAGGGCCCATTTCAAAAGGAAACCCTTCCTGGGGCAGGTGATACTGCTTTAGCTGTTTATGGAGGAAATTCTGCATCTCTTCCTTTCAAGAAGGAACAAACCAGAACAGAAACAAGTAGGTCAGAGTACAAAGAGCTACTGTACCTAGATGATATGCCTGTTTGCTACTAATCCACAGGGTGGGATGCCAGAGATCTTTTTCTTAACTGACACTTTTGGGTCACTTTCGGGATAAAAAAAAAAAACAAACCCCAACCTAAATTTTATCAGTCACAGATTCCGTCAGTTTCTGAAAGCTGTTTTCCTCTGCCTTTTCAAAGGAAGGGAGCTAGGAAATACTGAGGCCCTAAGGGATTGAAATATCTGGGGCTTTACATACTGAAAAGGATTAAAACAATCCAGCCCCTTACTAAAAGCAATTTTAAAAAGCCATGAAAGATGGAACTGCTTATTACTCATTAGAGAAGGAAGTTTACATTATTAAAATTAGTGTTGCTTTGAGACCTACGGCTGCTGATTTCATTTTCTTTTGTTTCCAAAGGTATATTGAATTCTCAAACAGATAAGAGGTTTCCTTTTGACTGCTGCACTTTGAAAAAAAAAAAAAAAAAGAAGAAAAAATCCTCTTTTGATTACTCAGTTGAAAGTGGAGCAGGATTTTTTCAAGATATGTAGATAGCAATATGGTATGGATGCTATACCCCCTGAGGCATGGCAGGATGTAGAAATATTTCCCATCACTTATCATAATCAGGATATTCAGTGATTCTGTGATACTTCTGCACCAAACCCATGCACATCTCCTCTATTGCACCGGGCTGCTTTTTTTTGGCTGTGGGTTTTTGTGTCGTGTTTTTTTTTTTTTTGAGTTTTGGATTTTTTTACAACTAATTGACATGGTAAATACTAAGCAGGAAAAGAAAAGGGCATCCACTTCCTCTCTCCATTCAATCCATTCTCATCATCAGGATTAGCCAGCATGACACAACCTCTCTGCAGTCCCCCGGGGCTGCGCAGGCTGAGTTCGAGCCTCTGCTTTCAGTAAAAGAACAAGACAGCCTTGCCAAAAGGCTCACATGCAATCTGTGGGCCAAATGCATCCCAGATGGAACTTTCACCCAGGAATTTTTCACATTGCATTCCTTATTTAAAAGCCACAGACCTGAGAGCTGTGGGGGAAAGGAAAAAGCAGGGGAAGGGAGGAGATGCAGAAATGTAGAATGAAGGTAAGATAGGTTCAGTGTTGGAAATATGTTGGGAAGAAAAGTGGCATTAGAGCAATGCAGATGAATATCACCTCACTGGTACCAGGAGGAATCACAGGAAAGGCTCCATATTTCAGCAATTACAAATCAAAGATTAAACTAAAGTTTTATTTTTCTTCTCTCAGGGTTTTGCAAATTGCCTTTCAGTGAGAGCATGGCAAGACACAATGAAGACAGGAGAAAGGAAACATTTGCATATGAGACTCCAAACATCTTTTTTTAGACCAGGATTCATTGATTGCTTTTGGAATGCTGATATTTTTGCTCCAGAAATACCTAGAATGGAGCACTGAATTTTCTCCACAATTCAAAAAAAAGAGGGAAAAAAAGCAATCTCATTTACCCCAGTGATAAACTGAAGTCACTGAAGACAAAAAGTGTTCAGATTCATCCTGTAGTAAAATACATTAATTGTCTATATATGGGATTTTTAATTGGACAGAGAGATATCACTGAGGTTGCAAAGTCAAGTCCTTAAAAATTAGGATATGACAGTTTGTAATTGCTTTTGAAACCTCCAATTATCTCATTCTGCTCATCCAGCCCCTATAAGGAATAAGAACATGCAGAATACGGGCTTTTAATTAAAAACTGCAAAACATACAAAACCCAGAAGTGCCTGTTATCTCCTAACTTCAGCCTTCCAACTGAAAGAAGCTTGGGTTTTACGGAATTTCTGGGCTGCTGTTGTACTGAGCTGTAAAGCCACCTTCTCCTTTGTACCTTTCTGCTGTCGTGAATCATTAGTGGTACCTGAACCCTGAAAGAGAAGCTGGGGAAGCAGCACGTGATGCTGCAAAGCCACGCACCATTAGCCAGAGCTGCTTCCCTGGGGTTTGAAGGGCTGCTGGAGCCCAGGCGCCGCTTCTGCCACTTCAGAGCAGGAATTGCTAATCACACAGAACAGTAGAGCCGTGAAAAGAGCAGGGAACAGATGAAGAAAAGAGGGATGTCATCCTACTGAAGCCAGGTTTGAACCTGACCGTGTGTGACAAAGGTCTGTGGGAGAGCTGCCTCCCAAATCCCACAGCTTGGCACTGCAGCGAGGGATCACACCTTCACACCCTTCTGCATCAGTGATTCACAGCCCCACCAATAAAACGGGGACCAAAAATAATTAAAGTGCCAGAAAGAAAAAGGCATAAAGGGCAGGGAAGGTATTCAGTGCTCTATTACCACTCTGGGCCATCCATCTAAAGCAGCTCTTCCTTTCGCTGCGGCGTCCAGGGGAAATGCCACGTACTTCCATTAATGCTGCTGGAAGAGCAGGACAGGAGGGCAAGGATAAAAGAGAGGGAACACAGAGTGTACTTTTCCCTAGAGGGGAAGGTTAAATGGAGGAGTCCAGCGCTGTGCAGCTCACACGCATCAGGTCTGAGCTCCTTTTGGGAGGAATAATGCGAGTCCTGCCTGCAAAAGCCTCGTCCTGCACGGGGGCACCTCAGGCATCTCCGATGATGGCAGATTTGACAAAACCCTTATGCTGGAAAGCCTTTCCCCTAAGGAAACAGCAAAGATAAAGACACATGGGGGGATGAGCCGAGTTCACTTCAGGCCACGGGACCCGGCTGGTACTCCAAGGTTACCCAACACTGTCACAGCTACAGCCCCTGAGGACAGGCAGAGAGCTGGGTGGCTTTTGCTGTTGGTTTTGTGCTGTGCCCAGCTCCCTCTTTCAGAGGTTCCCCTCTCCTGTCTGCAGACAAAGTGCTTTTTTCTTTCACAAGCTGATGGCTCAACCCTGAGACTTCAAGCCCAGACTAGAACCAATATCCAGTTGCTGTTCGGAGGGATAACAATATCCCCTCCTAGTCAGGGGTAGGCTGCAACCCACAGCCATGATAAGACAGCGACAGCCTCACCATATGTCTAATCAATAACACCAATAGGAGAATAAAAACCATAAATGTAGACAGCCTTTTAAAAAAATTATTTATTCAATTAATACTTGAATACTGAACTACCTTAACCAGATACTTATGTCCTGAGCTGCTGGATCCTCGCCTCTAGCCCAATAGTCCTCTTCATCAAGCTGCTTCCCTTTCTGTATAAAGAAGGAGCAGATGGTGGGGGGTCTCCAGCCTGACCTCCCACTTGGAGTGGGATTGCTGCCAGCATGGGCTCAGGGGAGCCATGGCCTGGCCATGTCCTGAAAAGCTCCCAGGGTGAGGGTCCCACCACCTCTCTGGTGCTCCCACGCTGCACAACCCTCCTGGTGCAGCAAGGACTTGGAAAGTTTTCTCTCCAAGCACAAGAAGCGTCGCTGTATTGTGCCTCCAATAAAACAACAAAAGAAGGCTCACAAAGAGCAATGAATCAATTTTGGAATTGTTATGGAAGTTGATTTTGTAGAGCTGATAAAATCCTGAGGGAGAAGACTGAGCTGCAATAAACTGGAGTACTTTTTCTCTCATAACTTACATAAAAGTTATTTTAAAACAAAATCTCACTGGTCACAAGCTGCTTTCATTAATTTCACGCCATCAGATTTTGGCCACAAGACCACATTTTAAAAACTGACCTTCCCAACCTACTAAGGATAACATTAAATCTCAATCCCACCGTCTTAAATTATTTTTCTTCAGTTTTGGCTTTACTTTGATTTATGATACTATCTAACAACACCTAAGCTTGACTCCAGAGGCCTTTACAGCAAATTAAAGCAATTATCACATATACACACAAAAGAAAACGACTTTCTAAAGGTACCATTGGCAACCTAAATATTTCTTCCTTGGAAATACCGTGTATTTATCCCTAGAACTGTAGGAAGAGGGGGGCCATGCCCAGCTAACCCCAACACGGGGGATATTTTATTCACTCCCAGGAGGTGGAACTGAGCTGGCAGCAGGTGCCAGAGGTGAGGGCTGCTTTTATCTCCCGCCTTAATGAAGCTCTGCTCATGTGTGGCAGGAGAGATGCAGGCAGCGCTTGGCAAACCGCAGCAGCCTCTCTCTCCGGCACTAAATCAGTGAAAGCTTTATGGTCCATGACCAACGCTCCGTGCTCCACCCAGAAACCGAGGCGAGCAGCGATTCCCGGCTCCCGCCCCGCTCGCAGCCACTCACACCTATTCATCAAGCCAGCAGCAGCCCCAGGTCCCGACAAGGATTTAAAGGCCAGCTTTGCATTTGGTGCCGTGGCACTTCGGACGCGACAAAGCCACAGCACCTGCAGCCCCCTGGACAAGTGACCACGGGATCCTGACACCCCCTGAAAAACCTCCCCCCGGTTTTCCTGCGCTGTTCGGAGAGTTATCCCGGCAGGCAGCACCTCCAGACAGGGAAATTGGTCGCCACACAGAGCCGAATGTAAAACGGCTTTTACACTGCAAAACATTCGAGGTGCAGTTTCCATCACAGCCTCCGAAAATTAAAGTGATTAAGAAAAATAAACACATTTGACAGGCATTTGTCTCCATCCCAGGCAGCGGCTTGCAGCAGGAATAGCTTGGTCTTCCCACTCATCTGATAAGCAGTTCAGCTCCGAACCATTTCTCTAGAACACATTATCCTCGCCAGAAATCACGATTTACTGAAATATGTAGGATACACCCATGGGAAACATGCCTCTACACAGCTTCCACGAGGTTTAATAATGAAATCCGGCCATATTTCTTTATATTTTTTAAAGAGGTCTGCCTGCTTTGTAATTCTGTCACTTATTCATTCATGAAACTACCAGCAATGTGAGTGTTAGAGAGAAACACATTTCCAATACAAATGAATCGCTCTGCTCACCCCAACCACCAATAACCCCGCTGCAGAGCAAAACTGAAGATAAAAGGGTTTTGCCTGGAAGCAATTTTTTCTTAGAAACAGGAATAAACTGGGCCAGATAGTTAAGGCTACATAAAGGGAAGACAGATAATGCTCTTTTTTCCTCTATATTTCAGGTATGTTCAATTCTAGCTTTTTTTTTTTTTTTTTTAATCCTTCAAGAGATCAGCCAGGATGCTTTCTTCCTATTTTTCAGGAAAAAAAAAAAAAAAAAAAGGCGTTTAATTATTTTTGCAGTGCAATCACAACCTGCCTGACTACCACTGCTGTCAACTCCACCTCGCACACGCATCAGAATGGCTGGAATTCCAGAGTAATTCCATAATGACCATCGGGCTCTCCAAAGGGGTTTGATCCTGGGGCTGGGCGAGCGCAGCCCGCCGCTGTCATGGGGGTGATGCCCAAGGCGGGTGAAGGGCACAGCCCCTCATTTGGGCTTTCCTGCCGTTCCTGTGCCTCTCGAGGAGCTGCCATTAAATCCGTATACAGAAGGATAAACAGGCAATATACGTGCCCTGTTTGTGTTAGGATACATACGCTGGGCACGGGGTTTTTCAGAGGAGATGCAAAAGGACCGAAGCCCCCGGAGACAGAGCGGAGATCCTGGACCGAATCCCCCACGGTGGCAGGAGACCCCGGGCCGAGACCTCGGTGACAGCAGATCCCGGACCGAGTCCCCCCGGTGACAGCAGATCCCGGACCGAGTCCCCCCGGTGACAAGGCTCAGCCCCCGGTCCGAGT
>WBMY01004787.1:24499-52442 GCA_013397315.1 Donacobius atricapilla | reverse complement strand
CCCTACAGTGTTCCCATCTCCCATCCCTGTGCTCCCCTCCCAGCAATGTCCCCATTCCCATGTCCTCATCCCCGCAGTGTCCTCATCTCCCATCCCGTGTCCTCATCAGCATGTCCCTCATCCCACGACATCCAGTGCCCCCATCTCCTATCCCCGTGTCTTTTTCCCCGATGCCCCCATCCCTGTGGCTCCCCATAACCCCGTGTCCCCATCCCCACAATGTCACCATCCCTACCGTGTCCCCCATCTCCTGCTCCCGTGACCTCATCAGTGTGTCCCCATCCCCACAGTGCCCCATCCCTGTGATGTCACCATCCCTACAGTGTCCCCCTCCCAGCAGTGTCCCCATTCCCATGTCCTCATCCCCACAGCATCCTCATCTCCCATCCCCTTGGTGTCCCCATCCCTGTGGGTGGTTGAATGTGTGGGTGTCCCGGCAGCTCTTGCCTTGTCCCCCGCTCTGGTGCTCTTCCTGAAGTGTTTCCTTGGAACTGATGTTATTTCTCCTCTTTTCTTCCCTCTCCATAAGCAGGCAGGTGGGAGCAAAGATGCCATTAAAGCAGAAGCCAATGCGGTACGGCCACACCGAGGGACACACCGACGTCTGCTTCGATGACACCGGCAGGTAACAGCCCCACTCCCAGAGATAGAGAGGGATGGGCTTTGTCACGGTAGGACACAAAATAGATTGACTCCATATAATTGTCAGAAGAGAAAGAAGGCTTTATTTACAATCCCATCAGTTTCTTTTAGAACACGCTGTGTAAAAAGGTCTGTTACTGGTCCATGGCACTGACACTGCTCTCCATTGGTTCAGGAATAGGAAACAACCCCTGGGGACAGTTGTTCTGGCAAAGGGAACACTGTTTGCTGAGCCTGTGCTGAGAAACGCAGAGAGATGTTTTGAAAAGAGAAACTGTTGGCAGCTTTCCCTTGGGAAAGGAGCCAGCAATGGTTAGCAAGCTAAAATCCTCTCAGGCTCAGAAATATCGAGCCCACAGGGCTTTTTCCTGTTTGATGCTTTCCCAGGAGTTTGGTATCAGGAAAAATTTTGTCATTGAAAGAGTGGTCAGTCATTGGCACAGCTGCCCAGGGCAGTGATGGTGTCCGCATTCCTGGAGGGATTTAAAAGCTGTGTGAATGTGGCACTCGGGGACACAGATCAGTGGTGGCCTCAGCAGTGCTGGGGGAATGGTTGGACTCGATCTTAGAGGGCTTTTTCAATCTTAATTTTTCAGTAAGTTTCTATATCAGCCACTGCTGTGTGAGATACTGGGATGGATTTATGGCCTGGCATGGTCTAAGAAATCCTTTGGGTTTTGCCTGTGCTGAGAACTGACTGTGCGACATATTTAGGTACTCTGAGTTTAGAAGTGATTGATTTATAACTTAAATGTAAGCATATATATATATCCCTATGTATATATATAGTATTATATATATAAAAACTCTATATGCACATTATATGGGAGTGACTTCATAGATTTTAGCAGAAATCAGTGTAGTGTGGGAGTAAATACGTTTATGTATGCACTAAGAAATTAAAAATATAGTAGTTGAAGGAATATTGGGATTGCTATATTTTCATCTCTTCCTTGTGCTAGTTCTTGAATGTATAAATACAAACTATATATTTAGTATTGCCTTTTTATAGACTAAAAGGTAAACTAAAAAAACCCCAAGCCCTCACAAAACAAAGGATACACCTTACATCCTGGTTATGTTAACACCCGTATGATTTTATTCCTTTCTTAAGTTCATTATCATTGCAAAGACTGTTCATAAGGGGTGGTCTGGTAACAATCCCTTGAAACCACAAAAAACCTCGTTTGGCATTACAACCAAATGCTTAAAAAAGGATGCAGATTCCTGGATGTTGACAAATCCTGTGTCTTTCCACAGCTGCATTGTGACTTGTGGCAGCGATGGAGATGTTAGGATTTGGGAAAACCTGGATGACGATGATCCAAAGTCCATTAATGTGGGAGAAAAGGCCTTCTCATCCCGTCTAAAGGTAGGGTTGTTACCACAACTCCTCACAGTTGTGGATTTTCTTACAGGTTGTGGATTTGCCAGCTCAGGGGTGCTGCTTCTGTGGGTAACAATAAACAAGAATTACCTCTGACGGTTCATTCTACCCCATACACATTTGTGGAGGAATTATCTCTTATACTGAACTTCTGTAATGATTTTTCCCTCCTCTTCCTTCCCGTTCAGTTAATTTCTGACTTTGATCTCCTTTCTGAGAAACAAACCCAGCAGATTAAGCTAATTATGGAGTGAACTTTTTAGGCTGTTTCAGTTTTTTCTCACCATGTGAGATACAAGAACTTTCCCAGCACAAGATGTGATCATCAGGTATTAGGAAGAAAGCCAAGAGGTTGTTTTATGTGGGCCTGTGTTGAAGTCCAAGGAATTATAATCTGTATTAATCAAAACTTGTTCTCACAAAGTGAGTAACGGTTTGGTAACACTTTTTTTTTTAAGAATTGGTTGATGTTTCACTCTCAAAATTGTTCTTTGGACTAAAGATGCCTCTGACCCAGTGTTCCCAAAGTGAGAAGAGGATATATAAAATAGAAAATAATTCTTTTTACTATTCATGTTCATGTATTTAACTTGAGAATTGTCACTTTTTTTCCTTCATGTCCTTTTTTTTTTTATACTACATTAATCATAGTGGCAATTTTAGAAGAGAAGACTTCCAGAAGCCCACATCAGTTCTACAAATATTGTGTATTTAACCTGGCAGTGATAAAGAGAAATTTTAAAATGGTTTTCCAGCTACTTGTGATTTTGTAGAGGAGTATGAAAGAGGAAATAAATGAGTATTAACATATTTGTATTGCATTATAGGAATTATCCTTGGAAATCTTATTCAGAATTACTGTCTTAATTGAATCCTCTTTCTAATGTCCTTTTTAACATACCTTATGTATCTATTCCTCAATACCTGTAAAGTCCACTTTCATCATTGATTTTTAGAGTATTTTGCTGTAAATTTCCATCACATTAATTACTGTTTCACAAACCAGGTCAGGTGACTTGAATGGGTTCTCTTAGCAAATCAGTGGCAGAGGCAGAAATTGCTAAAATTGCTAAAGAATAGATGAGGAAAAATCCTGGGAAAGATTGAAAAAGGCGCTTCTAGTTTTGAGGGATGTTTTATTTTTAAACAATAGGAGACTTAAATGTCAGGAAATCCTTTTTTCAAGAATTACTCTTCATTAATGAAATGTTGTGAGGGACTATTCTGAGGGGATGATGTAATCTAGGTAAGAAATCTAATCTATTTTTTTAGGTTATTCACTACTGACTGCTGCTTCCTTTACATTCAGGATTTTTACTGTAATTTTACACACCTTAACAAAAAAACCCCACCACAATACTGCCTTCCCCCCCAAAAAATACACACAATGAAAAAGAAAATAAGGCATTTCTTTACATTTATTTTAAGGTTTTACTGCTGAGGAATAGTATTGTCACTTGAAGAGGTATTCTTTTCCAAGTATGAGATAATTATTTCTTTGGTTTACCCTTTTTTATTCTGGATTAATTTTTAGTAAACGTCTGCCTTCTGTTTTCTGCAAAGAACTGAGCTATAGTTCATGAACTTCTCATCTTTCCCTGGTGGCATTTAGCTGAGAATTCCAGTCCAAGGGTGCCCTCTCCTGATGCTGCAGCAGATGAATCTAAATAGCATGCAAGTTAAAGTGATAAGTTATTAAAGTTACTATGCTTGTCTGTGTTTTTGGGCAGAAAAAAATATAAGTTAAAGAGATTTCCCTTACTACTCTTGCTGTCAGACCTTTTTGGAATGAATCAAGTTAATCTGCCGAAGCATTTGGGATGTCAGGGCGGGATTTTTGTCTCCGTGGCACAAATGTGTTGTGACTGACAGATTTTATGGCTGATTTTGTCGTCAGAATGGAAGGCTGATCACAGCAGTCTCCAACAACACTGTCCAGATGCACACATTTCCCGAGGGGGCTCCGGATGGGATCCTCACTCGCTTCACCGTGCACGCCAACCACGTCACCTTCAGTGCTGACGGCACCAAAGTCGCTGCTGGATCCAGGTGAGGTGGGCGCCGTGAGGAAAAGCAGATTCTGCTGCCCTGCAGAATCTGGCAGCTTCCTCACAGGCTGCTTGTTACCAGTGAGGTCATGAACTCACAAACCTCTGAGGGCTCTGAAGGATTGGGAAATGCCTGCAAGGGGGTGGAAGGGAGGAAAGGAATGAAGAGGAGTTTGGGAAACAATGCTCTGGGAGATACTTGATCCACCAAGTAGTTTTATATAGAAGTCTGGTGTTGTGAAGTGTTATGGTGGACATGGAATAGATTGACTCCATGTAGCTGTCAGAAGAGAAAGAAGGCTTTATTTACCATCCCATCAGTTTCTTTTAGAACACGCTGTGTAAAAAGGTCTGTTATTCGTCCATGGCACCGACACTGCTCTCCATTGGTTCAGGAATAGGAAACAACCCCTCGGACAGTTGTTATGGCAAAGGGAACACTGTGTGCTGAGCCTGTGCTGAGAAACGCAGAGAGATGTTTTGAAAAGAGAAAACTGTTGGCAGCTTTCCCTTGGGAAAGGAGCCAGCAATGGTTAGCAAGCTAAAATTCAGATTCAGAAATGTTGAGCCCACAGTGAAATGATTTCTTTTCTTTAGGAGGCTTAAGTATTTTCAGCTCTCAGTCTGAAGCACAATTGTTCAGCCTTATGGATGTCTCCTCTCATTGAGGAGCTGAGGATGATGTCCCAACTGCTCAGGATCATGGAGCTGCAGATGAATGTGCTCATCTAAAAGTTAGATTGGTTCTGATTTGTGTGAGAGCTTTGAGTCATTCTCTGACATAAGCATCACCGATCTGCCAAACGATAACAGATGACACTTTCAAGACTTGCCTGAGGGGAATTTAATATGTAGTTTAGTTCTTTTCTTAGGGCAGCACGTGTACTTTTACAGAATATACTCTAGTCCTTTAACAGAGGAGGCAAAACAGCCAGCAGGCAATGGGGTTTTTGTGGGTTTTTTTCATGTATTTAAGGCTCAGGTTATTCTTAATTGGATTTGGTGAACTCTTTGGGCAGTCATAGCTAATTCAGGCTGTCTGCTTGCCTCTCTTCTGGAATTTTGCTCAACAGGGGAGATGGCAGAGATCTGCTTCCTGACTCCTCTAAGTGTGAACTGAACCAGAAAAGCATTTTGGATGAACGTGCTGGACTGTGAACTCTGGCAGCAGCTCCACCAAAACTGGGAGGCTGGGCAGTAACCGCTGAAATCTCCAAATCTGACAGGGATCATGGCTTTGGGCCCTCTGCCAGTACTTGTTTCTGAGAGAACAGCTCTGCCCCAGGATCCAGCTCTGATTAGAGAGATTAGGCAGACAGCAAACTCTTTGCTGTTTCTGAAACGCCTGCAGCCTGGCTGGGGCTCCCACACTTTTAGGAAAAAGAGTTCACGAGACTGTCAGGCTCGCCCTCAGTGAGGTCTTCTGTGTCATACTAAAGGAGAATGGTGAAAGCCATGAAGTGAAGGAGTGCAGCTGAGAAGAATTGCCTTATTTGTACCAGATTTCTCCATCTTTACATGAAATCTCCAAAGTTCAGTTGTATATAAATTTAACATCCAACTGGCTGCCAAAGTTTGCAGGAATTACATGGAAAAGTAACAGTTAACCCTATAGGAGTAGATCCTAAAATGAAATTTCTGAGGGTATTGCAATGAGGTTTGAGAGGGAGTGGTTCTGGAAGTTTATCACAGGACCTCTTTGTCTTAGGAGTTAGGATTGATATTTCGAGTTAAACTGCAGCAGTGGCTGCAATTTTGGAAGAAGGAATGAAATTGTAAAAATTCTCTTATTGTATCTGATACACTAAATAGTCTTAAAAATCCTGTTAGAAAGTAACACAAAATAAACTACTTGCACTATCTTTTTTTTTAAAGCCACTTGGCCAAATAATTATTGTAATGAATATTGGTCCCAGTCAGCAGATAATTCTTGTTAAATAATCAGCTCTCTGGTATCTCTGGAGTAGAGATTTTTATTAGACCATGTAGACTATTATATTGAAGAGGTATATGGTCTGTGTGTGCATAATGTCTTATTCAAAAAACAACCATATTTTATGAATTTTGACATGAACAAAAATAATTTTATGATAAAAACAATCTGGCCTGACTCTTACTGTAACAACCCTCAAGATTCTCATTTTCCATTACATCATGCAGTGTTGAGAGCTGTAACTTCCCCAGAAGATATCTAATGCCCAATTTTTATTGCCATTAAAACATAACTTGTCATTGTTAATAGCTAACAATGTTAACAATTTTATGTCATTGTGATCTGCAGTGACTTTATGATCAAAGTTGTGGAGGTGGCTGATTGCAGCAAACAGAAAACGTTCCGAGGACATGATGCTCCTGTTTTAAGCCTGTCTTTTGACCCCAAGGATGTTTACCTGGTAAAAAAAAAAAACCAAAAACTTTTCTTATTTTGCTTTCTGCTTTGAATCTCACTTTCCCTGGGGTGGGGGGAAATTAAAAATGTAGTTTTTACAAAAAAAACCTGACTAGTGACTGGGCAAATGAGACAACTTCATTTCATCTGACCTTGCTGGTGATGGAGTCTGTCACAGCTTGTTGCCTCCCAGGAGAACTCAGTCTTTGCTTTACTAACCTGTCTGTGTTCTTCTGGAATCTGGAGGAGAAGAAGTGCCTCACTAAAGACATTTAATATTAATTTTGCACCTCTTTTGCAAATAAATAGCTCACTTGAAGTATGAGGGTTTGTAATTACAGCAGCTTGGAGCTGAGTACAATTATCAAGATGACAGCATTGGAAACTTTTAAATCTTAAAATAGTTTACATAGGGAGGCTTTCTTCTTTAAACTGCCTGTGTATCCTGTGTCTGTGGCATTGGTTATAGGGATTTTTCCATTTTGTAGCATTAATTTCTCTGTGTCTTTAATTATTAATTTGTTTACTCCATTCTCTTACCGAGGCCTCGGCGAGCTGTGATGGTTCTGTCAGAGTCTGGAACCTTGCAGATCAGGTAAAGGCTGCCCTTTCCATGTGAAATCTTTCCTAAGCAATCCAGGATTTCACAGACAGCAAGAAGAGCTGGACTGAAATAACCTTCCAGGAGCAGGGTTTTCCTTTTGGGGATGAAATCTAGCTGCACTTCACAGAATACTTCTATGTGCTTCTGGGAGAAATTCCAAAACCTGATTATGAAATGTTGCCTGGGTAGCTGTGTTTTGTTCTTCCTGTGTGTGAAATCCCTGATTCCTTCCGTTCATCTCTCCTAACTGGCCAACACTCTAAGTGCCAAGGACAAAATGAGGATAGCAACTGACATCAGATTTCTCATTTCAGAATTTCCGCTTGTTGCTTTCAGGATTGAAGAAGTTTTGATTATAATAAACAATTTATTAACTGTAGTAAACACATTTAGCCTCTGCTTTTAGAACTCTAAGGAACTTAAGAATTTCAGGTGAAGGCTTTAATTAGTCAGTTCTGCATATGGCTGTGGCATTAGTTTTGCTAAATGCCACTGACTGGAGTAAGAATCCCTGTGGAATTATTCCTGTAAGTACGGTTGAAAATATATCCCCCGCACTTGTGGCTTGCTACTTTTTTAAGACACAAGCACAGTTATGTGAAATCTCATGTTCCAGACTGACAGTGGGTGCCTTCTGGGGAAATTATACTGAGAATGTTACAGGATTGGGGCAGTTTGATGCATGAATCTTGCTGTGATTGGAGATTACAGCCATTCATTCTTTATACTGCTGGGACCATATTCAGGCTGCTGTGTGTCACCTTGCTGCAGCTGATCTGGGTTTGACAAACGGTTTCTGGCTACGTTTCTCTATAACCTAAAAATAGATGAGCTCATTTGTTCTGTACTTGATTAAAAATACATGTTCTGTGATCTTATTTCTGTTACAAGTAGTTTTATTGTCATTAAAATAGTTTCAGGGCTACATTGACAAAGTACTTCCAAGGCAGTATGTACTACTGTATTTTGATGAAAGAGATTATTTCAGTTCAGCTATATTTCTTCCTTTTGGTTTTTTTTTCTCACCCTTTTCCTTTAAGAATTTATACTAACAGCAGATTTTTGCTGAGGAAAAAAGCTTATTTTTTAAAATTTTTGTTTTCAGACATGCACAACAAGCTGGCTGCTGCTGCAGAAATGTAATGATGTGATAAATGCTAAATCAATCTGCAGGCTTGCCTGGCAACCTGGCACTGGCAAGGTAAGTGACATTGTTTTATCACATTTTAATCCTTCTGCCTCTGAGTCCAATGGTAGAATTCAATCTGGGCAAGCCCAAATTGCACCTCCTGGAAATAAGGAAAAATTTGGGTGAAGTTCCCTTTTAGGAAACATAAAAAGCTGGAACTGGCTCCTTGTGTAAGCTCCAGACTGAGGCTGGCAGGAGTCCAGCTGTCAGTCCTAACCAGCATTGAACAGTCTTGGTGTTCTGAATAGGAAGGAACATTGTACATGAGGGAAGTAATCAAATTGTTCACAACAGAACATCAAAAGAGCCCTGTCCTTCTCTGCTTTAAGTAAATTATTTACTGGTCTGTTAATAGTTCCTCAGTAAGTTGCTCCCTTTCTTTTCACCTGAAGATAAAAGTTGCAGGAGGGTGTAGCCAGGTGGGGGTCAGTGTCTTCTCCCAGGTCACAAACATCGGGGCAAGAGGAAATGGCCTCTGTTTGCATCAGGGGAGGTTTAGATTGGATATTAGGGAAAATTTCCTCACCAAAAGGGTTGTCAGACCTGGCACAGCTTCCCAGGGCAATGGTGGAATCCCCATCCTTGGAGAGATTTAAAAGCTGTGTGGATGTGGCACTTGGGGACATGGTTTAGTGGTGAAAGATAGCACTGCCAGGTTAGTGGTTGGACTTGATGACCTCAGAGGTCTTTGCCAACCTAAGTGATTCCACGATTCTTCAAAATCTCTGTCTGCTAGGACAGTGTTATGTATCAATTTTCCATGGAAGAGTGAATGTCACCCTCAGTACAAATTGTTTCAATATCCATATTGCAGAAAATCAAATACTTTCCATTTTTAGACTAATTCTTCACACACACACACACACACACACGTATTCGAAATGTAAGCAGTTGTCTTGCTTCTCTTACAAAGCAAATTGTTAGAATGCTAACAAAAATAAATCCTAAAGAAATAACCAGCCAGTAACATTTATGTAGTTTTATGGAAGATGAAGTGAGCTGGTATAGGAATCAGCTGTTCAAATCAGATTTATTGAGAAATTGTAACCTGATCAAAAGGAGCTTGGGGTGGGAGGGTAAAGAATCACCTAAGCCTTGTGCTCAAGGCATTGAAAGCTATGTGTGTGTGTCATGTTTTGATAAATAAGAACTTATAACCTTATGGTGCAGTTTTCTGCCAGAAGGAAATGAAGATTACAGTAAAAGCAGGCATGTTTTGCTCTGTTGCCTGTGGAAAGCATTAAAGAACCTTGTAATTTAAATTACTTCAGCTTCCTCTCTCAGTTGGCATGGCTGGGGTGTTAGAGAGCTGTTAAATCCTGAGGCAGTCACATCTGTGAGGCTTCTGAATGAAGGAACTGTGCTGTTTGAATGTTCTGTTTGACAGGTAACTTGTTCTAAATTGTGAAATATTTTTCCTTTGAACAGCTGCTGGCAGTTCCTGTAGATAAAGTTGTTGAACTGTTCAGAAGAGAAACCTGGGATAGTCAGTTCGATCTGTCAGATGCCTCCATCACACAGGTAGGTGCAGAAACCAGGGGCTTGTTAAATACTCTGTAATTTAAATGTTATTCTGCTAGAAATTGTCTTCTGCACAGTACCTCTCCCTTCCCTGGCCCCCTTCTCTTGGTGATGATTGTTCATGTTTTTTGTTTAATTTCTGATCCTGTTACATTCTCTTGGAAAACAGGGCAGAGATACTGAGTGGTGCCAAACACCTTCATGTGGCTCTGATTCCCCTCTTTCATTTATAGTAACCCACCGGGTCTTTAAAGTCTCCCAGTGACTCACCCACTGCAGCTGAAGAACATCTGTTTTCACAAATTGCTCTAAATACAGAGCCTTCTAGAGAAAATGCCAGGAGCATTAATTCTGTATGGAGCAGAGATGGCAGTTGTTCACTTAGTATTTTATTGAGCTGAAATTTAGTAGACCTGACTGTGCCACCTTCTTTCTTTTGGCTTCACCATGTACTTGAGAATCTTTGGGTTGAGGAGAACCACCTTCTAGTGTTATTAAGATGCAGAACACACAGCCTTGGATTTTAATTTATGGGACTGTATTGAGTTCAATATAAATAAAGCTGTGTTTAGTGCTGAGTTTGCAAAATGCTTCTTTCTGCATGTCTAGAATTGGGTTTTGTTTGGCCTCATGGTACTGTTTAATGACAGAAGATGCATATTCTGAAACAAAAATAGGTGTGCTATCTTCAAGAGTGTTTTTTTTAAAGCAACCATTTTTATAATAGTTTTTAAAGAAAAAGAGCTACTTAACCCCAGCCCGTATACAGGAAGCTGGATATGGTCTGCTAAAAATGATTATTAATTTTTTTTATTCCAGAATATCTGTCTGTTTTAAGCTTCAGAACAGGAATGCTGTGCATGCATTGCTCACTTTCTATTATTATTTATTTTTTTCCTTAGCCCTTGAATGTTGTGGTCTGGTCTCCTTGTGGGCAGTTCCTGGCAGCTGGAAGTGTGGATGGGAATATAGTGGTGTGGAATGTGGAAACCCAGCAGTGCATAGAGAGGTATTCAGTGTCGTTCCATAAATCCCCAAGTTCATCTCTTTTTCCCAAAATAGAATTCTATGATTTTTTTCTGTAACACTTTTTTGTGCAGATGTAGAACTCTGCCTCTTGAAAAACCCTGATGGGATTTACAGGATTTTCTGGTTTAACCTCTCAGGTACCTTAAGGGAAGGGACTTGGATGTGGCTTTTGTTCAAACCCCAGAATCTGTCTTTCTGTGTGTATCTGTTATTATTTTTGAAACTGATGACTGATTAAAGGATGGCTTTGATGGAAACAGATTTTCCTCACATCCCAGACCCCAGTAACATGTTTTCTAGAGGGAGAGGGAAGCACAGGTCAGTCAGTCAGCCATCCTCACCTTCTGTAGGCCAAAAAGGACAGACTGGCAAATTGCAATTCGGTTAATTAAAGCTCTTAAAAAGCCCTAAATATCCCCTCAATTAAAATCAAAGGTATTATTAAATGAGGTAGAGAAGCAGAGAATTATCTGCATGTTCTATGCAAGAAACATGATTGTAACTGCAATCTATATGTCAAGAATTATAGACAGATTATGTAAATAATTAATGGGATGATTTTTGCAAGGTTAAAGGGTGGAAAAGATAGAGGATTAATTTATCAGTTTATTCAAGAGAAACAAATAATGTTCTTTCAAATACTGGATGGTTCTGGAATAAATGAATGCAGAGGAGCTCCTTTGTCTTCTAAATGTGTATCAGGAAACTGTTGTTTTAAGAATATGATTCTGATTGATTTTTAAACCTTAAATTATTTTCTTCTTAGAAAAGGAAGACTTGCTCTATTTTATAGCAGGTGTTTATGCTGAAGATGACCTATTAATTATCTTATTATGTGTAATATCACTTTCTTGTGTTAATAAAAATAACCACTTTTTTGCAATAACTCTTGGAGGGGAAGGTTCTGTCCTGAGGAGCTTGCTAAAATCCATTATTTTCATGTTCTTTTTAGGATGAAGCATGAGAAAAAATACTCAATTTGTGGACTAGCATGGCACCCTAGATATAAGCAAATTGCTTACACCGACACTGAAGGAAATCTGGGGCTGCTGGAAAATATTGGCGATGTAGAGAAGCCAAATGACAAGGTGCTCAGTACCAAAGACTTCTCGAATTAATATCATTATTTAGGTTCTAAGTTGTATGGGACACTCTGGTTTGTGCTTTGCAAGTTCCCTCTTGTGTGTTAATTTATTTCTTGAGTTCCATGTCCAAAGGAAGCTTTGTGCTGATGGCTGATCTGGTTCTAGGTTGCCAGTGCAGTGGCCAAAGACTACAACGACCTGTTTGATGGAGATGATGATGATTATTTAAACGGAGATACGGTTGAACCACCTTCTTCCCCAAAAACTGGAGAGAATGAGGATGATGCTGATGACCTTATGCAACCCCCAGGCCATTTGAGACGGGCAGTGATTGATGACGATGATGATAACTCACTAGGTACACCATGAACTTATTTTCCAGAGCTCTTTTACAGGGATGATCTTTTAGCATCCTCTACTCTGATATCTTCTGCTTCGTTTTTCCAGAGAAATCTTGACTGTTTTAAATTTTTTTAACTTATATTCTGTCATAATACTGTGTGTAAGATTTTTTTTTTTCTTTAACTTCTAGATATTGGGTTGATAAAAGCTAGTTCCAGTCTTCTGGAAAAGGAGGATGATGGTGATGATCAGACTGGTGGCTTTTCAGCTTTGCCACCATCATCTACACAACAGCCTTTCTATGATGGGCCAATGCCAACCCCCAGGCAAAAGCCCTTCCAGTCTGGCTCCACTCCTGTGCATCTCATGCATCGATTCATGGTAAATCTGTGTGGTTATTTAGATTTAGATGCTTCTTTTTTATATTAAATATTGTCCATTTTGTGTTGTGTTTTAATCTAATCCAAGATTTTTTTTTAATACTTTACAGTGTGAAGCTAAATAATGGAAAGTAGCTTTGTTTTCAAGCAAGGACTCCATAATGTTTTGGTCTACATTTCAGTTGCTTTAGAAATAAATACTTTGCTTTAAGACAAAATCAAACTATGCAGTTTGTACCTGTGCTACTTAATTCTAAAAAAATCCATTTTAAAAATTCCCTTTAAGTCAGAACTGTGGATATTTTTGTGCTGTTAAGACTTGTACGTTAATCATTCGCTATTTCTTTCTATCTGCAAGTTCTTTATAGTTAATTTGGTGAGAAGAAAGATGGCTGAGCAGTGAGAGTGAAACTGCTTTCTGCCCAATTCAGCTGTTTTGGGAACCACAAGTCCTGATTACCCAGGTCTTTAATCATTCTCTGACGGGATTTTCACCCTGTCAATCCCCTAATTAGGGGTCTTTTCCTTTCAAAGTCCTGTACCAAGGTTTAAAAGATGAGATGGGACCTGTGGCTTCGGTCTTCAAAGGCGTTTATTCTATTTCTGATCTCAAGGCCTCATAGCAGTCTCAGGGCACTAAAGAAATGCAGCTACAGGAACACGAACAGAGGGTCCAAGGTTGTTTTTAAAGGTTTCCGACCCAATTAACTCTTTAAGTGTACTATATTTACAGTTTTGTACCAATAACTACTGCCTGTTCTAGACACACAATTCCTACATCAAATCCATCCCACCAATGTCTCTGTGCCACCGTCACAGCAGGAGATGGAGCAGGAGAAGAAGAAGAAGAAGAAGAGGAACATGAGACACCGCCCAAAATTCTCCATCTTGCTCTGATCTACTTCCATACTAAAAACCCAAAGCTACAAATTTTCACCCTGTGACAAACTAAACTACTATTTATTTTAAATCTTTGTTGTTTTCAATTCATCTCTGAGTGTTGGAAGTTTTCCCCATGGACTAAGGTCAAAGGCAATGCTTTCCTGGGGTCCCAGCCAGGGTCTGGGACCCACCAAGGCAGTTTGAGGGGTTTTCCACATGCCCTGGACTCCAAACAGTTCTCCAGCCTGCCACCCACTCTGGTTTCAGATAAAATACTTTCAGCAGACTGGTTTAGGGCAGTATATCTGATGGATTTAGGGCCCTTGATTTGATTTTTTTTTTGGGGGCGTGTGTGGTTCCTTTTGGCAGGTGTGGAATTCGGTTGGAATCATTCGCTGCTACAACGACGAGCAGGACAACGCCATAGACGTGGAATTTCACGACACCTCTGTGCACCACGCCACACACCTCCCCAACTCCCTGGGCCACACCATGGCTGACCTCTCCACTGAGGCCATTTTGCTGGCCTGTGAGAGCACAGAGGAACTTGCAAGGTAAGTCAGGGCCTTGCTCTGCCAAACCCGTAATAGGGAGCTGCTTTTAACTTGTTTCAAGTATTTCGGCTTTTATTATCAGCTTCTGTCGATTTTGAGCTTTTTGGCTTTTGAGCGTGCTTTTTATTTATGGGACCGCTTTCCAAGGAGGATTTTAGCTTCCACCTACTTGAAGGCTTCAAGAGTACTGAAAAACGTAATTTGTTAATTGAGAATTTCTTTTTAATTCCTTTTTCGAGTGTGTATTTACTGGAAACTTCACACGCTGCAGGCTCAAAGGGAATTGTAAACATGCAACAATAGTTTTGCAGTCTGCTGAGATCAAAGATCAGTCGTAAAGGTTCAGCTATTTCTTTCCACACTGTTGCTAAGGAAATGTTTGGAGATACCCATAAGAATTTGAAGTGCAGAGAACACAAGTTTATGAAAACCACAGAAAGCTTTAAACAGCTAGGCCAGCTAAACTCTGGTCTTGCATTTAAGAACAATTTCAACTGTATTTAATTGTTGGTTTCTGTGGAAATATCTTGAAGAAAGAGCTTTCTTATTTTCACACATACAACCTTGTGCTAAGTTGAAAAGCACCCTTTGAAAGTATGATTTGTTATATATTGGTTGTCTGATTTTGAAAGTGTCAGTGTTTTTCTCAGTGGAAATGGGTAACTTCTCAAAAGGCACCACGTCTGTGGCTTGGTCATAGGCAATTTTCAGTTATTAAGGACTGAAGTTTCTGATATTTTATCCCTTTGTAAGATAGCATAACATGACTGACTTCTAAAGAGAGCTGATATTCAGGGTGCCAAGGAGGACATTTACCCACTTCCATCTAAAAAATTTCCCCTCAGACCTTTTGACTGTCTCTGCTTCAGGCTTTAGAGACTTTCAATCTACAGTGCTGGAGGTCAAGCTGGCTCTTCAGTTTTTGAATAATAAGAGCAACACCTTTTCAAATGACCACTGGAAATTTGTAGTGCCATCTGTAGTTCCATCAGAGATCTCTGATAAAAATTTAATATACTGGTGTATTTTCAGACACTGTATTTGCTTCGTGCTGAGATGTTTATTGGTTCTTTGCCTTAGCAAGCTCCACTGCATCCATTTTGGCTCCTGGGATGCCAACAAGGAGTGGACCGTGGATATGCCAAAGGATGAAGAGATTGAGGCCATCTGTCTAGGTCAGGGCTGGGCTGCCTGTGCCACCTCTGCCCTGCTGGTCCGTGTGTTCACAGTTGGGGGAGTTCAGAAAGAGATCTTCAGTCTCCCAGGCCCTGTGGTGTCCATGGCAGGACATGGAGAGCAGCTGATGGTTGTTTATCACAGAGGTAGTTTTCTCCCTTTTGTCTTTTTTTGAACTGGGATTGTTGCCAATACTCACCTCTCAGTGGCTTCACACACTGGTTAATTTGTTTGTAATCACCAGAAGGTGTTTCTTTCTTTTCTTCATGGTGTTTCTCCTTTTCCTCTTCTGGGTGATGCTTTTACAAGCACATCCGTCACAACCCATGGGCCTGTGGCTTCTGAGAGCAGAGCTTGTGTTTGATATTGGGATGCTGAGATTAAACTGTGGGCAAGGGGAGGAATTTGCAATAGTGAAATTAATATATTAAATTTGAGTTTCTGATGTGCCAGAAGGAATTACTACAGGAAATTAAGGAAGTTGTTGTTATGCACAGCTCGTGTGTCCAAAATATCTATTAGTGTCTGACAGTGGTATCCATGGGTAACGCTGCGTTAGAATTAATTTTTGATTCAAAACTAATTTAGCCAATTCTTCTGTTTTCTAACACAGTCATTGAACAACTTCTTCCTAGGTACTGGGTTTGATGGGGACCAGTGCCTTGGGGTACAGCTGATGGAGCTAGGAGTGAAGAAAAGACAAATTTTGCATGGAGACCCTCTTTCTCTTACAAGGAAATCCTATTTGATGTGGGTTGGATTCTCTGCCGAAGGTATGAAACACCTGCATGAGAGGTGTTGAGAAATATTGACACTGCTGGGGGGATCACAGGAAAGCTGGAGAGGGACTTCGGGCAAGACAAGGGGAAATGGCTTCAAACTGCCAGAGGGCAGGGTTAGATGGGATATTGGGGAGGAATTCTTCCCTGGGAGTGGGGAGAGGCCCTGCACAGGGTGCCCAGAGAAGCTGTGGCTGTCCCTGGATCCCTGGCAGTGTCCAAGGCCAGCCTGGATGGGGCTTGGAGCAGCCTGGGATAGTGGAAGGTGTCCCTGCCTATGGGACTCCTTTCACTATCCCGTTTTTAACGTTCCTTCCAACCCAAACCATCCTGTTACTCTCTGTTACTCTCTGGAGAAGTTTGGCTAATTAATGCCCTTCCAGTAATGTAGATCTGTGGACTTGGACTTTTTCTTCCAATCTCCTCAACAATAAACAAAACTCTGTTTTTCTATTCTTTTAGTATATTTGTCAGAAATCTTTAATATTTTCCCTTTCGAATGTTATCAGAACTGGTTCTCCGGATTGGTTTTCCTGCTGAACCCAAAGAAATAAACTGTGTTAATACACCATAAGAGCACCCCAACCCCCTCAAGTTGGTAGCTTGGGAGGACCTTTTATAATAAACATAAAAAGTAATTGTATAATAGCTGATTTCCTTTGGGAACCTGCCCAAGCCTTATAAATTCGATTTGTCCATAAAATGTTTTAATTTTGAGCCTGTCAGTTACCCAGCAGTGGTGTTGGCTGACAGAAGGGGGCGCAGCTTTCCAAGGAAACCGCCTCTTCCAAACTGACTTGTGCTGTGTCTGGGAGAGAGGATGTCCTATCTGAAACATGTCAACCATCGTTTCCCAGCTGTATCCAGCACTCCCATCTTGCTGGGTTGTAATTTGCTGCCTGTCAGAGGAGGTGCTCTCGTTTATAACAAACAGGTACCCCTTGTTACGTGGATTCCGAGGGAATCGTGCGGATGCTGAACCGAGGACTTGGGAACACTTGGATTCCTGTGTGCAACACCAGAGAGCATTGCAAAGGGAAATATGATCATTATTGGGTCGTTGGCATCCACGAAAATCCCCAGCAGCTCAGGTCAGATAATTCACAAGGAAACTCTTCGTTTGTCTTGGTTTTCGATCCTAAAGAATCCTTTTCCAGTCCCGTTTTACAGAGAGAAACTGCAAACTTCAGCTGGTGCTGAAACAGGTGCCTGGTAAATATGCACAGCAAATGGTAACTCCCCAGATAGAATTCTGCGTGGAGGATTCATTGTTAAATAGGTTTTGAGTTACTCCTTCGAGTTTTATAATTTTTAACTGATTAATTGGCACAGAGGTGTGTGTGTACTTCGTTGACACATTCATAAAACTGCATTTTTCTAGAGAAACTTTCTAAAGTTATGGTGGCTCTTAGAAACCTACTTCTGCTTTTGATGGTTTTGGTTATTTTTTCTCTTTTTCCAGCTTTTGGGGGTTCTTGATATCTTTTCCCCCCCACTATGTTTTCCCCTTTTTTGACTTTGAAAAGAATCCAATCCTATAACTCATCTACATCATCAGACATAGATAAATCAGAGCCGTCTGTTATTATATTAATATTTAAACTGTGGCCTTGAAGAACCATTTTGGATGTGAAATTGCTCAAATATTTAGCTGATAGCTAACCATTTCTTTATAAAATGTTATACTTGTGTGTCTAAATACCTGTTTCTCTTTAGTGTGATGTGCATGCTGGAGATTTTCTTGCTAAGCTTTATTTGTTTTTCTTATTATTATTATTTATTTATTTTTATTTATATTTTAAATATTTATTTTTATTTTATATTTACTTATATAGTTTTATTTATTTGTATTTAAGCCTTTTTTATTCAGTGGTCTGTGCGCTTTTCCTACCAGGGCAGAATCCATCAGCCTACATATTTTACTGAAATTTAGACTCTCTTACTTTACTAATTATTGACAATTGTGGAGTTCGGTGGGAGACTGCATTTTATTTAAACTGACGTGGCATTCTTCATAATACTGTCCTTTTTTGGAATAAGGGAAATAATTTGATACCTCTGTTTAAATGTCACTTCCCTGCCTGTTCCTCCCTCCAAATCATTATGTTGGCCTCCAGAAAATTCACCAAAAACGTGCAGGTCACATCACATTGATAAGGTGGTCAACTGTGAGTCTCTCATCCTACTCCAAGAAAGAGAGTGCTTCTCTCTGAATTGCAAAGAACATTTTACTCGAAGCCAGCAGCATAATGAAGATAAGGAGGGGGGAGGGTTGTTGTAGACACACCACATGCCTTAATTAAGAGATAGCCAGAACATTGGTGCTTCCTGTTCTTTTTTTTTTAAGTCTCTGAAACAGCAGCTTAGAAACCAGATGTTTTAGTCAATGCTGCATTGGTGTTGCAGGAAATAGCTCTGTCCCAGTCAATGGTTTGCTTAAGTGATTGTTACCAGAAATTACTCCTTTAAATATCATGAAACAATGAGTCTGTGCCTTCAGTTGTTCAGTGGTTTCTGATTTTAATAGATTGCATTTACTCTTTTTAACAGCTGTTAAATCAAACATTATGTGAGATCAAGATCACAGTGTGTTATGTGCCACATTTGGAGTTTAAAGTGCGAACAAGAGCAGCGTGTGCCTTGCTGGTTTTGAAATCTTTTCTTGCTTGCCATGTAGAGATAACCCTTTATCATGCAATCTTACACATTGCTGCATTTAAGCCAGTCATTTAATTGCTACTTTCCAGAGGATAAATCCTCTTAAAGCATCTTGCTGCTTAGGAGCCCTGGTTTCCATGTGGAACGTCTGGTGAGAGTGGGCTGTGTTTTGTTTCCTGTGCACAGGTGTATTCCTTGTAAAGGAGCCCGGTTCCCTCCCACCCTGCCACGACCTGCTGTAGCAATCCTGCCTTTTAAACTTCCTTATTGTCAAGTTGCAACAGAGAAGGGACAGATGGAGGTATGGAATGGTGTGGAGCCCACAGCTGGGAGGCTCAGGTGTCCCTGGAGTGGGGATTATCCAAGACCTCTATTAATCATCTCTGCTGTGGAAGAGGACAGTGCAAACCCTGAGTAAAACACGTGGCCAAGAGGGTTATTTGGGGTCACTGTTTTGTGGAGCTTTTGCACAAAAAGCTGGTTTGGGTCACAGCTCTTCCTCAAAGAACACAAAACTGGCAGAGCTGATGCAAAGTTGTATTTACACATGATCTGTTTCTGACCAGTGAAGTCCTTCTCACGCTTGTTTTTTTAGTGGGTTGTGATACCAGATTTGAGGATCCCAGTCAAGATGCCCTTGAAAATGTCTGGGTTTTACTATTTTAGGCATAACAAAGTTTTTGAAAGATGTATCCAAATTCATAATCACTAAAAATACAGGTCTTCTGGCTTAGCTTATACAGAGGCTGGTTGAAGCGAGATATGCCTGTGGACAACTTGTAGAAAAATAACCGTATTTATTCTTCAATTTTTATTGGTTTAAGTATTTCAAACTTGTGATGCTCAGCTGTAATGTGCGAAAGAGAAATGAACATAGAATTCTAACCTCAGCCTTTGAACAGTTTCACACTATTTGAAATTTATTCTCTTTGACAGAAATGTACATAAAAAGTTTCAGTAGTAAGCACACTCATTTTTTATGGATTCTTCTTCATTTGGTTACGTGTTTTGCTCTTTATCTGATAGAGTTTGTTTGCCATTCCTCCCTCTACCCACAATAACGGAATGAGAATGCCAGGAACTGTTAATTTGGCTTGAGGGAATATGTTTAGGTAACGAAAAGTTATTCTAATACATCTGATGAAAACATACTGGTTTTGAGTAAGTTTATAATTATTTTAAACAAGGCTATCCTGGTCTAATAGCCATACTTGCATTATAGTTTCTGTTTATGTGTCTCTCAGGTAAACTCCTAAGTTTACTGAGTTATTCTGGAATACTTCCAGTTTGCTGTGGGACAGCAGATAAAATAAATAACTTGTTCTAGAATTGTCTATCCTGATAGTACGTTGGTGAACATGTGGGTTTCATCCTGCTGCAAGCCTGTAATATAGATGGAATTCAGCATAGATGGCAACTGGATCAGTTTGTATAAGTGTGGTTGTTGCCCATCTTTTCCTTGGTAGGCATTGACCTGAAGGAGAGTTGTCTACCCCTCACCCTCATTATCAGAGGAAAAGAACATTTAAGAATAAGTGGGTAAAATACATTGTAAATTATTAAGCATTGTGTTATGGACTGTCTTTTCCCCTCTGAATTCCAACACTCATCCTTCTCCCTTTTTTTCAGGAGCAGTACTGGCGTTCTGTTGTATTTCATGGACATATGGATTACTTGTCAAAAAATGGCTATGAATTTGATGAAAATGCTAAAAATCAGGCAGTGAAAGAACAGCAGGAACTTCTAATGAAGCTGTTTGCTGTAAGTACAAATACATAATAGGAAGAATCCCTGAGATTTATCTCTGAGACTGGAGGTGCTAAGGGCCAGGTTGGACGAGGATTAGAGCAACCTGGGATAGTGGAAGGCGTCCCTGCCCATGGCAGGGGGTGGAATCAGATGAGCTTTAAGGTCCCTTTCAACCCAAACCATTTTATGATTCTATAATTTATTTGGAGATGGCATCTGATGTAAATGCTGATGTCATTCCTCTTATTAGGAGCCTGGCTAGTGATTGGCAATCCAGCTAGTTCAGACTCTGATAAAAGGTGGGCTGCAGGTAATCTTGTTTATCAGTGCGAAGCTTTTCCTCTGATTTGTAGCTCATGATTGTTGGTGGCTTATCTTTATTTATTCACTCCACCGTGATATTCTCCTCCTGGAGTCCTGGGGGAGCTGTGGAATTGAGGGGTGTGACTCCCCAGGCTTCTTCTCTTGCAGCTCTCCTGTAAGCTGGAGCGTGAGTTCCGCTGCGTGGAGCTCGCTGACCTCATGACCCACAGCGTGGTGAACCTGGCCATCAAATACGCCTCGCGCTCCCGCAGGCTGAACCTGGCCCAGCGCCTCAGCCAGCTGGCTGTGGAAAAAGCCTCAGGGCTGGCAGCAGCACAGGAAGATGAGGAGGAGGAGGAGGAGGAAGAGGATTTCCGAAAGCACTCCAGCGCTGGGTAACGCGAATTTCCCCGCCTAAGACTGGGATGGTTTTTACTGCCCTGTTAATGCGTTTCTCCGGCCCACAGTTTGCAGGGTATTTGTAGGTGAAGAGACAGTTTGAGTTGCTCTGCTTGTAAATGATACTTGTAAAGTGGCACATCCTTGTTGGTGTCCTGTGAGGACTCATTAGTCCCAGGATATCAGCACAGAGGGAAATATCTCCACTCTTCACTTCCTGTGTGCCTGCATCCAACAGCCTCAGAACCAAAGCACGCTCAATACTAAGTTTCTCTGACTGGAATTTTCTCTTCCCACCTTTTCCTACCTTTGGTTATTTGACTCCCACCTGGTTTTTTTTTCCTCTTTGTCTCAGTCTCTCAATCTTGATTCATTCCACACCTCTCTTAAAATCCTATCTTTCTCCACCCATCCCTTTTTTCCAGTATCCCATCTCAGTTTATTCTATTTAGTCTTACTCCCTCCTAACTAATTCCAGCTCTTCAAAGCTGTGGAACATACTACAGATTTGCTTTGTATTCTTTTTCTCTTTGTGCTATCAATCTTTCCTACTTCCTCATATCTGCTTTGTATAACATGATGAGGCAAAAGGTGGGTGTGTTTTGGTGTGTTTTTTTAAATTGTTATGAGGTTGTTTTTTAACATATTTAAATTTATAATAATAACATACATTTATATTCATTTATGTCGTATTGTTGGAAGCAATGTCTTCCTATAGCAATTTTATGTATGAAGTTTGGGACTTATTCAAGCAAAAGGAAGTGGTAAGTCCCTGAACTTATCTGTAGCCTTTCCCTTATTCTTCTGTTTTAAATTGCACAGTCAAAATGCATTTCTAAATGTTCTGGCTTGTTCTTCTGGATCATGTGTGGAAGTTGTAATCCCATGTCTGCAACTTCAACCACTCTGATGGTCAAAATCCATCACAAACGTTATGTTGTTCTTAGTGCCAGAGTAATCTAATATTGACTGTTTTGGTTGAAAGAAATGGGCTCTTTGTTTATGTATATTATACAGATTTTGGTAATTGGCAAATTTTAGGAGGAAAATGCAAGAACTGTACATCCTACTATATTGGGAATTTAGAGAATGATCAGATTAAATGTTAAAACTTGATGCCTTCAGTATGAAATTATATGTCCATGTTACCACCTGTGTGTATATTCATGGATGCAGAAAAGTAATCTGATGATCCTGGAGGTATATGTGTTTACATGGAGATTACAGAAGATCTTTAATATTTGCATTTATATTTGTTGCAAAGTGTTCTGGCAACAAAATTACAGAGTGGTTAATGAATCTTTAATCATCACGGTTTAATCAAGGTATAATGCACATAAATGCCAAATGTTATTGTTCTTATTGCCTAATTTAGGTAAATGAGCTTGCTATCTGTTGTTTTAGTTTTCCTTCTGAACTTGGTGACCACTTCCTTTCCCCTGAATTCCTTCCTTTTAGTTACAGCAGCTCTGCCACGAACTGGGGTCAGCTGCCAGGCAGGAATGTTCAGCAGGACCAAGAAGTGGAAGATGTTGAAGAAAGTGATGCCTGTGAGGAAGAAGAAGAAATCCCACAAGTGCACAAAGAGAGTAAGAAAAATATATTCTCTGAATGGACTGGGAGTTATCCAGATAACTTTTGCAGACTTAATAAGGAATTAAGTAGCTCCATATTCCAGCCTGTGCCTGCAGTTGCTGCAGAGAAACAAGTTCACTGTGTGTCATCTGCTGTGTCACTGCTGTGTGTGCATTGTGCTCAGTATCCATTAGAGGGGCCCTGGGGGACTTTTTCCTGTTGCCTGACTTTATTCCTAAAGGACTGGCTCACCTTCTAATCAGTTACTTTAGTTTCAGCTCCAGTCTTGCAGGAGGTGGATTGATAGATGAGTAGTTTGCTGGGCACACTTTAAGGAATAAGCTTAAGGTTTAAGAAATAAATTTACAACTCTAAATCTAGGTAGAGGTGACAGATGGTTTTGTGAAAGTGTTTGTACTGTCTGAAAATGAGAAGTCATGCTTTAAAATATAGACAATTTTACTGTAATCATGGAATCCCAGAATGGTTTGGGTTGGAAGAGACCTTAAAGATCATCCTGTTGCAGTCCTGCTGCTGAGGCCAGGGACACCTTCTGCTAGACCAGGTTGCTCAAGCCTCATCCTTCCTTACTTGTCTGTTTGGTTTGATTTTTTAAAAAGAATTCCTGCTACAATATTTTATTGCATTTAAATATGTACTCCTTTCTTTTTTCAGAAGAGCCGAATAATTTCTCCAAAGGTGTCACTTCAGCAGAGGTGACCACTCCAAAACCTGGTGAGTAAATCATTTACTCCAGGATGAAAGGATGACACCTTTGTCATTCTTCACAATATCTGCTCCTGGTTTTTATCCTCTGTTCTTCCGTTACTACTTAAATTTAGTGCATAGCAATGTTGTCAAATGGTAAATTCACAGAATCATGGGGTGGCTGGGCTTGGACAGGACCTTTAAACTCATCCCATTCCAACCCCCTGCCATGGGCAGGGACACCTCCCACTGTCCCAGGTTGCTCCAAGCCCTGTCCAAGCTGGCCTGGTCACACTGGTTGCTGTTCTCAGGTTTTTAAGAGGTTCCCTCTTCCTCTCTTCACTACCTCATGATGTTCCATAACACTGTTCTAATTGCCTTAGCTGTGCCAAATGCTGAATCTGTGCCTGCCTGGCTATGCCGTGAGGGCATTCATTGGGACAAGGGAGAAATGGGAACAGTGATCAATGGCTTTGTTTCATTAATCGCAGGCACATTTGTTGCTTGCAAGGCAGAGTGAGAAATCCTGAGGTAGAACTCTGAGTGCGGGCAGCCAGGGGCAGAATGTGACCTCCAGCAACCTGCCAACCCTTGAGCAAGAATAATAGGAGTGGAAACGGATTTGGGAGTGGAGGAAGTACTGGGTCTTCCTCTGGGTTTGTATTTTAAGCTGTTGGTCCTGTGTGGCATTTCTGATAACTAAGAATAGCTGAGCACGTACAGCATAACCTTCACAGGGTTATTAAAGTCTCTTTCTACTCATCTAAAATGTGCACATTGCCTCAAAAATCAGGATATATGTGTGAGTGCGCACATTTTTACATTCTTTTTTCTCTCCTCTGAAATAGCTCTGGTTGCATCCAGCAGCCGAGGACGAGTGAATCCATTTAAGGTAAGAATTTTGCAGCTGGGTCGATGGCCGTGCTCTGAAAATCACAACAGATTCTGTCTGAAATTTCCAATATAACAGATACCTTGGAGGGGAACATGACAGAAAATAAATAAAACACCAATTTATTTGTTTTGCTAGGTGTCATCCAGCAAAAAGGACCCAGTGGTGCCCACAGCAAATATTTTAGACAATATGACCAAATACTCAAAGAAAACATCTTCGTCTGGCAGTCGAGCTGTAAACAAGCAGAACCCTCCAGTTATAAAGCCTCTGACTCCCAAACCTAAGACCAAGCAGGTAATGTTTGTAATCTTTCTTGCATCATTTCAGTGAGGAAAGAACAAAAAATGGAATTTTACCAGCTTTTATCAAGTATGAAACCCTGTGAGTGAAGCAGCTTGGATGGCAGAATTCATTTAAGCACAGTGCAAAAACTGTGACAGGACATAAAACTGCAGGGAAAAAAATCAGTTGTGGAAATTACTTTCTGTACTGAGCCTTGTGCTCTTATTTTAAATAATGTAAAGCTCTGCTGTGCTGAAATTGGATGGACTAGATATTCTATTAATGCAAGTGATTATTATATCTTTAGGAAAGGCTTGGGGTTTGTTAGGTTACATGGTACATGTTGTCTGAGAGTGAAGTGTTTTTAATTTTTCCTTTCTTATTCTCAATTTCCATAGGCTTTAGCAGCTTCCTTCTTCCAGCCTCGCACACCTGCAACTAATCCTGGTGAAAAAACAGTGGAAGAAAGAGAAGAAAAATCAGGAAACGAGTCCCAAGAAGCCAAAGTCACTGCACAGGAAAACACTGAAAACAGAAGGTGAGAGACACTTGCATCTCAGTGCCATATTCCAAATTTGATAGAAATGCAAGTCCAAAATCTATTTTATTTCTGAAGATGTTGGACTGGCCAAAGAAATATACAACATGAAGATTAAAGTTGAGCTCACAAGTTGTTACATTCATGAACCCACTTGAAAAATGTGGGAGGGAATAATAAATGAGCAGTTCAAAATATACTTTTGGGGCTCTGAGGAAAAATTTTTGCCTTGTTACTACTTGTAATGACTTTCAATAAATGAAGCCATGCTGCTGTGTCAGTTCCAAGTATGGGAAATACTGAAAATTTCAACAGCTCCAGAAAATCTCAAAGTCTCAAAGCTAAGGGTCTTACGTGAAAGAGTAACAGCTTTATTTTGGTGGTTTTTTGAAAGAGAAGATCAACAAAAACTTGAATCACCTGAGGAGCTTGTCTCTTCCTAGCTAAGGCTCTAATCTGTCTTGTTCCTGGGAAGCAGACGTATTTCCTAACAATCCCAGTCCTCATGAAACCTGCATTATTAACAATCATGTTTCATTTAGGCTTCATTTAACTGAGGAAGATGAAGGCAATTATTACTCATTTGGACTGGCATTCTCTTCGTTAACCTTTACAGATGATGTTCTACAACAAGTGGCAAGGAGAGCTGTGAGAAGGATGAGCTGAGCTAATGAATGTGCTCTATTTTTAGGTTGATGGGACCCTGTCAGAAAGGAAGAGAACCATTGTGCTTTGTCATTCTAAAACTAGAATGTTAATCTCCATGTATATATATATATCACAGTTTTAATAAAAATGCTTGACTTAAGTCCTGCCTTGTCAGCATGTTCTCTGAGCATCCTACAGTGGGAGAGAGGAGGCTGCTGCCCTGAGAGGTCTTCTGAGAACAAAAGAACCCAGTTAGGTGCTGCTCAGAAATGTTGCTTTGGGAGGATGTGGTTTTCCTATAATCTTCTTAACCAGACAATTTTTGGTGTGCTTGCTTTAGACCGAAGACAGGTTTCCAGATGTGGCTGGAAGAGAACAGAGCAAACATTTTGGCAGATAATCCTGATCTGAATGAAGCAGAAGTAATAAAAGAAGGCATGAGTCGATTTAGAATGCTGACATCAGAGGAAAGGATGGTAAGAAAACATTCTCTAATTCTGTGGGTTTGATGATTTTTTTTCCCCCCTCCAGTGAATCCCTGGGTTATTTTCAGTTAGGAATATTTTCTTGAAATTCCACGCTTGTCCATCTTTATGGATTTCAGTTTTGAATTGTGCCGTGATCTATGACATATAATTTATGAACATATAAACTGAATTATAAGCAATATCAGAAAGCAGCTTTTCCAAAGTGAGGCTTGTGAGAGGAATGTAATCAGTGAACAAATAGTAAGTGTAAAGTCACATAGCCAGGCTTAATTCACTGGGGATTAAATTTGTTCTGGTTTAACGTGTTGGGCCTTTTGGGTTTCTCATTTCTCCAGAAAGACAATTAAGAGCTTCAATTTCATATACAGTTTCAAAAGAAGTCCAGTTCTGAAGAAGAATGTTGTTAGAAGAAAGGAAAGGGAGGAAATAGTTCCTTGCTTAATCCCTATTAGTTCTTCACAGGAATTATTTCAGTACCTTAAAATCAGAAGTAATAATGTGTATGAAACAAAGTGGTGAGTTTTGTGGCCTAATTTCTAGTTTTCTGCTCTCCTTCAAAGGTGTGGACTGAGAAAGCAAGGGGAGGAGGAGTCAGTGACTCAACAGAAGACAAAAAGCGGAAGCGTCCCACAGCTGAGGAAGATGAAGTGAAAAAGAGCCAGGAGCAGAAATCCGAGGACACAAATGTATCCAAAAAATCCAAGCCTTTAGATCCATCCACAAACAACAGATTGTCAGCTTTTGCCTTCAAGCAGAGCTAAATGAAGTGGTGCCCCCTCAGTGTCTGTGTAATGGAAGAAATTCCTCTGTGTTGAGGAATTGTCTGCCATACTTGAAGAGCACTGGCAAAAAGAGTGCCTGGCTCTAAATAATTGGTTAGAAAGTGTTTTATTATCAAGTTTTGAGAGGAATGTTGAATCCTCTCTCACAGTCTTTTACAAGGTACTGCTCATGGGCCTGTTCCCTGGCTGCACAGCCCTGAGCAGCGCTGTGTAGCTGTGGTACACCCTGTGTGCCTTGAGTCCAGGGATATTGGGTGCTAAATGCAGATTGATCCTTCTGGGGAGGGTAAACTATGTCCAAAATCTGCCCTGTGGTTTTAGAGAGGCAAAATGATGGCTCCCCTACCGTCCCCACTGCCTTGAGAGTGAGACGCTCAAGGAAATGGGTGTGAGGGGGTGAAAGCTGTACACCAACAAACATGTTAAGCTGCATTTTCAACATCTGTGGCAGCGGCAGAGCCTGATATGGGCAGGGATAGAAAACCAGAGCAGAAGCTGAGTTAGAAAGGTCAGGTGTGCAAAGCCAAGCCATTCCAGGCTGTGCAAAGGTGCTTTCCCAATCCATGCCTCAGCAGGATCCAGAAACTGCTCAGAGCTTGTAATGTTTCTAACCTTTGTTTCTGTAATGTTTGTTTCTTTAAATAAAATGTGTCTGATTCTTTGTTTAAGGTGGTCGAGTCTTCTTTGCAGTTGTAATTAAAGTAAACAGATCTCTACCTCCCAGCCCTAAGGCAGTCAGTTGGTTTTACCCTGCTCTGGAGACAGAGCACTATGTCTAATAACTGTATTTGAAGCAAACTCAAATTTTGAAACGTTTTCTAAGATCAGTTAAAATACTTCTTAGCATAACAGCTGAGACTGAAGAGTTCTCAAATTCTCTTTTTTTTTTTTTTTCCTGTGTTTCCACACCC
>WBMY01004787.1:0-24448 GCA_013397315.1 Donacobius atricapilla | reverse complement strand
TCCTGTGTTTGCACAGCCTTTCATTGTTTTCTTTTTTTTCATTCTTCCTCATACTTGCTCAGGTTGCCCAGAGAAGCTGTGGCTGCCCCTGGATCCCTGGAAGTGTCCCAGGCCAGGTTGGACAGGGCTTGGAGTGACCTGGGACAGTGGAAGGTGTCCCTGCCATGGCAGGGGGTGGAACAGGATGAATTTTAAAGACCCTTCCAACCCAAACCACTGTGATTACTACTGAAAATACATCAGCTGCACTTGATGAGCCTCAAGATCTTTTGCAACCTTAAAAATTCTTTGGTTCTATAAAAGGCAAATGACTTTCTATTCAAAACACACTTTAAACTTTGGAATCTGTAGATTGAAGATCGAGTGAGATTTCACTAAAAACCATTAAATTTTACCATAAGAAGTGTTTTTATGAGACTATTTTAGCAATAGCTGTAGGTAATTTTGGAGAAAATAGATGTCAACCAGGTATGGGAAATACAAAGAGAAAATCCTGAAGACCTGACAGCTTCAATACTTCTGTCATCCACAGTTCTTATCCATCATTTCACATTTTATTTGTTTAAGCTGATGGTGGACAGCAAGTAATATTTAACATAAATAATACTTTTTTGCACTGACATAATGCAGGAAGCCTTCTGATTTTTCTGCATTCTTTGGGAAGAAATTACTGTATCAGAGGCTGGGATATATTTTTAGCTAGTAAAACCTATTTGGGTATTGGGGAAAAAATGGGATTGCAGTGGTAAGGAAAACATCCTGAAGAAATATCACTGGGCTTGGTGAGCTGAAATGTTTTCTTTCTCCTAGACTAGGTTGTTCTGAGGGTAACTTGAGCATCTCGAGTGTGCTGCTGGGAGGTTTTCCAGGTAATTCTTGTCATCCACATCCAAAATCCATGTTTGGGCTGCCTGTCCAGAGCCCTTTCTGCAGACGTGATGTTGGAAGTGGACAGGGAAAACTTCCAAGGGAGCTGGGGAGGCATCCACTGCTGCAAACAACTGATCCTACAGAGCATCCAAAGTCCTTTTGGCTGCCAGTGGAAGGAGGAAGCAGCCAAAGTAAACTTCCAGGGGAGTTTTCCGGGAGCTGGATGTTTGCAGTTGTGCAGCTCTTCTGAACAAACACGCCAAAGGTCGGTTTAAAAGGAGGCTCCTGGATTCAGGGAGTGGTTTTATGGAAATCTCTGGGGGTGTTTGGCACCATTCTGCAGAGCCCTGATTGTCAGGGTTTTTTTTTCTCCCTGTACAGCAGTTTTTGCAGTGTAAGACTTGTGGGTTTCATCAGACCCAATGTCCCCAGCCGTGGGGTCACAGTCTGGATCTCAGGGCAGGTTAGATCTGGCAGAGCTGTTTCCAACCCCAGATTTGAAAATTTGCATCAGAGCTGCATGACTGTGGGTAGAATCATGGAATTTTTAAGGTTGGACAAGGCCTCCAAGGCCATGGAGTCCAACCATTCTGCCAGCCCTGGCAAAGCCACCAAGGTCCCCAAGTGCCACATCCACACGGCTTTTAAATCCCTCCAGGGATGGGGACTCCACCACTGCCCTGAGCAGCTGTTCCAATGCCTGAGAACCCTTCCCATGAATATTTTTTTCCTAATATCCAATCTAAACCTCCCAGTATAACTGAAGGCTGTTTCCTCTCATTCTGTCCCTTGTCCCCTGGGAGCAGAGCCCAATCCCCCCCCGGCTGTCCCCTCCTGGCAGGGAGTTGTGCAGAGCCACAAGGTCCCCCCTGAGCCTCCTTTTCTCCAGGCTGAGCTCCTCCAGCTCCCTCAGCTGCTCCTCCCAGGACTTGTTCCCTGGTGATTGCTGTCCATGGCCCTAAACTAAACAGGCTCTCGAGACTTGGCAGTGAACATTCCAGCTGCTTTAGTGCCGGGAGGATCATTTCCCATGAGGCTGCTGCTACATTTCTATCATCAGAGATGGGTTTTGCTCTATTACACAGCTCCAGGCAGAGCTACAGAGACATCCTCCATCACCTGGAGCCTTCCAGGGAGCTGTGCTGAGCCGGCCGGGAACGGGGCGCGCTCATCCAGCAACAGCACCAGCAGGACAGGGGTAAGTATAAATCCTAATTGGAGTGGAAATGAAATGCCAGACCAAGAAACAGAAAATGTGGAATGGATTTTCAAGGGAAAACAGGTAAACATCTACTAGCTGGTTTTGATTTCTGTTTGTTTGTTTGTTTTAATATTTTTTTAAACAATGTAGCTAAATAATTCAATAGAATTTCACTGAAGTCTTCAGAAATGCTTGTTTGTCCTGAATTTGCCACCTTTCTTTCACCAGGAACTTGGAAACAGTGCCAAGGCATCTGATATTTTTTCTTTGGCTGTGCTAGAAATCCCAGTGATTTGGTTTGATGTTTGGACTTGGTGATCTTCAAGATCTTTTCCTTGCCAAATGACTCCATGATTCTGTGGAATGGGAGAGTCAGGATGGATCCATCACTCTTGGATTCTCAGGGTGGAGCTGGGCAAGGAAGAACCTGTATTTGGACAAGATTTCCCCTGTCAGAGGTCCTCTGGCTATGAGATGCACCTCAGCTTCCTTCCAAAAAACATAACTCTGCTGGTCATGGAGTGACCAGCTGGATAATCCAGGGAGGAGATGGGTTGTGAGAGCTGCCTGTGAGGAACTTTGGTGCCTCATGTTGTTCTTTGACAGAGAACAGCAGATCTGGCTTCTCCCTCTGCCTGGTTGTTGCACTAAACGTGCTCAGCTGAATGCTGCCAAACAAATTTAATAGTAAATAATTTACTTAAAGGCAGGTAAAACACAAATACCAACCCAGGCTGTGAAAAGAGCCACTTGATCCTGACTCAATCGGACACAAATGGCAGGGAAAATTTGCAGGAATAGTTTCAAGCCATGTGTTGCCAGGGAACAGTCTGGCCTCCAAATCACATTATCGATGTCTTGGGGTAATAACAGTGAGGAGCAATTGAGGGGAGCGATGCAGGGACACGGCTGCTGTTCCCATTTGCCTGGGCTGTGAGTCCAAAGCCACCCTTGGCTGTGGAATGGGATGGAATGGAGGCACCTAAAGATCATCCTGGCTGATGTCAGGTAGCTTCTGTTGGGAACAGCTCCATGAGAGCCAGGAGACTTTTGTTTAATGTCTGGTTTCACATTGATAAATATGAATTCAGCCGCTACAACCTACCCGGGCCAATCCTTCTGAAGTTTTTCAGATTTTGGGGAGGAAAGGCCCATTGGCAAGAGATCAAGAGATGCTGTGTCCTTGTTCTGCGAGGGCAGGGAAAGAAATCTGGGGCAGGGTAAAACTGCCCTGTCTCATCCATCCAAACTCCCGTCTCATCCCTAAATTGTGAGACCCCGCCAAGAGAGTTAAAGTGCAGATCCCATCTGCAGAAAACCCCTCAGACCCTGGGGATCCTCTGTCCTCATGGAGCAACAAATCCTCCTGTAACAGATTAGTATTTTAGGAGCCTGTAATCAATTTTGCTCGTTATTCTGGGTAATAGAATTAAACTGCTCGTGATTCACTCTTCCAACTGATGCACTGTGATTCCAGGGGCTGATAAATCTCAGGCTGTGTTCCCAGAGCATGGGCAGGATGTCCCTAGGCTGGGATGTTGCCATCCATCGCCTCTGTGGGCTCAGCTATTATTCCAGGATCACACAGGGGCCACATCCTGGCTCGCTGCTAACAGCAGGATTGATCTGCTTTGCTCTTTTGCTGCTTGAGCTGTTAACGATGCACCGGGTCTCTGGATTGAGGGAGTGGAATTTATCAGCCCTAACTTTAAGCTCTGAGCCCAGTCCTGAATGATCCCATTTTGTAGCCAACAGAGGAAAAGCAGGTGCCTTCTGGGCACGATTTCTATTTATTCCGACAGCTTTTTAGCAGCTGTTGGTGCAGAAATCCCCTTTCAAACAACTTTTTGGTGGCTTCATCTCCCCCAGTGAGGACTGCCCAGGGTATTTCATAATCAGCCTTGGCACGGAGAGGTTTCTTTTGGGGGACTCCACTCTTCCAGCCCTGAGAAGCACCTTTTGCACACAGGGAATGATGCTCCAGCCCTTTCCGGCTGGGTCCCACTCAATGCCTCCCAAAGCCACGAGGAAGCTCAGCAGACTAATGCAGGCCAAGGAACAGGAGCCTGAACGCAGACCGGCTCCATCCTGTCCCTGTTTGATATTTTCTCTGCTTCCAAAGACAGGTGAGGCCTCTGAAGGGCTTTCCCATGGACCTTGGCCCACAGCAGCATCACTGCTTTCTCAGAGACGCCCCCAGTACACTTTAGTGGATGCACAGGGCTTTCACCTCCTCTAAAACTTATTCCACATTTGAAAATAACTCAAGTCACAGTCTCGGGATTTTTTGCACTCCCTGTTTTGTTGATCTTTAAGAAATTTCTTCTCTTCAAACAGTGAAAATGTCCTCGAAGCTTTAAGCAAGCAAAGGAGAGAAAAACAGGGCATATTACCTCTAGGGGAGGGTCTGGAGCACAAGTCCTGTGAGGAGCAGCTGAGGGAGCTGGGGAAGGGGCTCAGCCTGGAGAAAAGGAGGCTCAGGGGGGACCTTGTGGCTCTGCACAACTCCCTGCCAGGAGGGGACAGCCGGGGGGGTCGGGCTCTGCTCCCAGGGAACAGGGACAGGACAAGAGGAAAGAGCCTCAGGTTGTGCCAGGGGAAGTTTAGATTGGATAATAGGGAATATTTCTTCACTGAAAGGGTGGTCAGGCATTGGAATAGGCTTCCAATGGAAGTGGTAGAATCACTATCCCTGGAAGTGTTCAAAAACCGTGTGGATGTGGCACTTGGGGACGTGGGTTAGTGGTGGCCTTGGCAGTGCTGAGTCAGTGGTTGGACTTGATGGTCTTCGAGGAAATTTCCAACCTTAAGTATTCATTGATTCCTCTGGTTTATAGTCTGTATTTCACTTTTTTTGGTAAGTATTCATAAACAGCAAAGAAAACTTGTTTGAGAAGGCTTAATGAGAACATGGGGTGTAAATAACAGGGAACTATCAATAAAATCTCACCATAACATACTTCAGACACCCAAAATGCCAAGTCTTAGTGCTTCTTCTTACCCAGCTGATGTGGGGTGGTGATTCAGAGGGAGAGGACTCCACTGTGGCTGGAAATTGGGCTGTGTCCTTCCACAACCTGGCACAAATCCCAATTACCTGAAGCTACTAATTCTGTGTTGGCAAAGGCCGTTAACAGAGCTGCTGGCATCAGCTCCTCTGTGTGCAACCTCTGCTCAAACATCCTCAGAAAAAGTGGTTTTCTGAACAGCCAGGCAGTGATCATGCTGGTAAATAAGCTGGAAACGGCCCTTCTTACCCCATAAACAGGAGAAAAATTACAACCAGCTCCCACAGCAGCTAAGCTCAGGCCGTTACAAAGTCAGGGTTGACTCCGGAGGAAGCTTATCTTCTTTTTTTTTCCAAGAAAACAAAGACAGCAAAGACTAGGGAGGGCCAAGATGCTCCGAT
Source organism: Donacobius atricapilla (assembly GCA_013397315.1). Lineage (NCBI taxonomy): Eukaryota > Metazoa > Chordata > Aves > Passeriformes > Mimidae > Donacobius > Donacobius atricapilla. The sequence continues at coordinate 18,968 of WBMY01004787.1, read as the reverse complement.
GCCCTTTGCTAACCCCCTTTCTGTATGGATGATTAGGTTTCAGTGGATTGAAGCTCCTCAGGAACATCATAGCTCTCTGAACTGTGCCTGCTCGGCTGGGATCCAAAGGGAAGCGCAATCCTTCTGCCCAGGCCCACGGATGTTTTTGGTGAGGGAACTTGTCTGGTTCAAAGAGAGGACTTGGACGTCCTCAGAGGATTGGGAAATGAGCTGGGTGTCAGGGGAGGAGCAGGGATGCAGTTCAGGGCTCCAGACCCTTCTGGTACAGCAGTTGCTGTTCCTGATCAGAGCCCGGGGCAATAAAACAGAATAAAGCCTGCCTGGCTGCAGGGCCCTGGATTTCACCTGAGTCATCCTGACTCTTCTGGTAAAACCTGTGATCAGAAACTAAATGATAAATGTGGAAATGTGGAGCATGTTACAGCTGCTGGGTTATTTTTTTTTTCCTTTTTTTTTCCCTCTTGCTTGTCTTACTTAAATGCAGCTCTTGTGTCAGGGGAAAGAGGAGGAGAAGGAGGAAAGACAGTGAGTCACACCCCACCCTCTGACAGCTCCTTCCCCTCCTTATCTTCCCAGCAATTTACCATTTCCTAGGCACAAGAAGGGGACAATTTGTCCCTGCTGCCTTAAGGACCAATGGTGTGAAGAGAAGGGTTTGTGACTCCTTTAGATCTTGGCCATTTATTTGATTGCAATCCAGAAAGTATGTCTCCCTGCTTGTGCTTGGGTGATGGAGCATTCACCCTATGCTCAGCTGAGCCTTTAGACTCAGTTTCCAGCTCATAAAATCCTGGAACATCTCCACCTGGAGGGTGTGTTCCAAAAATCTGTCACAGCACTTATTTGTTCACTTGAACCCAAGCTGTGCTCTGTCTCCTGGGTTTGCCCCAAAAGTGCCCAGGAGGATGCAGGATACTCAAACCATCTTTTGGGGTGACACACCAATAATTTCCCCACAGAAACTTCAAAATATTTGGTCTTGGTCATCACCGTTAGCACATTTCCAGAATCTTGGGTTGGAATATGAAAATGTTGGAACATGCCAGCCCTGCAGCAGGAAGGGGTCTGCAGAGATCAGGGGTCTGAAGGGGTGGAAGCCCAGCTGGGCTGAGGTGGTGGAATGGTCTCCAAGGAGGCTCAGTCCATGCCTGGGACCATTCTGGTGACTGCATCCCAACCCCAGTGGCCTACAGCACCTCACAGTGGTGGTGGTGGCATTCCAGCAGTGCCAGGGAGTGACTGGGCAGGATGTGCCAGCACCACCCTGGTGGGAGAGGCACCTAGGAGTTTGAGGGGATGGGGAGAACATGGAGAATGATGCTGGGAGCTGCTGGGCAGGGCATGAACCTGCATCCCAGCAGGACCTGCCCCATCCATCCCCTTGCTGCTCCCCACAGCCCTCCCCACACTGGGGTGATGGAAGGAGCGCCCTTCAGCAGCGCGGGGCTGAATCCCCAGCTCGTGCCTCAGCCCAGGCAATGCCCCCCCTTAACCCCAGCCCACACCTCAGCCTGGAGAACCCCAATACCCCCACCTTGAGGGGTACCTGTACCCTCCTCCCATGCCTGAACCCAGGAATTCCCACTGTACCTCCAACCCTGGGGGGTCCCCCTGTACCCCCATCACACATCTCAGCCCAGGGAACCCCCCCACACCCTCAGCCTCGGGGGTGCCCCATATCCTCAGCCCCAGTGACCTCTCCATACCCCCAGCACACCTCAGTCCATGGGATTCCCTCCTGGAGCCTCTGGATCCCTATCCTAGGTCTCAGCCCGGGGATCACCTTGGATCCTCGCCCAGCCCCAGCCCAGGGCATTCCCCCCCTGCTCGCACACCTCATCCTAGAGGACCCCATACCTTCAGACGTGGAGATCTCCTGGGATACTCCCATAGCCGCTGCCCATAGCTCAGCCCAGCGATCNCAGCGGCAGCGGCGGGGATGGGTGGCGGGGAGAGCGGCCCCGCAGCGAGGAGGACAACGAGCTGAGCCTGCCCAGCCTGGCCGCCGCCTACACCTCCATCCTGCGGGCGCTGGGCGAGGACCCGCAGCGGCAGGGGCTGCTCAAGACGCCCTGGAGGGCGGCCACGGCCATGCAGTTCTTCACCAAGGGCTACCAGGAGACCATCGCGGGTAGGGAGAGCTCCCGGGGCTGCGGGGATGCAGAGTGCTGCTTTGGGTACCGGCCGAGGGGGCTGCTTTATTCCTGGGCATGAATTTCTTAAAGCGTCGTTGCCCTGTCACCGCATCACCCATCTGGAGCTCCCTTGTATGTCTCGCTGTCCTCTCCCTCCCGAGATATCTCGGGGATTTTTTTATTAAACTCTGTGCAGGTAAAGTTTCCATTCTGTAGTAAGCCTCTCGTTCGGGTGAGCGGAGCGAGTGCTTTTGCTTTCTCTGTCCGGATGGAAACTTTTCAAGCCCCGGCTTAGGAACTTGTAGGTTCCCTCCTTCCTCCCTCCCTGGCCAAGCGAGGCTGTGTTCAGACAGGGTAGGAATATTAGTTTGGATTAGCAGGCTGAAGGCGTTTGAATTTTCTCGGGAGAAGTCCTGTTCTGGCATTGCTTTAATCAAGCGAGGTTTCTGAAAGGTGGGAATGAAACTTAAGGAAGCGAGGTAAGGAGACAGCGGCAGGACAGAGAGATCCCATCCCCATCGCAGGGTCCCAGCAGCAAATGCAGGTGTGGAGAGGAACCCCAGGTTCACATCCCTGCCCCAGCTGAGTGTCGCTGCTTCCTGGGTGAGGGTATGAGGCAGGGAACTGGCTGGAATATGTTCTCACCAGCAACTCGTGGCTCTGATGCAGGGTAAATACTGCTTGAAAATTTATTGGTTTACATCACTTTTCCTCTTCTCAGCCTCTTGACTAAGGACTGTACCCAGTACAAACAGCAAAAAACAAAAAAAGAGCCTGGAGAGCTTGGGAATTCCCCTTTCTGCTCCTTCTTATGGTAAAAGGCGAGTTCCTGTCAGTAAGGGACGCAAACAGTGTCAGCAAGGGTCTCTGAGCGTGGCTGAGGAAGGAGCTGCTCCTGCTCTGCTCCCTGGAACGCAGCACTGGTGTGCTGAGCCTGCCCCAGAGCTGCAGCAGGATGTTGTAGCCGAATGCAAAGGCTACAGTGCTGATTGAGGGCATCAGGGAGCTCCTGCTGGCACATCAGAGTCCTGTTCTAAGTGCACTCTGCCTCAACTTAAAGGCTGGGGTTTGTGTTTAGTTTCTTTTTGACTTCTCGGCCGTTGGCTCTTTTGAAATCATATTACAACAACTTCCAGCATTCCCTGACTCATGGCCAGCTGAAACTCTTGTGTCAGTGTCGTGTCCCAGCCTCCCCCAGGAACAACATTTCTGTCCTGGAAGTTGTTCTGCCTTTCAGATCAACCCAGGTTTTTGGTTCACATCTGTGAATAGGCTCTGGGCTGCAGTGCTCATCCTTGGTCCTCTCTTAGACCTGCTGCATGGTGTGTTTGAGGTGAGGTTTCGTCAGGGTTTCACGCTATCCTCTTTTGTTTACTGGGATTAACTATCCTCATTTTGCTGCTGTAAAACACAGGAGGTCTCTCAGTCACCCTGTCAGGCTATAGCAGAAGGAATTCTTTTGGTGATAATTTGAGCATGAATTTCTGTGCTGAACCTGGATGAGGTTGCTACCCTCAAGTCCTCTCTTATCTTGCTGTCAGTTTTGCATGCACACGTTATCTAAAGTAATCTTAAAAACTTTTTTCCTGCTCCAGGGTGGGTTCTCTGCGATCCCTGGGGTCTTCTAATCTCTCCTCACATTCATTTAATTAAGCAGAGTAGTTCTGGATGCTCCCCTCCTCTGATTATCCATACCTGGGAGAGAGCTGTATTATATCCAAGGATAGAAAATGTCACTGCTGGGTGCTCTACTCCAGGACTGCTTTTTTCTTTTTAGGAAATCATGTGAAGCTGTGATACTAACATTCCTTCCTGTGTCAGGTGAAGAAGCCTTTTACTTTCCAGCTACTCTCCTCTTCTTGCAGGATGCTCAGCTTCCACTTCTCTCACTCTTCCCAGCCAAGTAGAAGGAGGAACGGCAGCTGAAGGACAAGCCCACAGCTGATAGCAAAGCAAGTGGTGGATGAAGAGTTTGTTAGGAGAGTCAATATGAGTAAACTCTACTTAGAGAGTTTTAAATCCCTCATGAATCCTAGAGCCAGCAGCTACACAATATTTGGGCACAAGAGTAGCTGTGGGACTGCTGCTGTCTCTGCTGCAGCATCCTGTGCTGCTCCTTTGGTTATACTAATCCAGCTCTATGCCTGGCTAGGCTGTGAACTGGACCAGCAAGTGGCTTGTGAAAATGAACCAAAACAAGCCCAAACCAACCCCAAAAACCTGACAAAAAGCAGCCCTGACCTCTTGTTTTCTTGGGCTTTTTTTTTTTTTTTTTTTTAGCTTATTCAGCTCCACATGTGGAACTGGGTAGGCAGAGGTTAAAGCAGTGATTTGCAGGATGTGTTTGGAGGAGGGTTTCCATTTCATCCCTGCAACAGGCAGAAGATGAGAGGCTGTTAGAATAGCTGGAAGTTCCACCTTCCTGAGAAAGGCTCCTCAGGTAAAAGCTCGGTGGTGGTTGTACAACCACATGGCCAGAGGCAAAGCGTGTTGCGACGGGTTCCTGCTGAGCTCCAGACTCAGAGACCCAGCCAGGAGTGACACAGGTGAACCAGGGCAGTAAATGGCAGAACAGGGACAGGCTTTAAAATCAGCCCCGGGACCTTGTCTGCTGCAGCATCTGCCCTGGGGAGGCAGGGGGAAAGCAATTAATGTCGGATGGAGTTTTCATTTTCCATAAAGAAACACAAAGAAAGATGGGGCAGATATACATCCAAAATATAGACTTGCTTAGGCTGGAGAAAGCTTCTAAGATTGAGTCCAACCATTCCCCCAGCATTGTCAAGACTACGGCTAACCCATGTCCCCAGATGCCTCATCCACGCAGCTTTTAAATCCCTCCAGGGATGGGGACTCCACCACTGCCCTGGGCACCTGTGCTAATACCTGACCACCCTATCAGTGAAGAAATTTTTCCTAATATCCAATTTCAACCTCCTCTGGAACCACTTGGGGCTGTTTCCTCTTGTCCTGTCCCTGTTCCCTGGGAGCAGAGCCTGATCCCCCCCGGCTGTCCCCTCCTGGCAGGGAGTTGTGCAGAGCCACAAGGTCCCCCCTGAGCCTCCTTTTCTCCAGGCTGAGCCCCTTCCCCAGCTCCCTCAGCCTCTCCTGGGGCTCCTGACCCTTCTCAGCTCTGCTCTCTTCTGGAGAGCGTGAAGTTGCCTTGTGCACTGCCAGAGGTCTGTGTTTGGTGTGCTTGACTTAAGCCTCCCTGGCTGTATTTACTTCAGGGATTTGGACTAACTGGCCTTTAAGGATCCCTTCTAGCCCAAACCATTCCATGATCTTTTTGGTTTCTGTGTGTCTGAGAACATAATACACTTGGAGCATGGTTAAATGTGCTGGTCATTTGATCTGCTGTCCTGGGTGTTGTCACTTCGCTTCCATGACACCTGATTGTGTGTTTGTATTTTCTGTATCTTAACTTTGTCGCATTGTAGGGAAGATAACACCTCAATTCCGTCTCTCCATTCAGATTTGTGAGCAGCAGAGAAGCTGATTCTGCTTTCCAGCTTCTACTCTGTATTTCCTCACTTGTTTTCAGCAGTGCAGTGTGACACTATTCCTGCTTTACCTCCTATTCATCATGCTATCTGTGCTCTGCAGCTGCTCAGTGTTGTGTGTCAGAGCCATTAGTAGAGTTTACTTGTTAAATATCTGTATCTGGCTCTTTCTGTTAATTCCAGATTGTCATTTATTAATCCTGGCTTTACTAAAGGCCTCAACCTCTTTCATTGACAGGATGTATTGAAATGTGCTGTTCCTATTTCTGTAGTAGCAGTCATCACACTTGGATTGCAGTAGCAGGAATGCCTCTAGTGATTTCAAATAAAATCCACCTGGGGACCAGATTAAGAATCCTGACAGCCCAGTGCAGACACTTGAGCACTGGTGCAGACTGGCAGCTGTTGCAACAGAAACCTCTCAATGTGTTGGTAAGAGTGGCAGAGTAGGAAAGGCACCAAAAAAGTAATTCCCAATGTCATGCAGTGCTTCTGTGCCAGCATCCAAGAACTTGTGTCCTTTTCCAGGGTCAGATCTATCAGCTCCTTACTTCTGGGTGTGAATTGTATTTCAGAATAACCCCCTTGGCTGGTGAGGGTTAGCAGCAGGGCTGTGAGAGCCAGGTGCCTTTAGCTTTTTGATGGCTGGTTCGGGCAGCTACCTGCCACACAAAGGTTAAACCTTGTCTCTCCTTTTACTAAAGGCTTCACGTCGTGCTCAGAGGTGCTCTCTGAGGGTCTAATAATAAATACTACAAAGCACAAGTGTGTGCAAAGGCAGTAAATGAGTGAATAAATGGAAATACAAGGTTGCAGACAGCACTAACTCACAACTGAAGCTGAAGGTTTCAGGCCCAAGCAATGTGTAAGTGACAGAAAGAGCGTCAGTGGTTCTGCCTTTGAAAGGTGAATCATAAATGAGTTGATTTGAATTGTGTAATCGTGCAGGAAACATTAGGCACAGGGCTGGACAGACTGCCTGCATCTGCAGGAGGAAGTTAAGTTGTTCTCATCAGCCACAAACTCTCAAAGCAAAACGTTCACCCAGCTGGGCTTGCTGGTGGTGACGGTGGGAGCTGCTACCAGGGAAGTCTCCCAGCCTTTATTCATGTAAGCGTGGCAGCTCCCAGGCATGTTGGCAGGTTCACCTGTCCTTTCCGTGTGTTTAACAGGGAAGTGGAAATCAGAAATGCTGGGAGGGGATAACTTTGCTTCCCAGACCTCTGTGGTTTGAAAGGCTGCATGTAATTTGCCTGCAAGCCAAGTGACTCTGCTGGGCAGCCTTTATTTCAAAGCCAGTAACTAGTTAGGTCATTTCCTCACCCTTTGGTGTATATGCTTTTCCTACACTGACAGGTGAAAAAATTCAGCCTTAATATTCTTTTCCTCTAGTCTGTGTGGATTTGTTATTTTCATAGAATACAACAATGGTGTAAGCTCGTAAATTTTTCCAGCCTGCTCGATTTGCTGTACTGAGGTGATAGGCATTGCTGTGTCAAAACACACAGAGCCTTAAGCAAACAAGGCTGTTTGATCAGCAGCACTGCCCTTTGCTGGGAGCTGGGGAGGTGCTGTGTTTTCCTGGAATCGAGGTGCTGCTGGCTCATCTGTGAGGACATGGATGCAGCGCCGTAATCTATTAACAGCTGAAACCTCAGCACTGTTGTGCTCCAGCCATGGGCTGTTTCTTGTAAAGCAGAGGGTGGGAAATACAGGGTTGTTCAGAGTGAGGTTTTTTGGGGTTTCTTCAAGCTCTGCCCCCACATAAGGGAAGCCTGCCATGTTGGAACACACACACTGAATACAACGAAACTTCTGGGAACTGGCACTTTCCTGGATCATCTCCCCTGCCTGTTAATGCTCAAGTAACACTAAGCTTGGTTGGGTTTTGTCAGGAATTTATTAAATATTGTAACCTTTTGGATCTGAGCTGTTGCAGGCTTCTGATCTTTTGTGTTGCTCTTCCAAAGTGTTTTGTCTTTGATTTTTCCTTTGTTTCAGTTTCAGAAAGCAGTGTGGATGAGCACCTTCTGTGACATGGGACATTGAAATGGTTATTGAAATCCTGATACATTTTAATGAGCATCTCCATAATGCAGCTTTCCCTCATATTAATAAACCTCCTGGCAGAGAACAACTTCTAGAACCTAATCTTGGCTTCATCTGTCTGCAGTAGCTGATCTGTTATGAATAGACTCCAGTCTCACTACAACCTGGAGTGTTTCTTGCAGGAAAATAAACAAATCTGTACAAATCACTGCCAGAATTAGCTGAACAGCAATAATGCTTTTCCTTTATCTTTGCTTCTATGAAATGTCCCTTGAATCACACATCTGGTTCACCTCCCTTCTGGCAACTGAGGGATTAAGCTTTGCTTCTGAAGCAAATGTTCCTGTCTGAAGTTGAGTTTCTACTCTTTTGGTGATGAAATCTGAAATAGTAGCCAGAAACTTGTAAATTCTTTTGTGTCTAAGGTTTCTCCTGGTTCCTGATGGGAAGGTTTGCTATGATAAGTGTTTATTTCTCCGCATCTTTTGAACTCTATTGCATATTTAAATAGTCATGTGGCATCTCAGGCTGTGCCTCTTTCTAGAGCTCTTCAAGACTTTTTGAAGCCAGTGACATACCCAGAGCCTCCCCCTTCTTAGCAACCTGAAGTCATTTTCTTTCTGCAGCAGTATAAGCCCTTTACATTAATATTTTTATTGCCTGGCTCTCTGTATGCATAATGAATTCCTGGTGCCTTTTTAATACTCAAAGGCTGCAACGATGTTTGTGTTGCTTGTCTGGAATGTTTTCCCTAAGTTCAGTTACCTGTAATGTCATCACATGAGTAAATAAAAAACAAAGCCCGGTTTGACTCTACACTTTACTGCTTACCCAGCAGCAGCTGAGAGGTTTTTACAGCAGTTTCCTTCCAGATTTCATCCTGACCCTGCAGTCTGCTGGTTTCCCTGCCACATTTTCAGCTGTGAACTCGTGTCTCCTGCTGCCAGGTACATCTGTCCTCAGCTGGGGGGGGAACTCTGAGGAAGACAATCAGAAATGCCTGCCAGCATTCCCCAGGTGGTTCTGCCTAACAGACCAGTCAGCCTTAGTTGGGCCATGGCTTTCTCCAAACCGTGACCTGCTCCTGGTTCATCTGAGGTCCCTGCCATTGCTTTGGGGGTAACTCTGCTCCTGGAGGTGTCTGAGCTCAGGCAGTGTTTCAGTTTGTTCCAGCTGCTGGGTGTTGGTGAGGTGTGACCTGTCCCATGGATGTCATCCTGCCTTGGCCTGGGCCCATTCCTGCCCTGCCTGTGGCAACTTGTGGCACTTGAGGGTCACTGTGGAGGGCAAAGGACAGAGGGGACAGCCTGGACCTGTGAAATGGGTGTCAGGAGAACCTGGTGCCCTTTGTCTCTGCCAGGATGGGTGAGCTCAAGCAGCAGTGTCAGGGAGTTCCTGAGGCTGCCTTCATCCTGCTGGCACTGAGCAAACTGCACTTAAATCGGAGCTGTGAGGCAACTTAGCACCACGGGGAAGTGCTTTAACTCCTGGTGAGAACAACCTGCATCACTTCACTCCCAGGCATAGCAAAAAAGGCAGCTCTGAAGTGCTGTGAAGCTGCTGCAGTGCTGCCTTCCTTCAACCCCTCTGCATCCTGAGCCCATTCTGGGTGGGCTCTGCCTTCCCTGGTTGCCAGAGGTGCTTTTGCTTTCCTGTGTCACATTAAAGCCATGCAAATAGTTTCTATAGCAACAGGTATCTTTGCTTAGCTCTGACGCAAAATCCTGAAAGGTCTTTCTCGTTCTGTCTTCATCCAGTTCTGATTTTTCATTTTGTCAACTCTTTTTGAAGATAAAGGGCAAATTAATTCTGCTCTGTTTCAGGAGTTAACTTGCAGCACAGGTGCCTATTCAGTTTCAGCAGCCCACAGAAGTTTTTGCACCAGGATCTGAACTTTCGGCTGAAGGAAAAATCAGCTGGAATAATTTAGAGAGCAACTGACTCTACAAACCATGGAATCAAACTAGTGAAGCATGGCCTAGTAGGTAGAGTGAAAGAACGAGAAAAGGGGCAAAAATTTGTCCCCAGCTTTGCTTCTGGCCTGGTTAGTCTGAGGCTGTTTCCCCTTCTGTCCTTTCAGCTCTGTTAAATTCTCCAGAACATGTGCTGTAGCACACAGGCTGAGCTTGTCAGAGCCCTGTTTGATGCTATTGCAAATGGAAAAAACTAGAAAAAAATTTAAAAAGTAAACAAACAAACACCCAAACCTGGCAAATTTAGATAAAATGGTGTTGCTTCCCTTCACAAGGTGTTTGAGTCTCTGCCAGAGAAGTGTCTCCTGTGTAATTACTGCACACAACTGCTGCAGTGGGACACAGGTAGGAGCAGCTGTGAAAAGATGCTCTGCTCGCTCTGCTTTTGCCAACACAGGGCTTGGGCTCCAAAGGGGGAGGTGTAGGGATGGGCAGGCTTCAAGCTGGGCTGATTTTCAGGGAGAGAGGCTCCAGAAGTGTGAGCAGGAGGGACTGGAGCAGAGTAGGGATGACTGAGCCTCTCGACACCATGGCCATTTACTCAGGTGTTGGCCTTCAGCCTCACAGTTTGTTTTGCCTTTGTGTCCTTGTATCTACCTGGCACTCGTGGAGGAGTTTTTGGAGGGCCTAACACTGAGCTGGTTTCTTCCTTTGTGTGCCCTTCTTCTCAAGGAGTAGCTGGTGCTGACAAAATCAGCACATCTTGCTGCAGGCACAGCTGCAGGTGTTGTCTGTGACCTGGCTGCAACTTGCCGCTAATTTTAAATAAATAAAAGGTGCAAAATGGCAAGACCACTATAAATAAGAAGCATGAAGCACCTCACAGCTCTGTGGCTGCGTTCTTGACATTCAAATCTGTTTTCTTACCCCTGAAACTCCCCTGGTTGTGTGGGGGCATTGCCCATACTGCTGAGACTGGGTTGTGGCGTAACAGGGGATGTGCAAGAAGAGTGGATGCCCTTTGTGTTCCTCTTTGATTGCTTTGGCCGTGAGAAGGATGCAGGATGCCTTTTGTTCCTGGAGTTGCCTGTGTGGTACTTCTGAGGTCACCTAAACTTCTCTTTGGCTGAGCTGTGTCCATGGTACAACACAGCTGTGAGAGAAAGTTTGTAAGGATCTCCTGATGTATGTTTTGTATGTTTAATTAGTGTGTGTATGAATCTATATGCACATGGATATGCAGCTTCATGGGGGAATTACCTTCTGTAGCTCTGGCCCTGCTCTGTGTCACACATTGCCATGACTCTTAATGAGAATTTGCCCATTTCTGGCTGTTCTGAACAATCTGCTTTGCGAGCGCGCTGACGTAAATCCATATCTGACATCAGGCTCTGATATGCTCCTGGCAAGGCTGGTGTGAGCCGAGCTGGGGGTCTAATAACAGCAGCAGTCACTCTGGAGATGCTTTGTGGATCTGTTTGGATTTTGTTTTAATAACTCTGACCACAGCAGCAGGTTTTGTGCAACCACTGTTTGCCTTTCTGCTGGGGAAATGGCAGAGCTGCAGGGTGCTGCAGGAGGGAGCTCAGAACCAAGACAGCTGCTCTGCCTCCCCTTCCCTCTCCCTGAGCCTGTTCAGCTCCTCTGTTCTGGATTCTCCCTTAGCCTGGCTAAATTCATGATTACACAACCGCACGATGCTGCCCATGCAATCAAAACCCTCTCCAGCGGTTCTTGGCATAAACCAGACCCAGAAATTTGAAGGGCACGCTCATGTGCCTTCACAGAGTTGTTCCCTGGCCTTTTTCGTGCCCTCTGCTCCTGCCCTCTGACCTGATCCGAAACCCCTCTGGGGTTCATCCTGGCTGCCTTGCAGGTTCTCCAGCCCTTCCCGGGGAGGAACCCGCATGGCAGGCGGAACGCCGTGCGCGCAGTTTCCAGGGTTACCTGTGCAGCGCTGATAGCAGGCAGGAAATTAAAATGTGCTCCGATGATGATGATCCCTTATCGACAGCAGATGGTGGCCATCAGCTGGACGTGCGTGTCAGGGGAAGGCACCACGGCGAGCGGAGCAGACGCTGCTGTCGGGTTTGTGCCTCCACCTCTGCTGGATTTATGGCACCGCCGCTGCAGGTGCTCCGTGGTGCTCGCAGGGCAGTCCCCGAGTGCCCTGGTCTGGCTGTGGTGTGTGGGACTCTGCTTTCCTGGCAGTAACTCCAAGGAGCCAGTGTGGCTTCCAGCTGAACTTGTTCGCAGAGTTCCTTGTCCCTGTAATCGGCCCATCTGTACAGCTGGTTCTCTCCTGTGGGTTTCTCCCTCGTACACAGCTTTTCTCTCTTGTTCTTCAAAAGACCTGTTTTCTACACGTGGGACTATTTGACTTTTAAACTCTCTGAGCGTGGTCCAGAGGCCTGCAATCTTTGTGGAGACTGATGTGCTGTAACCTGTGCCAGGATTGTTTGGGGATTTGTCAAGGGACTGCTGAAAGTGGAAAATCAAGTGAGGGTCCATCCTGCTGAGCTCTGAGATTAGCCAAGTGTCATGTATTTCTTTTCTTACTGAGCTGTCTCTTCTCCCTTCTGTCTCTGAGGGGGTTTCTGCACCTCACTTTTCTGCGAACTCTGAGGTGCAGCATGAGGCTGCAGTGTGGATGTGCCAGCCCGTTTCAGATCAGGACAGCAGATCTCTCACCATGTGTCCCTGACACCTGTGTGTACCTAAACAGCTGCTGCCTGGTGTGCTACAGGATGAAATTTGCATGCAAAGCCTTCTTGGAGACAGTAATGCTGGTGTTTAAGTGTTTGGAGGAACCACTGTGATGGTTTAGATTTTCCCCGACTCTGGGCTGGCTTTGATTGTGGAAGCACTGATGAAAGACCAAGGTCCTGTCTTTGTCAACTGTAGGCTTAATTGCTCTTAAGACGTCAGTAATTCTGCTAAGACCAGACCTGTTCTAACCTGTGCTCAAGCTGTTAATTAAATAAAACTCTCCAGGCTGACTTCTGGGGCAGCATGTAGGTACTGTGGCAAATGTGGGATGGTTCACAAACCAAAAATTGCTTGTGATGTTACTCCTTACTTCCCTCCAGACCTTAGCCCTAAAATCTATAGCCCTGAGAGAGCTCTGCCCTTGGTACAAGCTTTCTCAGGCACTGGCTGGAAGAGCCCACTGTGCTTTTTGTGTTTATTTTTAATGCAATTGTTTAATTTCAGATGTCCTGAATGACGCCATCTTTGACGAAGACCATGATGAGATGGTAATTGTGAAGGACATAGACATGTTCTCATTGTGTGAGCATCACCTCGTTCCATTTGTTGGAAAGGTAACTCTCCCTCACAGAACAAACCTGGGAATGCACAATAAAAGACCCTAAGTACATGTAAAAGACTTTGTAGCTGTAGCTACAAAGCTTTTAAGGCTGTAAGTACTTGCTGCTTACGGCTACAGTTCTAGAAGTTTAATCTTCAGAATACAAATAAGGAAGGCCTCCTTAATGTGAGGTTTTATTTGAATTTAAGCTCCTGAAATATAGTGCTCAACCTTTCCTAGTCTAAGAAATCTAATGGTTTCTGACATTTCATATCAAAGCTCTTCTCCATGAAGCAGCAGCAAGCCTTGAGGGCAGACATCTCGATATTAAACCAGCTCGCCCTCTACACTGGCTCTGTCATGGATTTAGCTCCTGGCTCAGAGCTATCCAGTGCACATTCATCTCTGAAACCCCCTGTGAGCGGAACAAACTCATTAGCAGCCCTGCCTTAATTATGGGAGCCCAGTCAGGGTGAGGGTGGCCAAAACTGGCGATGCTTAATTGAGGAGTCCTGTGAAAAGGGCTGGTGCTTCAGAGGGTGTTGGAATTGTAATGCCAACAACTTTAAGGAAATAAAATTTCTCCAGTTAATCACTGTAGAGGTGATGGAGAGTTCTAAGTGGGAGCTGCACAACTCAGCCTCTTCCAGTCCCATATCAGCACAACAGGATGGAGCTTAGCCTGATCCATCGGTCACCACAAAGTGCTCACAGGTCCGGGAGCAGCACGTGCTTGTGTTGTCCATAAAATTCAATCAGTGCCACATATGTTCCAAGCAAATTGTCTCCCAAAAATAAAATACATGAACAGAAACCAGCTGTTTATTTAGTTGAGTCAATTAAGTTTTGTCTGCTTTCTTTTCTTGCTGTTAGTGTTTTATACTGGAGAACAGGATAATTTTTTTGTGTGCAAGCTTTCTGTTGTGCCTGTTACTCTTGGTTGTGTGTACTGTGGATATACTCCTGTTACTCCTGTGGCAATGTGTGCATTTTTTTTATATCCAGCTGTTTAACCTGTGTGGTTTGGAGAAATCTCCTCACAAACACCGACTCAGACTTACTATAACTTGGTATGGCTCTAAATATTCAGAGTAATCATTGCCCTGCTGGGTGCACCAAACAGGCTGCAAACACCCACCTGTAGGTCTTGCTTTGGCAGTTCTATCTTAAAGGAAATCAAGAAATCCGCAAAAAAAAAAAGGGGCGCAGGATTCAAAGCTTATTTCTAAATCGTGTCCTTCACTTCGTCTGAAATGTTTAATGTCTTTTCAGGTGTCAGTGGGTTGACTGACTAACAGAAGGGGTAGGAATGAGCAAGTTAGCCAGGTAATCAGGTGCACTGTGGTACCTCTAGTGCAGGTACAGCAGCACAGGATTCTGAGATGGGGCCTCCAGGCAAAGCCAGAATCCCCCACTGACACTCCCCCCCTGCATCTTGGCTAATTTTTCAAGTCTCTGGTACAGTGGCACAAAGTACTGGTTTATAATCTGTTATATCTGTAAACCCACTGGAATCCAGTAGCCCCCGTGGCTTTCTAAAAACAAGAAGCTAAATGTCCTTCCCTTCATATCTGAGCACTTTTCTGCTAAACTTCTTTCAGTTTAGTTCATATTCAGCAAATCCATATTTGAGCAGGATGGAAGCTGAGTTAATCATCAGTGATCTATGATACTAAAACAAGGGGAAAAAATCAAATCAGGAAGTGCAGCCTGATTTTTGGTGGCAAAGTACTTCTTGCCATCAGAACTTTCCCTGGAAGTAAAGCACAGTCTCTCTTCCTTCCGCTCCCTAAATCCATTTAAGGTCTTGAAAGAAAAGCCTGTTTATTTTAGACAAATAGTGCTGTGCTGAGTAATAGCCTGCCTTTGTACCCAAATGCAGCAGTGTTCTGTAGCATTCCTGAGACTTGGAACATAAGCCTTGACTCCTGAAGAGCTGTGACTTTTCTCCCCCTCAGTAAAACTCACCCGTTCTTCACCAGGACCTCATGAGGCATTCACAGTCTCGGCTCCACAATTCCCCAGGCTTGCATGGTGCCACGTTCCTCCCACATGCTAAGACTCCTGGGCTGTCCCAGAGTTAATTCTGGGGCAAATGCACATCTCATTGTCTGTGCATGAGTTTCATAGGCCCTTGGAAGGATGGTTTTGCTGCTGTTAATTGTTGTTCTCCCCTATCTAGGTACACATTGGTTATCTCCCCAACAAACAAGTGCTTGGCCTCAGCAAACTTGCTAGGTAAGTGTTCTAATGAAAGTGATGCTAATTTGTAAAAAGGATTCCAGGCTGTGCTAGCTGTGCTAATCTTTTTAATCTCCTCTCCCTCTAAAGCTCAGCCCACTTTGTGTCCAGGATTTGGATTTAGACCAATCCTCAGCATTGTTTTTCTTTGTGGAGAGGACAGATAAAGTCTTGGGGCTGTGTGTCAATTCTCACGAGTTGCTGCAGTAGAGCCCTAATGCTTTTGTAGGTTCCCCCGGAGCACTGGGGTTTGCAGGGAGCTCTGAGGCAAAGAACAAGAGAATTTGACTATGTTCTAAGGCAGGCCAGAAAAAACAGTGAGAATTTACAGCTCTTTACCACTTGGGTGTAGATTGAATAATAAGAACAAAAATCTGACCACTTCCAAAGTGTAGATGATCACATTTTTTATGGATATAAATCGAATCTAAAGCCTTCATTTCTTAGCTGACTCTTCAGAAAAATTTGGCATTTCATTCTCTCCCTGCAGAGGTGCTGAGAGTGCTGTGGGGTAGATTTTATAGATAAAGTTCAGCCTAAGAAACAAAGCAATTGTGATACACTTGAAAAATCAATTTCTTATGTAAAATAGCTTTTTTCCTCAGCAAGTGCCCTTGGATCAGTGGTTGCACTGAGTCTTGTTATAAAGTGACATTTACTCATGCTGGTGAGGAAGAGGATGGTAGATCTCTTCAGTAAGAGATTATTTGGGATCAGAGTGGAAAGGTTCCTTTTTGAGAAACAAATATAAAAATTTGTCTGAAGTTCAGAAATACCAGATAGGTTTTGCTTTCCCTGATGGGTCTGTTAATCCTGCTGTAGTTCCAGTAACACTAATGAGAAATTAGCCCTGCAAATCTGCCTGCCTGCTGGGTTCTCTTAGCAGGTAGGAAATGGGTTGGATATGACAGCAAAATGTCCTAAAGTGAGCCAGGTCTGTTCTTGTCTGCTTGCACAGTTGGGTCTGGAAGTGGAAGGATCCTTGGAGGTCACATCTCTGCTGTGTAACCTCCCACTGCAGGGAGGCATCTCCCATCCCCAGCAGTGCTTGTGGGAGTGGGCTTTGCTGTGATTAAAAGCCTGGAAAGAAATTGCTCAATGTGTAAATTTTCTCCTGGTTTTGTTGGGTTTTTTTTGTGGGGGTTTTTTGTGGCTTGTTTTTTTTTTTGTTTGTTTTTGTTTTTTTGTGGCTGTGCAGAGCTGCTGGAATTGTAGGCTGGGGTTCTGAGCTGTCAGAACTGCAGTTGCTGGGCAAAAGGCTTCGTCTCCTGTTGGCTGCTCATGCTTGGGGATGTGTGTGGCATCCCACGGCTTCTGTGGAGTTTTGGTTGGCGCAGGGCTGGGGGTGTTGTTTTGTTGTTGCTTCTGGGAGTTGGATTTCTGAGGAGAATCCATCCTTTCCTGAAGAGGCTGTCCTTAGCATGTGGTTTCATTTCTGCAGGGCTCCAATGCAGGATTAAGGATCACATTTGACATATGCATCTGCTGGTTCGTGCTTGCTCTGATCTCTATTTCTCTCTTGACTGCAGTTGTAAAAAGGAGCTCAAAATGCTTTTCAGTGATATTTTTTTTTCCCAAATGCAAGTGGCAGCGTGGTGCTAGAAAAATACTATTTCTACTATTTATCCTCAGAATGGAAACCTTCATCAACATGTGCAAGGCTTCCTGCACTGTGCTCAAAGGTTAAGTCTTGCCTCTTTCTAAAGTGAGGGTGAAACTCCCATATACTGCAGTAATGAAAAGATCAGATTCTTGTATAACAAAATGTTCTCACTTTTGAGTGCTTGCCATGTAGAGGTTGGGGGCCCAAACCGTGCCTCTCTTTCGTGCCCTATATAATGCAACCAGTGTTCAAGCAAAGATTTGTGAGGCTGTTGGTGCTTTAGGCCTAATCTTTCATAATAGGATTAGTCGAATGTGGTGAGTTTCTGTAGTTGTGGATGACCTGTATTCAGTAAACAAACATCTTTCTCTGGGTTTTAAGCTCAGGCTTGAAAATGCTCTTTCAAATAACTGTTTTTACATAAACACCTTGTTAGGACTTCTTCTATGCAATATCTGAGCATGTTTCCTATCCATATAGTTAATCTAAATACTGTGTTGCTTTGTTTGATGCTGTAACTCAACCATTTCATTGCTGGAGGGGAGTTTGTGCATTTAATTCTCTCTCCAAAACAGCAGGAGAGTCTCATTGTCGGGGATGATTCTTGTAAGTGATGCTTCAGGCTGCCAGCCACTGTCTGGCTTTTGTCTGGTGTGACCAGACAGGTATCAAAGCTTGCTATAGCAACTCCTTTTGTGGCCACTTGAAGTGTAATTAAGCATTTGAGGCTGGCCCTGGAGTTACAGAGCAGTTAGATGGATTTTCTTAAATGGGTGGATTCTAGAGCTGTCATTAAGTGTCACTTCCACTGCCCACCAATGGCTTAAATTTGAAGTCATGTTAGAGGGGACCATTAAGGTGATCCCTGCACTGAAATGTGAAGGATGGGGCGAGAGATTCTGTTTTAAATAAGACCAATTCTGTCTCATTGTTCTCAGCTAAATTTGTGGTTAAATGCAAGAATCCAAGGCATTCCTTGCTCAATTTTTCAGCATTCTGGGAATCCATTATCTGA
This sequence comes from Donacobius atricapilla, assembly GCA_013397315.1. NCBI lineage: Eukaryota > Metazoa > Chordata > Aves > Passeriformes > Mimidae > Donacobius > Donacobius atricapilla. The sequence goes on along the minus strand of WBMY01004787.1, from coordinate 1,199 downwards.
ACTGACCTTCAGGCAGCATTTGGTCCAGTCTGAAGCACAGGGAAATGTTCAGGAATTTGGGTTCAGAGAGTCTTTGGACATGAATTCCCCCCCAGCCATGCAGTGTAGGTGGGTGGGGATACAAGGAATTCCAAACCAAGAGAAGGAAGTGGCCGGTTTGCCTTAAAATAGTCCCTGGTGCTGCAGGTGGGGGGAACCTGTCCCTCAGCACAGTGATGGGCCAGGGGAAGTCTGTGAGGAATACCTGGGCAGCAGCATGGCCATGGATTTCCAGGAAGGACATGGATCAGTGCAGGGGTCTCTTCGGGTAGCATCAAATCAATTGGGAAGATCAGTCAGTGGCCAGCTGGAAATAACTATAATATTGTCTTTTTCCTTTCTCCTTTAGGATTGTGGAAATATACAGTAGAAGATTACAAGGTAAACATGAAATTTGGTGTTTGTTGTGTGCGCTCCTCTCCCAGTCAGTGCAGGGGGCTGGTAATTGTGGGTGGACTATAGATGTGGAGTTTAAGAGAGGAGAAAAATGCTTCTTGAAGAGGTTATGTTATAGTACTTAGCCCCTGCATTCCCCGTGAAGGGTGACTTCTGCCTAGGAAGGTAAATGGAGGCTGGAATTAATTCCAAGGATAAATGTGCTACCAGGTAGAGCTGCCAGGAATAACTAAACCAGTTGGATGAACTCTCCTGCAGAGATTTGGAGAGATGCCTTCAGGAATTCTTGTCTGAGGCAAAGGAGCAAGAGCTGCCTCCTGCCCCTGAGAAGGAGAGGAAGCTGCAGGGTCCAAAGCCTTGGGTTGGGCTGAAGCTGCTGCCTTTGTCCTGTGGTTAAATTTGGCCTGGTCTTGGCAAGAGAAGTCTCAGTGACCACCAGGCTGGTGAATAGAGGGTGCTAGAGCTGCAGGAAGTAAAGCTTTACAGGACAAAGCTCATTTTTTATCTCCATTGCCTTTCCTTAAGAAGAGAAATTGGGCGTGTGGAATAAATGGTGAGGCAGTAATGGGAACAAACACACTAAAACTGAGACAGAACAGAGAGGCGAGAAAATCTTATTGCAAAATAGGAAATGGAGGAGCTGTTAGAACAAACTGTGGTTGGAGAGGTGGAATGCAAAACGGCTTCAAACATAAACAAGAAGATAAAAGATCTGTTCCAGGATACAAATGGAAGTTAGGATGGGTGGGGCTTGGAGCAGCCTG
>WBMY01004784.1:66048-111468 GCA_013397315.1 Donacobius atricapilla | reverse complement strand
CTTGTACAAGGCTGAGCATGAGGGTTGTGACCAGTCCAATCTGCAGACTCTCTGTTAAACATCAAAAACCCCAAGGAGTGTGAGCAGCATGGCTGTGAGGAGGCGGTTGGTCAGCTGGTGAGCACTGCAGCGCTCCAGCAGGGCCAGAAGAGCTTGTTAGTGCTGCATTGAGCTGAAACAATCTTCAATCTCCTTTCATCAATACTCTGTGAATATACAACTCAGTAGGTTACAGCTGGCATGTGACCCCAGAAAGCTTCCTTTCTGCTTCATTTTCTCAATGCGAAAGAAACATTTTTTCTTGGGAAGAGCTGCGTTTTGATTTATCTGCTTAATGGCCCAGAGGTTCAAGATTGTGCTGCTAGAAACCTGTGTACAGATGTTCATGGATACAGGCACATTTTTGCACCAGCCCAGTGTAAAGTACTGTTGTTGTTGGACACACAATCACACACACATACACACTGTCTGGTGGGAAAGCATGAACTGTTTATTACAAGATCTGACTCCCATTTCATAGTATTTCTACAGAGGCCAGGGATTGGAGGAGACCATCCCATTGGTCAAGACAACTGTCCAGCAGCTGTCCATTCCTCCAAGAGGAAAATGTAAACTAACTTTGTCTTAACAAAACCATTGTTTATAACACCCATGTGTGAGAAAAGACTACAAACTATGAAAACATCTTAAAAACTGTGAGGCACATCAGAAGACTGAAAAATCAGGGCAACATAATACCTTATTCTAAGGGCTGTACAACCACGAGGGAGGGCCCTCATAGGTTGTACAGCTGTGCAGGAGGGGCCCTGTTGCCCACTGCCAGCTCTGGAGCCAGTGGTTGGCTCCTGTCCTGCACCAAGGTCTGGCCACACTCGTAAACATGTGGCTCTCTGCAAAACGAAGCAGTTAAAGCCATTTCCCACTGCTGAAAGCATGTCATACCTTTAAGTTGTAATCCCTTGTTTCACCAAAAAATGCAATGCACATTTCCTGACAAAGATTTTGCTTCAATAAAGCTGAAACAGGCTTTCCAGCTCTACTTTCTGAATATCTGAGGGAGATTTATATCAAAACTACCTGCTTTTTTTTTTTGAAAAGTCTTCACAATGGAAAATGGAAATTATCCTTTCATTTCACAAAGCTGTTTTGATGTGAGCAGAATGATTAATTAGATTTTCACAAGGTATGACTGAAACTATTAAAAAAAAAAATTACCTTTTAGGCTGGGACTAGAGCTACAATAATTGAAGTTTGAGTTTGTCCCTTTCTCCAGTCATTGGCACCGACACAAGGGAACTGCCTGGGAATGCCCAAAGACTGTCCTTAAGTGAAGCTGCCCCCCAAGTCCAAGCTGCTCTTCCCTTGTGATCTCCACCCTCCACCTCCCTGCACATCCTTGCTCCCTCTGAAGGTCTGGCTGCAAGTCTTGTGTTGGAATGGATTGTGGCTCATGGCTTTCTCTTTACAGCCTTTAGAGATTTTTACCTCGGGGGTGTTTTGTGAGTTAGCCTGGAAGAACTGGCCAGGATCCCTTGGCATTGCTAATTGCCAGTCTGAGAAGCCCAGTGGGTGAGGAACCACCCCTGGGTGTTGTCATGGCTTTTATGCCTTTGTTAATATTTCAGATGCGCAGCTCAGAAATGGATCCTCATGGGTCCTGTTCTGATCCTCATTGAGTGGAACCTGCAGACTTATGACAGAACTGCAAATTTTAGGTGTAAAAATACCAGGTTTCACAGTTGCTTTATGAAAACCCTTCTGGGAAATCGAACGCTGGTGCTGTGGCTGAGTTATGTGATTTCCCTTAGGTGAAGCTCTACAAAGATTTCATAAAACTGATAGCAATGTTTCATTAGCCAGCAAATTCCCAAAGGGCTGATCATCCAGCGGAGCATCAAATTGCTGTCTGCATTGCTACAGGATGGGAGACAAGGCAACAGCTTTTAATGCTTTGAGAAACTCAGATAAATCACTGTCAGGGTAAGTCATCATCATCAGTCATGTTGAGAGCCTGAAGACTGGTTACAAGTAGAGAGGCTGTGGGAAAGGGTCTGGAATCATCAAGCTGAGCCACAGGAGCAAAGCACTTGAAATGCTCAGGGGCACCACCTAGCATAATGGTTGATGCCTACATGCTGTGACCTCAGGGTCTGTAGGGAAGGAGCTGGCAATTCAGAAGGTTATACAAAGGTTTGGGAATAAATTACTGCTGCTCCTTAATTTTCTAAGAATTTAAATAGCAATAGGCAATGTTGGTATTTCACCCCATGTTTCAGACAGCAATTTCAATCTTACCCAGGGCGATATCAGTATTGCTGAAACACAAACTATATCCTGATTTGGGGGATTTTGAATAGTCAAGTGAAATGGAACAAGATTTAAAATTCTTCTCTCTGCCCAAATATTGCCTAATCAAACCAAACACCTCCTCAGACTTTTCCCACATTCAATCAGTATCATCAAATTCGTGTGTCCTGCGCCATGTGGCTCCTGCACGTGATCTGTGACCTCTGACAGTTCTTTAGCTATGCAGTCACACTCTGTTAGGGCTTTCCTGTGAATCCTTTTCCTTAGGCTGCTTTGTGCTGCCTTCTTTATCTGCCCTTCTATAACCTCACTGCCTCAGTAGTGCTTCATGACGGCAGCTGCTTTATGGGTTCCATCGCTGCCCACCCACCAGGATTTGTCCCACTGACCACCTCTCCCAGGGTCTCCTGGTGCTGCTCTACACGCCCCACTGAACAGTTCCTTGGGTCATCTGCAACATCCAGCTTTACTGCTGCTTCTCACTAAATGGTGAATCTCAGAAAAAACCAGCAAATTTGTTTTACAAGTGTGTTGCCATGGCAATGCCACATCTGCATCTTGTGCTTGTCTGTACCTGGACCTGTACAGGCACGTCCTGTAACCAAGAGCGGATGATGATTTTGATGGAACAGGACAATAAGTCATAAAGCACATTCTGAACATGTTCTACACCTTTCTGGGTCTGTCCCTGCCCTGCCCTCTGAGAGTCACGACCCAGCTTTCTGTAGGCTAAGGATACATAAATTACTAAACCAAACGGAGGAGAGTCAGTGAATCCCTGGATATCTCGTCTCAAGGAGATGGCAAATAAATGTCACAGTGTGGACTGGAAGGGCAACAAACCTTAACTGGATTCATGCGTAGCACAACAAATTCCTGACTGCAGCGCAGAATCCCACAAGACACTGTGACAGCTGAGCTTCTCTGAGGCTCTGGTTTGTTTTGTGTAATGAAAAAGAATCTTTTCAACAGGTTGTCTACCTGTTCCATTTGATATTTTGATGCCAAACCTCTGGGAAGACAGAAGTAATTTGTTTTGTTCCTGCTGAGTGAGCCCCTCGCTGGCTCCTGGGCGTGTGTCACAGTGATATTGGCTGTGGCAAACGTGATCAGCCGACTCTGTGGAGCACAGCTCAGAGAGGGAATGTGNCCTCCCTGCCCATCCTTGCTCCCTCTGAAGGTCTGGCTGCAAGTCTTGTGTCAGAATGGACTGTGGCTCATGGTTTTCTCTTTAGAGCCTTTAGAGATTTTTACCTCGGGGGTGTTTTGTGAGTTAGCCTGGAAGAACTGGCCAGGATCCCTTGGCATTGCTAATTGCCAGTCTGAGAAGCCCAGTGGGTGAGGAACCACCCCTGGGTGTTGTCATGGCTTTTATGCCTTTGTTAATATTTCAGATGCGCAGCTCAGAAATGGATCCTCATGGGTCCTGTTCTGATCCTCATTGAGTGGAACCTGCAGACTTATGACAGAACTGCAAATTTTAGGTGTAAAAATACCAGGTTTCACAGTTGCTTTATGAAAACCCTTCTGGGAAATCGAACGCTGGTGCTGTGGCTGAGTTATGTGATTTCCCTTAGGTGAAGCTCTACAAAGATTTCATAAAACTGATAGCAATGTTTCATTAGCCAGCAAATTCCCAAAGGGCTGATCATCCAGCGGAGCATCAAATTGCTGTCTGCATTGCTACAGGATGGGAGACAAGGCAACAGCTTTTAATGCTTTGAGAAACTCAGATAAATCACTGTCAGGGTAAGTCATCATCATCAGTCATGTTGAGAGCCTGAAGACTGGTTACAAGTAGAGAGGCTGTGGGAAAGGGTCTGGAATCATCAAGCTGAGCCACAGGAGCAAAGCACTTGAAATGCTCAGGGGCACCACCTAGCATAATGGTTGATGCCTACATGCTGTGACCTCAGGGTCTGTAGGGAAGGAGCTGGCAATTCAGAAGGTTATACAAAGGTTTGGGAATAAATTACTGCTGCTCCTTAATTTTCTAAGAATTTAAATAGCAATAGGCAATGTTGGTATTTCACCCCATGTTTCAGACAGCAATTTCAATCTTACCCAGGGCGATATCAGTATTGCTGAAACACAAACTATATCCTGATTTGGGGGATTTTGAATAGTCAAGTGAAATGGAACAAGATTTAAAATTCTTCTCTCTGCCCAAATATTGCCTAATCAAACCAAACACCTCCTCAGACTTTTCCCACATTCAATCAGTATCATCAAATTCGTGTGTCCTGCGCCATGTGGCTCCTGCACGTGATCTGTGACCTCTGACAGTTCTTTAGCTATGCAGTCACACTCTGTTAGGGCTTTCCTGTGAATCCTTTTCCTTAGGCTGCTTTGTGCTGCCTTCTTTATCTGCCCTTCTATAACCTCACTGCCTCAGTAGTGCTTCATGACGGCAGCTGCTTTATGGGTTCCATCGCTGCCCACCCACCAGGATTTGTCCCACTGACCACCTCTCCCAGGGTCTCCTGGTGCTGCTCTACACGCCCCACTGAACAGTTCCTTGGGTCATCTGCAACATCCAGCTTTACTGCTGCTTCTCACTAAATGGTGAATCTCAGAAAAAACCAGCAAATTTGTTTTACAAGTGTGTTGCCATGGCAATGCCACATCTGCATCTTGTGCTTGTCTGTACCTGGACCTGTACAGGCACGTCCTGTAACCAAGAGCGGATGATGATTTTGATGGAACAGGACAATAAGTCATAAAGCACATTCTGAACATGTTCTACACCTTTCTGGGTCTGTCCCTGCCCTGCCCTCTGAGAGTCACGACCCAGCTTTCTGTAGGCTAAGGATACATAAATTACTAAACCAAACGGAGGAGAGTCAGTGAATCCCTGGATATCTCGTCTCAAGGAGATGGCAAATAAATGTCACAGTGTGGACTGGAAGGGCAACAAACCTTAACTGGATTCATGCGTAGCACAACAAATTCCTGACTGCAGGGCAGAATCCCACAAGACACTGTGACAGCTGAGCTTCTCTGAGGCTCTGGTTTGTTTTGTGTAATGAAAAAGAATCTTTTCAACAGGTTGTCTACCTGTTCCATTTGATATTTTGATGCCAAACCTCTGGGAAGACAGAAGTAATTTGTTTTGTTCCTGCTGAGTGAGCCCCTCGCTGGCTCCTGGGCGTGTGTCACAGTGATATTGGCTGTGGCAAACGTGATCAGCCGACTCTGTGGAGCACAGCTCAGAGAGGGAATGTGAGAAGTGATTGAGGGAAAGTCTGCAGGGCTTTGCAAGGAAGGAGAGTCCCCAAGGAGCAGTCAGAGATGAGAATTGTAGTTTGTGTGTGTGGCTGCTGCCCTGGCAGAATCAACCTCTTCTGTTTATCTGGGGTTTATGGCCGGTTGCCCCAGCCCAGTGCTGTGGATTATGGGCGAGTGTCACCACCCCCAGCCCTTGCCAATGCACCCTCAAAACATTTATGTTTGTGCTGATGCTCCTCACCAAAGCTTGAGATGTTTTCATTGCTGTCAGAGCATTTAGCACAGACATTAGCACACCTTCCATGTCCTGTGTGTAAGCTCTGGGAATTTTGCTGCACAGAAAACAGGAAAAGAGTCATATTGTCCAAGATGCTGATTAGTAACAGATTGGGCAAGGTGGTGGCCAGAGATTCAGGGGTGCTTTTCCCTGCTTTTCTGTGGCAAACAGACACTACGACAAACAAAAAAATCCTAAAACAAATGCCTATGCAGAAGTAGTGTCTTTGATTTTTGTTTCACACCCTCGGGGATGTTTTCAATGTTCTTGCAAATTTTGCTGGCTGTTTATGCTTACAACTGCTTCGCCCTCCAGCAGCTCAGCACTGGCTCCAGAAGTCCCTGCCCTGCATGGGTCAAAGCAGAACTATGGATCAGGGGACAGAAAGGCCTCCTTTGTGTGCAGGGCTGCTTGTTGTGCTTCAGGTTGACTCATGCAAATGTTCCAATGATTCAGAAAGAGGCGATGTTTGGTTATGGAGACATGCTGTGCTGGGTCTGAGGTTCAGCAATTCAGGTGGTGTTGTTGATAATTGAACCTTTGCAACTAATAGCCACTTCTACTCAGGGCTCTCAAGGTTTTTGAGTATTATCCTGTTAAGTTGGCAGCAGAAGAGGTTTGTAAAACTGCCAGGCATAAAATCCTCTGCTCAGCATGGGAGAATTTTGGATGTAATTCAGGGCCACTTTGCTTCAGATGGACTATAATTAAAATTTCATAATACCTTCTGGAGGTGAGATTTATGTGCAAATCAGGTACACGGGCGCAGAAAACATTTTTGGCCAGTGTTACAGGTTAGAAAGGAGACAGCCTGTTCCCAAACAGCTTATTATTTTTGAACTTTCATGGGGCTAAGTTTGGTAAAATTTTAGGAAAACACAAGCAATAAGAATACCATTCATTTCAAAGGGATCAGGATCAGAGCTAAAGACAGGAATAGCCTTGTAAATGTCTAAGCTACTTTTATAAAATTAGGTGCATTTCTCAGTGTTTTGGGTCAGTCCTCAGTTAGCAGCTTTGGAGCTGCTGGGATGTTGGGGCTTTTTTCTCCCTTGTTTCTTTTTTTTTTTTAACTCTCCTGCATTTCTCCCTTGTTAAGCAGTGTACCCATTCCAAAGTGATGTGTAATCACCCAAACAAAAATCACTAAAAAGTGACTGGAGAGAAACATTTCTAAATTAGATTATTTGGCTCCCAAATTGCATCTTTCCCTTCTTCTCCCACAACTGATTTCAGGACAGATGCAATTGCAGCCATGATCTGTTGATGACCAGAGGAGATGAAAGCCCTCAGAGAAGCTGCCGGTGCTTGATTAATGCTCAAGTCTGTCCAGCCTAAGGAGAAGGTCTTTAATTTAAGTAAACAGCAGCAGAAAATAAAAAAAAAGTAGAAATTTGTAGTCTGTGTTGAAAACCTCCTATACAGGAAATCTGTTATTGACTTTTGTATTTCCTTTCAAAATCTGACTGCTAGAAAAGAGGAAATATGGTCTCAAACTTTATTTCTTCCTCTTTTTCAGTTACCTCCTTTCAGGCATTTCTTCCAAGTTGAGAGCCCAGATACAATGGTAGTCTTTGAAGGAAAATAGTTATGATGATGACTGAAGCCCTGGTGCCATTGTTCCTCCTTGAGATTCACCGGTATTAAAGAAATTAATGACATTGCCTTAAAAATGTGCTCTGGAAGCAGGTGAGATCTCTTCAGGCTGTTTCATCAAGCAAAGCCTTCAGGGTAGTTTGACTCAGGCACTTTTTTCTTTCCCTAGCACAAGGAACTTTTTTCTTTCCCTGCACCAAGGAACTCCCATTATTCTTAGTGATTCAATTCTTTGGAATGGCTTTATCTGTCTTTCAGAACATTTTTTTCCTTTATTGTTACTTCCAGTACAGTGGATTGTTCAGCACTTGCCAGTGGATCTGGCTGAGCTGTGTTCCTTCTGCTTAACAGGGAACACATGAAGATATTCTTGAGGTGTTCTGATCTCTTGCTTATTTTAGCAGGGTGAGGTTGACTTTTTTTTTTCTTTTTTTTTCCCCCCACTCACTCTTGTCGCTCATGTTGCAGAGAAATAAAGAAGAACAAAGGCTGTTTCAGTACACTTTCACTGCCAAGTAACTCTTTTGGAATGTGTTTGTGTTTCTGGAATGTTGGATACTGTGTGCTGGGAAGAAAACAATACCAAATAATTTCTACTCTGCTGATCACTGGCAATTTACAGTATGGACAAGAACTTCAAAATATCAGTAACTTGGAGGCAAAAGAGTTTCAGGAAAGGTTTCAAAGGAGAAAGTGATTTACTGGGGGAAAATTTGAGACTGAGGGGTGATGGTGTTGGGACTGCAGAGGTGCCTGGTGCCTTCACTGACCTGAGGGTCAGCAGAGCAGTGCTGGGGGCAGCAGCAGGGAGGACTGGTGCTGGCCATGTGCTCAGGCTGGGCTGCAGGAGGGGTCAGTGCACCCCATTCCTTGGAAGTGTCCTGGTGGCCACAGCTCCCAGATGCCCAGACGGTGAGTGGGGAGTTCAGGCTGTGCTGTCCCCAGCTCCCCTGGCTGCCCTCAGGTGGTGAGCAGAGAGCAGGGTTCTACTTGGCTGTTCACTCTTATATCTTAAAAATACTTCTACACAGTAATTCTTATAAACACCCCCTGTAATCTCCCATACCTTTGCCAAGTCACCTCATCAAATTATTGGTGTTACTTTGAAAAAAGGGCAGTGTCCCCATGCAGGGGGCCACACCAGGGCAGGGGACAATGCCGCAGCCCTGTATCCTGGTGCCAGCATCAGACCTCTGCAGCAAGAGACACACTGAGGCCAGAAGCCTGAGACTGAAAAGGAAAAAGGATACTTCCAAAGGATTTTGTGGTTTTTCTAATATCTCTTTATCTTTAGGACCAGCTCAGACAAACTTCTCCTTCTGGACACACATTCAGCTTCTTCACAGCTTTCTTTCAAATCCAATTGTCACATGGAGTCCCTCAAGACCAAGCTGTTGCCACCTGCGCTGTGCTGGAGCAGCAGCTGCAGGGCAGCCCACTCACTTTGGGATGGAGCTGCCTGGTGGGAGCTATGGGACCACAGAGGGAGCATGGAGAGGTGCATTCTGGCACCTATCCCCAGCTTGTGCTCTCAGCTGGGAAGAACTGCCCTGAGACCACCTCCTGCTACATTCCCCAAAGCCAAATCCAAGGAACAGCAGTTAGGGCTCTGATTTTTGCCCCTCCCAAGGCTCTCTGTTTCCCTGAACTGACTGCTGATACCACCCACCTGGCTTCACCAGCGCCAGGAAACAGGCAAAGAGAAGAAAGGCTGGGATGTTATGGAGAGAGGGTAGCAGCTGTGTAATTTTACATAACAGCACAATTTTGGGAGGTTTCAGTTGATTGTACCATAATAACGGCTGGTTTTGTGCGCCTGAGGGAGCTGCAGTTGGTCTGTGCTCAGAAAGGGGTCAGTGAGAAGAATGAGCTTTTAGGGCCGTCACCCTTCCATCGGGGCAGCAGTGAAGCTGTGCATTTTACTTTGAGTTCTGCAGCTGGTTTCCATCTCTGCGAAGAGGTGCTGAGGCACGGGGTGGTAGGGTTTAGCTGGGAAATGTTCAAAACCCCTTTAAAACCAGCTGTGGCCTTTCGACAGACATCCTGCCAAGCTTTCCTCCAAATACAGCCCTTGTTTGGAACTCACTTCTGAGCACTGACATCACTCTTGCAGCTTGCCAAGGAGCCTTTTGGAGCCCATGGAGTCAGGAAGGGTTTCAGGAGGGGCGCCGATGTGCTGGTGTGCCAGAGAGAGGTTTGCCCTCGGGTATGTGGTGGCTTTGTCCCTGATGTTTTGGATGTCCCGGATGGATCATCCGGGAACGTGGCATCTGGCCTCTAAAGGCAAAAGCACATGTAAATTTTCTTTTTCTCTTGCAACCTAGGAATTTTAGTGAGTGCAGATGGGGTTGTAAGGAGAGAAAACAAAGCAGTGGCTAATTCTGCTTTTCCTGGAGTAGTCAGATAAAGGGCAATTGAAAAGAGAGAAGGGAATGAATGCAAGAAATGTTTTTCATACTAGGAATGCAAACTAACCCAAGCTGGAATAGTCATCAGAATTTCCAAAACTTAGCCTCTGAAATAGCTGAAGAAATGAAAAAGAAAAAACAAAATCCAAGAATGAGCAAGAGGCACTGAAAAAGGCTGTGAATGCTTTAAGGGCAAAAGAATCCCAGTGGGAGATACCCAGATTGGCAAGGATGTGGAGGGTGCTGAGGAACAGATGAGTGCTGGCAGGTGGGGGTGAGGAGTGGTCTCTTGGCTGAGCTGTTTCCAGAGCCGACCTCCCCACACCTGAGACAAGGCCATTTTTTGCCTCTCACTGTCAATTTACCACCACTGTCCTCCCTGAGGGACCCCTGTGCAGGGCCATGTTCCCTGGAGGCATTTGCATCCTCCAGCTCTGTACCAAGACCCCATACTCAGCAACTGAACTCTGAGTTGAGAGACTGAAGCTGGAAATTTTGTTATTTTAGAGAAGTATTTGCTTCTGAAATATTGCCAGGTATTCTTTTAAATTGAATGGGGTAAAATGGATTGTCCATAGCTAAAACTTCAGATTGTTAGTGATGATATTTATGTCCTGGTTTTCATTCAGATTTTCAGTGAAAACCAGCATTTTCAGAATACAGCCTCAGAACACCAACTATTCTGCAATCACTCTGAAAAAGAAAGCTGCTGTTCATGGGTGGGTTTTGGGACTGTGTGTTCAGGGCTCATGGCATCCCTGTCTTCAGAAGTGTTTCCTTTCAAATCATAATTTATCTTCCGCATCACTTATTCAAGGACTTGGCTCTTGATTCCTGTCTGAACATTTGTAGCTGCTAGTAAAGTCAGACTGGGTTTTTTTCTGTGTTTTCTTTTTTCAGAAACTTCAGAGTAGTTTTTAGTCTAATCCATCCTTCCAGAGGAGTTCCCTTCAAACTAAGGAAAAAAGGCTTGACAGAAGCTTCCAGAGCAACTCCCCTCCTTTTGCCAGCATAAGCTGCCTCTGGAACAACAGATACGGCTTTTTCTCCTGGTATTGAATCCTCTAGAAAGTGGAAACCCCCCAACATTGCCTGAACCTGGCAGTGCTCACTTCCATCTCCTGAGGGACCATAAGTGGCAGTTGCCATGTCAACTCCCCTGTACATCCTGTCTCCTCTGTATCTGCTGAGCCTTCTTTGCCAAGAGACATTCTTCTGGATTAGTGCACGTCAAATCTTGTGTCCTGAGCTGATAGAGACTCCTTTGGCTTTACTTTACAGCCATTTGATAGTCACAGGGGATAACCTGAAATTTTAGAATATAACTTTGTACTTTCATGAGAACAACATGTCTTTACCTTCCTCAAGCACTTTGCTGTGTGTGCTACAGCTGGCCCTTGCTGTATCTCTAGCACATGAGATAAGAAATAATTGCAGGTGCAGTAGAGAAGTCATGGCAAACCTGTCAGGTACATTGTATTGAGCTTCATAAAGGCAACAGCCTGGAGCTGACTCTTCCTCTGGCTCTGGGGAGCTCTTCCTCACCAGGTGAGGGACACTCAGCTAACCTAGGCTGCTCTCTAGGAAAAAGGATGTGGTCCATTACAGTACAGAAGTTGGATCCAAGGCCATGCAGCTCCTCCCCAGTGTTCCAGTTCACTGTGAATAATTTAGATGTCAGGCTTTACTGCAGAAAGGCTGCTCTAGTGTAGCTGAAGAAGTAATTTTCAGCTCCTAAGTCAAGCATCAGCAGCCTGGTATCCCAGACATGTCCTCCATTGTTTGTTCCTTCTGTCTGCCTGCAGTATGAGAATCCAATTACACTGCCTCCAAGAAAGCTCTGAGAATAAAAGCTCAAACACTCTTTCAAGGGGATGTAATTGAGTATTTGGCAGAGACAATCTGTGCCCAGCACCTTCCTTCCACATTTTTTCCTCACAAAGAGGGATTTTTCTCACGGTAAGACCAAAAACCATCGAGATTGGTAATTTTACCACATTGAGTGTGGTAAATGTTACGATCTTGTCTAAAAGTCTGCCCTCAGTACATGAAAATACTTTGTCAAAGCTGGATTATAGCTGCAATGGCTCTCATATATAAAGAGGGAGCACACAGTGAATGATGTGAGTGGGATGGAGGAACACATAGGTGCATCTTGTGTTGCTGTGGGCAGAGAGGATCTAGAGAGGATCTTTCCCTCCCCAGGAGCCAAACCCTGGCTCTCGTGCACAGAAAGGCATTGTGTATAGTGTGGTTTTGAATGGTCAGCACCTGTCTGAATTACAGAACTGCTTTATTTAATGTATTACTGGGGTATTCACTCCGTTGTCACCAAATATGGTTTGTTAAAACCTTATGATCAAGTCCATCAAACGTCTGTGGAAATGGAAAATGCCTGTGCCTGTTTGTCCCATGTTTTCTGAGTCACAAAAGGAGGACTAGAATTTTGGTTTCTAACATACCTTTTTAATGAAATAAATAAAACCTCAGGGGTTGGTCTATAGCTCTTGTTGTTTCTGTTATTTACCAAAATTGTATTTAACATAGGAAAGGATAAACAATGAAATTCTCTAGGGCAGAGAAATCTTGTGAGAAGCCGCATGGTGCAACAGACATATTGAACTAATTTTTCCTTGTTTGGACTTGACAATTTCAGCTGTTGAATTTTCTCCCTTTGGATGAGGCTCAGGCACTAAAACATCCTGTCTGCTTCCAGTTGCTTTCAGCTCTGAATGGCAGAGCAGAGACACTTTCAATCCAGAAATCTCATTATTGCACCAGCAGACCTTGGTTTAGGCTTTGCCAGGACCTGTATTGCTCCCTGCTTCCTGTGCCATAGCTCCCAGCTGGTAGAGAGAGGATTCTCTCAAGAGGCTGGATGTTTTCTTGGTGGGTGCTCTGGGCATCAGCTCTGTGTGTCCTGAGCACAAGCCCAAAGCGGAGTAGCACTTAATCTCCAGCAGCTCTCACCTTTCCTGATGACATGGGAAGCCCACACTCAGCATTATGAGTGGAGCTCAGGGAAAGAGGGATGGAGAAGACCAAGAGAAGAAGCCTAAAAAAATGCACAGTTGGAGCATGATGGGAGTATCTGCATTAGGAAAAGTTTTAATGGAGTGCTCCTGAGTTCGCAGGATTTCTTGTCTGCCCTCTTGTGAAGTCTTTACATACTTCATAAATATGAAATATAACAATCTGAAGGGACTTGTGGGGACCATTTCATTCAGTGTTTGAGCTCAATACTCCAGTCATTAAAGCATTTTCTGTACATTTTCGTGGGAGCAGACAGGGCAAGCATTTGAATGCATGTCCCCACTGAGCCTATAGTAACAGCCTGTGAAGAAAATCTCCGTTGCTATTATGATTTGCCTCATCATTAAATTCTGTCCAGTAATGGAGATGAATCATGTCTTTAGAATTCATTTCCTTAAAATTAGCTTAAATTCAGGTGCAAGTGCAAGCAGCCTCGACCTTGGGTGCTTTTACATGCTGTACAATGCTGACTGCTGAATTATCTCATCTCTCTGTCAGGTAGGAAAAAGTCCCTGGAGGGAAGTACAGGAAAGATTCCATGAACCTACCAAGCTCAGGGACTTGTTCCCAACAGCCCCCTTAGCCTCCATGAGCAAAGGCAATGAACCATGGAAATGACTTGTGAAAATACATGAAATCTGGTGTTTTAATGGTCCCAAGGATCTGCATTTTTATAGTATAGCTCTGATGTTTCTGGTCCTCATGAGAATTGATCTGTTGATGAGATTATGTTAGATCACATTAGATCTGTTCAGAAGATGGATATGCATCTCAACTGACATTTCAGCAATCTGACATTTCAAAAGAGCACCAACAAGGAAAATGCTAGCTAATCTCACAAAAATGGAAGTTTACAAAAATTGGTCTCTCAAGCAGTGTCAACATGTGAAAGCCAAATTTTTTCTTTAGAAACAAAAGGTGTCACAATTCACCTGGATGAGCTGGCAAAAGTACATTTCTCCCTTGCTTTGTCTGTCTAACGGAGAGGCGCTAGCACCAATGCATGATGAGCCCCAAAACCTGCTTTGAGCAGCTCAAAATGTTTGCAAGTGAATAATAACTGCAGCAAACCAGCATGTGATTGCTGAAGTGTTTGTACCTGCAAGAGACTAAACCTGTTCTGCAGCAATATGGGGCGAGAGTCACCCACCCTTTGGCACCCGGGACATCTCACTGCTCCTGGGTTCATGCATGTACAGCCAGTGCTGCTCTGCACCCTCACCCTCCTGATGCACAGCAGGAACATGGCAAAGGGGCCCAGGCATGGCGCCCTGCGTGTTCCTGCAGCCTCTGCCAGGCTGCCGATGCCGGCAACGCCTGAACGCCCCGGGGCTCAGGGCAGACCCCGGCCCAGCCAGGATGCAGAGAGCGCAGCCGGCTATCCTGGGTGCCCCCCGGGCATGCTGGGCTGCTGCTCCCACTGTCAGATTGTGTCTCACTTTTCACTCTATCCTCTGCACCGCATGAGAGCAGGAAGGGGCTGGGGCCAAGCACAAGGCCCTCAGGTGTTCTCTGCTAAAACTCTGGGATGAAGAGAAAGAGAGATACTGCAAAGTAGTGAAGATGCTTCACCCTCATGTAGCTGTTTTGCTGGGTGTCCAGAGAAGAGCAGAGAGCCGACGGGGGAGATCATAGCACATCCACTCTCCACCAGTGTTTTGCTGCTCTCTGGATCTGCACATGTCAGGCTGTGCTGTTGCCGACGGGTGGGTTGTGATACACCTCAGGAAAAAGTGGGAAGAGATCTGCCATTGGCTCCTTCCTGTGCAGTGTGTCATCTGGCAGCTGTGTATATCGCAGGGAACACAGGGACCACTCTGCTGCTGAGCAAAGCTGCTTCACTGTGTAGTCAGAGATACTTGGAGCGGGAGAAGCAAACCAAAAGGCAGCCCTTGCTTTTTCGTTTCTGCCAAGCTCTGAAAACTGCTGGGAAACAGAAACCTGATGGATTAAGGACTGTGTGGAGAACCAGTTAAGCAGATTTCCAAGGATAAGTTGCAGATTGAAGAAGAACAGTGCCCAAAAGGAAATATTCACTAAGATTTCTTCCTTGGTGCAGAGATAAAATGTTTGGGGATCTCTGATACTTCAGCCTCTGAATCAGCTTCTCTGTGGGAGACATATGGGATTAAGAAAGCCGACAGGGAGCCTCTGAGGTGAAGCTGTTGTGTCCCCAGCACAGGCAGAAGGACCCATTTATCAACTCTTTTCTCATGGTTTGCAACCATGGGACAGATTTTAAAAATGCAAGTGTGTGTGTTCCCACCTGCACCCACTGGCTTTAGCAGCTGAGCTGGCAGAAGGCATTGGCGAGTGTGTGGCTGGACCAGGGCTCTGCTGCCCCAGCCATGAGACACCACACCTGGTTCCCCTTGCAGTACATGCCCAAGCCCTTCTGGAGAGCAGAGAACCACAACACGACCAACTTCTTCTCTGCACTGTATGGCTTCTCTAACCAGTCCTTCTTCTACAGTGACTTGAACCTGGAGGACCTGGGGGACTTTGATAGTGGAGCCAAGTACGAGGGTGAGTCCCAGAGCAGGACTGTGCAGGCGCTGCTGACTGTCGCCTACTCTGTGATCATCTGCATCTCTCTCTTCGGCAACATCCTGGTGTGCCATGTGGTCATCAAGAACAAGAGGATGCACTCTGCCACCAACCTCTTCATTGTAAATCTGGCCGTTGCTGATGTGATGATCACCACCCTGAACACCCCCTTCACACTGGTGAGCCCTGTCCAGCCATGCCTGCTGGTGTCTGTGTGTGCCTGTCAGCTGTGTGCACAAGGGTTGAATGGGCTGGGACCAGGCTGGTATCCAGACTTTTGCTCCCCTTCCCCTTTTGACTTCTGGAGAGGGTTCAGTCATGGCCCCCATCCCAAACACCCTCTGAGCAAGTGGAGCTTGCCCCCACCTCGCAGCCCATTGCAGGGGTCACTCTGCTGCAACTTTCCAACTCTCTGGGCACAGATCTGGGAGCCCTTTTTGCCTGTAGATGGGGAAGGAAGTGGGGACAAGTTTGACATGAGAAAATCCAATGAATGTCTGGTTTCCTATGGAAGCAATATGAACCAGGTCAGTCTCCATGCAACATCTCAAAGGAGTGCTCAGGCTGCACTGAACAGTGTCAGTGGCATGTCCCTCCATCAGCCATTACAGAGGGTGCTTCCTGGGGCCAATCATCCTTCTTTTTTTTTTTTATTTTCAGTGACTAAAGATATATATGATTTAAAAGAACATTAAATGAATGAGGTGGGAAAAATTAAAGAATAACTTCTTGCCCCACTGTCACAGAATATAAATGCCATGTAAACAGGACTCTGCTCCTAGATTTGACCCAGCACTCCGGTTCAAAATCCTCCTGCTTCATTCATGCCCTGGGTGCTCTTCTGCCTTCCGAAAGCAGGTCTTGGATTAGCTACTTGAATTCACCCTTTCTTAAACTGATGCTGCTTCTTTGGTGGGATTTCCCTGCCTTGCTCTGATGGGATTCGCATCCTGTAATTTGTTCAGGGAGAGCTTGGTGCCCTCTTGTGTGTTCACACTCCAGCAGCCACACACTAGGCATGTGTAATTAAATTTCTATCAGCTCTCTCAGGAATGAGCTTTACATCAGCTCCAGAGATCCAGCACACTACTCCAGTTCAGTGGCAGTCGGCACTGCAAGAGTCACCCCTGCAGAGAAATTAATTAGATAAATTGAAAACAGCTTAGCTAATCTTGACTAATTTTCTGTGGACAGATGCTTTGTAGTAAATATACTTTACTTCAAATTAGCTTAATCTGCAGCAAAATAAGTAATATTAATTTGTAATTAATATTACACAGTCAGGAATAACAGGGAATGAGGCAATTTGGCACATTCTCCTTTGCAGAGAAGCCATCATCAGTAACCTCTCTGGAAACAGGTGAGATGAATTCCATGGATTTCTCTCACTAAGTTTGGATACCATGCAGCTTTCAGCATCCACATGTCCAAACGCATGTTTTCTGGGAGCCACCTAGTGTGCCCTGCAGAACCTTGTTAAGGAGCAGAGCTAAGATTTCTTTATGTGTTCCAGAAGAGCCGTGGTAAATGTACAGGTGTACACATGTACACAACATACACAGAGCACTGCTCAAGCCATTGGTTTGCCCAGTGCAGTAAATGTCACCTCAGTTTGAGACCCTCTTGCACAGTCACTGTTTCCCAAGGAAAAACTGAGGATAAAGCACCCCCAAAAGCCTCAGGAAGCTGTATTAAAGCATTTCTTAAGTACTGTGCACCTGGGAAGCCAATTTGCTTCTCTTCAGATACTGCTCCTCTTAATCTGATGTTGTCTGTTCTTCAGGTGAGGTTTGTGAGCAGCACCTGGGTTTTTGGGAAGCTGATGTGTCACATCAGCCGGTTTGTTCAATACTGCTCTGTCCACGTGTCTGTGCTGACCCTTGCTGCCATTGCACTGGACCGGCATCAGGTATGTTGAAGACACTGCCCCCGTGTTTGCTAGAAAAGTATGTGCTAAATACATATTTGTTTCCTCCTCAAATCCCAGTACCTGGAAACCTGCACTGTCTCGAGCCTCGGGGAACAGAGGGAAGAACTCTAGCTTTCATGGCAGTGGCCAAAACACCCATGATTTTTACAGTGAGGGTGATGAAATACTGCAACAGGCTACCCGGAGAGGTTGTGGTTAGTGGGAGTCACTGTCCTCGGAGATGCTGAAAACCTCAGGAGGCCAGTGCCGGACAGCCTGATCCACCCCTGCTCTGCCTGGGCCCTTGGGCTCGTGGGCTCCCTGCCCTCCTCAGCCCTGCCTCAGAGCACAGCCCCACCAGCAGGGTGGGGATAAGTGCTGAATTCAAACATCAGCCAGGCCACACGTTCTCTCCACACAGATTCGTGAGAGTCTGTCAGTTCTGACACTTGTCCCATTCCTTCTCTAAGACTGGAAATTAGTAAGAACTATGTTAACGTATCCAGTTCAAAATAAGAAATTCTCTCCTTCTCCTCCAGCCCTGATACTTACCAGCCAGGAAAACCTCTCAGGTCAAGCAATGAACACAGACTGAAGGGTTTCCCTAAGAGAGTTTGTAATTTGTTCTTTAGCTGATGAGTGTTGAGTCTGGGAGGCCAAATCCAGCAAAGTGACCTCTCAGGCAGACTGGATTTCTTTCAGCGCTGGAGTCAGTGAAACAATCGCACCGGAAAAGCGGCTTCACGTGATAAATGTTCTGGCTGGATGAAATTCAAAACAAGAACTGGCTCCACCTGGTGTCAGAGAATCACAGGGACTGCCGGAGCACAGATCAGTCACTTCTGTCTTTTTTATCACAAAGAGTTTAACAGTCTTCCCATTTAATGTGCAATATCACAGCACCTGAAATCAAAGCACTTTGACAGTGATTCTTTTTAATCAGTAGATTCTGTGTTGATTTTAAGGCGTGGCTAGGCATCAAGAAGTGTTTGTTTAATTAAGGGCAAACAATTCATGCTCTTAAATTCAGTGTAGCGGGTTTCTCGGGGCTGAAATGAGCTAGTACAACCCAAGGAGATTAAGACAGAAGTGAGGAGATGTCTTGGACAAAGAGAAACCAACACTTGCCACCAAAAATACTGCTACCCTGAGAAGTACTGCAGCAGACAGATACTCCAGAGGAGTGGTATAACTTGATTAAGTAGGTATTTATAATGGGACTAGAAATGACATGCATAAAGTACCATAGACTTCATCAGCCAAGTGATCATCTGGATGACATGGTAGGTCTACTTTTAATTATTGTTTCGTTGCCTAAGATAGTCCTCCACAGTGCATGTAGCTCAACAGAGATCTTACCACTGTGGTCTCTAGAGTCCTGCTGATGGGCCACACAGAATGTGTTTCTCTGCTCAGGCACTGGGCCAGCAGTAACGCCCAATATGTGCGCAACTCCACGCACTCACTAGCCCTTGTGCTACCTGAAGTCCTGTTAAGTGAGTTTCTCTGCCTTTTAACACTGAAGAGATGTGGAGCTGCTGCTGTATATCACATGCAACATGGGGCTCAAAGAGTGAGCAAGATGCTGTAAATCCTCAGGAGCTGTTGTTCTCTGCAGGTGATCATGCACCCTCTCAAGCCACGCATGTCCATGGTGAAAGGAGGGATTTGCATCATCATCATCTGGGTTATGGCCAGCTGCTTCTCGCTGCCTCACGCCATTTACCAGACTCTGACAAGGTTTTATATTGGGTAAGACATTTACATATTTTTTGTTGTATGACGTTTGCAAAGCCCCAGAGAAGCCAAGGCCACACCCTTCCATCCATGTTATTAGAGCAGAAAGGGTAGTGAAACAGAGAAGTTTTCGTTCTCTTCGCATAGGAGCTGTGTCTATCACAAAGGGACAGTGACAATCAATGGAATTGCTTCCAGGCTGTTTCATTAGTTGTTTTGGACTCAGAGATCCAACCATGTAATTTGGGGCAGGCACAGGCTAGAGGGCCTCCTCATCAGCAGAGGACAGAGATGTCAACATGGATGATTTCTTTCCTTTCCTGGGGATGTGTTTAAGATAACCTTCACTGGAGCCAAAGGTCAAACCTAGAGTAAAATTTTCCATTGAAAGTGACACCTGCCCATGACAACTAAAGAGTTCTGCTACCTGTACCTGTACTGAAACTTGTCTGAATGTCTGAGGTGTTTGTCCTCAGATGTGTGCAGCTGGTAGTGGAATTGAGAGCTCTTTCTCTTTGATCTTCAGAAACAGAACCATCCGAATGGTCTGCCTCCCCAGCTTCCCTCCTCCTGCTGATCTTTTCTGGAAGTATTTGGACCTGACTACGTTTGTTCTCTTGTATGTTCTGCCCTTGCTTGTGATCTCCATCACATACACCATAGTGGCCAAAAAGCTCTGGCTGAGGAACGCCATTGGGGACCTCACCATGGAGCAATACTATGCCCATCAGCGGAAGAAGAGGATGATGCTGAAGATGCTGATGGTGGTGGTGGTTGTGTTCGCTGTGTGCTGGTTTCCCCTGAACTGCTACGTGGTGCTGATCTCCTGCAGGGCCATCCACAGCAGCAATGCCCTGTACTTCACTTTTCACTGGTTTGCCATGAGCAGCACCTGCTACAACCCCTTCATCTACTGCTGGCTGAACAAGAGCTTCCGCATGGAGCTCCAGGCCCTGCTGTGCATGTGCCGGCGCAGGAGCATGGCTCAGGGCCATGCTCTGCAGCCCATCACCCCCCTGTTCCAGCGTGCCAGGGTTGAGAACTGCCGGTACAAAAGAAGTAGCACATGCCAGAAGGCAGAGACACCCTCCAAGAGGCGCTCTGCAAAGACAGGCACAACCGTCTGCGTGCAGCCGATTGTGGCAGAAAGCTGAACCCTTCATCTGACAGCTAGGCAGCATCTCATGGGGATTGCAAAATCATGGGGAAAATGGGTTTGGAAAGGCCTCTGGAGACCATCAAGTCAGCCTTTTGCCCTCAGCACGCAGACTTCAACCTTTGACTGCATCATTCAGGACCTTGTTCTCTCAGGTATCAAAATTCTCTAGGGATGAATTGCCCACTAGTGGCCTCCAGAATGAGGGGTGTTGAGTGAATTTTTCATTGGAACAGTCAGCAAAAATGAAAAGAATTATTTAACAGCACACAAAGCCTTCCATGGTCTAAGCAAACATGGGGAAGTTACACTGGTTATACACACACCAGCTGCACACTGTGGCTTGATGTAAAGCTGTTAGGGATTTAACTTTGTGAATTGACATTTCTTTGGCATAATGCCAAAATATTTCCACTTTCAATAATATTTTATTTTTCACCAGTCCTCAAGAACTGTGTTCTTTGTGGCTTCCCTGCCACAATGGGCAGCCCTTCCCCATTGGGTCAGCCTGTCTCCCTGTCCTGTAGTTATCCTGTGGGCAGCAGCAACCTTTCAGCAGCTATTGAACTGGGGGTTCTTCCTTTGTCTGAGATGGAACCAGCACTGTTTTGGTTCCGTCACAATGGAACAAACCAGACCTGCAGGTTTTCAACCCAAAAGGCAGGAGATGGAAGAAGTTTAACCTGTAACATGTAAACGGTCATGTGTTCCCTGCTCAGTTAAAATGAGCATCTGACAATGTGCCACAGCATTCACCTCAAACACAGATCTTTGTGTTCCAGCTACATTGCTGGCGGCAGGGTGCACCAGCAGTTCTGGTCCTGGTCCAAATGGTGCCTCTGGAATGCAAGAGATAGCTGGGATTCCTGGGGATGTGTGTGCCTGACAGCTGGCGCCAGCAGCTGATGCTTGGGGGCTCACAGTGGAGCCAGCCACTGCATTACAGAGCTGTGTTTGGGTCATTAGTGAGAGATACCCAGTGGGAGCACATGGCCAACTTCAGCCTATGGCTATGAAAGGCCACCAAAGCTGTGTTTTCCTCTTTCTCAGAAAGAATAACCAGTTTATTTGTGTCCATTCTGCGCTGGTTCAGCCTTTGTGATAAGGGGTTTGGCTTCAAAAGACAGCGAAAAGGAAATGAGCTTCAGTCTTCCCATGCAAAACATTCTAAACTACACCTCTGTAGCTGAGCATTTCCACCTTGACTGGCAGCATGTCACAGCTGCAAACCTATGTGAAAAGCTGCTAAATTTGGAAATCAAGATGCTTTGATGGGTACAAAAATATGTGACCTGAGAATGTATTTGTATTTCAAAAAGAAACTATGAAGGGGACGAAAGAGTAAGAGCAGGGGACAGGGACCTGGCATGGCTCAGGACACTGCAAATCCTAGTGGCAATGAGAGTACTAAGGCTTCAAGTCTGTGCCCCCATCTGAGGCACAGCGAGCTCTTTTTTCCTTCACATCTGTAGGAATTACTCTGCAGAGGATATGCTATGAGGAGGAAATGGAATTAGGAACATCTCTTCAGAGAGCAAATACCCAAGGCTCAGGTATTGGCTCTGGCCATCTGAGCCTTTGATTTGATTCAACTGGAGTGGAGTCCTGCCTGGAAATGGCACCACAGAGGCAGTACTAAAATCTTTAATTATGTGTTACAAATAAATTACAGCATAAACCAGACATTACTCCTAAGCTGGGTGTTTTACTGTCTGGAAAACTGGGAATCCATGACACTGCAAATGGCATTTTCTTACTATTACTATCTGGAGGTTTCTATAAACAAGATGTCTCTTCTTAAAAAAACCAAGCCAATCAATGCAAATAAACATTGTTACCGTAACTTAAAACTTATTTAAATGCTCTTCTCTTTACATTGGAAAAAAAAAATCAATGAGGTTAAATAATGCAGTTTGCGTGCATATCCCAACCCACTCCCAGATAACTGTCAAACTCATTACTCTGGGCTACATAAGTCAGATTCTGTTCTTGCCCCTCATCCTGCAGCGCGCTGGCTCAGCATCCCTCAGTCTTGTGTCAATGGATGGATGGTGCAGGCCAAGGTCACTCCCACAGGCTGCCCGTCTGACCATGGCAGAAGGCAGACATCTCTCACCTGGCAACAGCTCTCGGAGGGATGGCTTGCTCCTAGATGAAAAGCCAACATTGTTTCTTCATAGCACATTCCATGCTGATCCTTGCGCGGCAGCAGTGCTTTCCTCCGTTGGAGTCTGCAGTCTGGCAATGTTGAACTGCCTTTAAAAACATTGTTTATTTGAGGTGATTGTTTTTTTAAACGTCTGGCAAACTTCCCCCTGATTACACACAACCTCCCACCGGACGCTTGCGCTTTAATACACGCTATGTTAAAATATCTGTGTGGTTGTAATACAGCAAGATTTGATCCACTAATGTTCTTTGGGGGTTAACCGTCAAATAAAATACTGGTTCAGCACCCTCTCTCTCTTCTGGGTTTTGTGGAACTTTTGAGTTATGAAAAGGAGATGATACTCCCTCTTACAAGAGGATTAGCAAGAAAGCATGGAGTGCTGCTCGTGGCAGACATAAACCCATGACCAAAACTTTTGTCTCCATGTGTTTTGATTTCTCTCAGCATGAAAGAAGTGCTGTGGTTACCCAGGTGGGGAGTCAGCCATGGATGTGCCCCAGCTGCAGGTGCTGTTTCACTGCCATGTGCTTCCCTGTAGCTTGTGCAGTCAATGGCTGGTCCCAGCAGCACTTTTTGCCTGGCACCTTGGTCCAGGCAGGAGCATGAGATACTTTGAGGTCTCCTTGAATGTAATTGTTATCCTCCAATGAGCACTTTCATGAAGAGAAGCACAGCCCGATCAATTCCTTGTGCATTTCTCCCCTGTGCTCCTGCTGGGATGCTCAGCCATCCCCTGGCTCCCTTCCCCTTGCTGGGAAACTCGTGCTCTCCCTCACCTGACTGCAAGCAAACAGGGCAGGAACCGTGCACAGCAAGTCTGCTACAGCTCTGCCACATATGAAAACTGGTCATCGAAGTCAGATTTGTGTGGAAGGGGCTGCTCAGTAACAGCACTTATGGCTGTGCCAGACTCAGGGTCATTGGGCAAAGCTACTAGTAGGGAAGCAAGAGCTCAGGCAGATAACTGGTCATCAAAGATGCTACATTGATTTCCATCTACATATCTACTGGAAACCAGCAATATGCCAAATACAGAGCCCTGCAGCTACATGAAAAGAACCCTTTTTCATTCAAGGTGTTAAAATTAGTTGACTACACCAAAAGGAGAGAATATTTTATTGCCCTCTCTGAAGAGCTCTTTCTTATATCTCCTTTTGAAGAAACTTTCCAAGCAGAATAATGAACCTGCAGGTGTGAATCATTTAACCAGCCCTAATGAGCTTTGTGCAGCTCCACAGAGGGCTCACAAGCTTTTTGAGTCACTTCTGAATGATTAAAATGGAAGCTGTTAACCTGGGTTCACTTCAACATTGTTCAAAGCACTGTGGCACCCTCCAAAACCAGACCAAATTGCTTTTGTTTGAAAAATGGGGAGATGTAGGAATAGGAATATGTAAGTCAGAGGAATGGAGAAGACATCTCTCCATGGAGGGTTCCTCTTGTTTTGGCTTTAATTGTGGTAAGAAGACATCTGAGGGTTCACTCATAGGGTGCTCTGCCCTCCCGTACACAGTGCTGAACATGCCAGAGGGGTCAGCTGAACTGATACTCAGTTTGGGATAGTTGCTATTGGCAAAGAGTTCAATGCTCATTGTGCAGGAGGTAAGCTTGCCAGTGAAGTAATTATTAGCTAACTGAATAACTATTAAACTGTTAAAACCAAGTTACTTGGTCTGACACTATACTGCTGCTGTGGACTTTGGCCATTTTTTAAAATTCTGATCCCTGACTCAGGTACTGGAATTGCTTCTTCTTAATGATTTTTCCTTACAAGAGAAGTGTTAACTCACACAGTGCTATCATTTGCACAGAGCCTGGTACCTCAGGTGAAGAAGAATGGGCGTGGACTCCTACACACCAAAAGGAGAAGCCACTCTTTTTTTTCATACAAGGACAAAACTCAGTTTTCTTGGTGGAGAATCTTCATCTGTGGCATCTGTGCTGACCCTTAAATGATCCTGAATTAATTTTCAATTTTAATATTCCTCTGTCACTATGTGGACCAGAGTAAGGAGGTTCTGTATTGACATTCATCTCACAGAGACCTGGTGCAGAGTGTCCTCCCAGGATGTGTGTGGGCAAGGGGCTGGGTCTGAGTGGCTGCCACAGAGAGATGGGAGAGAGGCTTCAAGCACAGGGACACTGCAGGAGCAGGATGGAGCCCGGAGGGGCCTGAGCTGCTGGCAGCTTTTGGGAAGGGTGGCACATGACACAGGCTGCATCCCATCCCATCTCTCAACCCACTGTAAATCCAAAGGCTGGGAAGAGCAGAGTCTGTTTTTCAGCTGGAACGTGTCACACTGAGGTCCTGTCACTGCTGAAGGTCTTGTGATTCTTCATAAGATCTGCATTGCAAACTGTGCTTTATACAGGTACTTTATACACCTGTGCTGGCTCAGCTGTTTCACCTCTGCCTGTCTGTGAAATGCAGGGATTGATGTCTCCAGCTGTTTCTTTATTCCCAGAGGTTTGCTTCGCAGTTTTCTGGACTGTGAGGTGTTGAACCGACTTCTCACATGAGAAAGTGCCCGCACCGCTGCCCACTCAAACACGCCGTAACCGGGATGTATCCTGTGGGTTTTGCCCCGCAGGTTCCAGCTCACTCGGCTGCTCCTGCGCCAGAGGAAGTTTTGAGTTCACCAAGCAGGAAAATACACCCGAGTCTCATGGCCACAAGCGGTCCCGGGCAGCCCAGAGCTGGGGTGCCGATATCTGATGACCGGTGCCGACCGAGAGACGCCGGGAAGCGCCACAACAGCGCCGTTAAATGGAGAAAGTGACCTGAGAGAGGGCACCGGGNAGGGCGGACAGCCGGCCCCGCAGCGCCCCCTGGCGGCCCCCGCCGTTCCCGCCCTGCCCGGAGGCGGCGCCCGGAGGGCCCCGAGGGGGAAAAGGGCCCGGGAATGCCGGGAGCGGGGCGGGGAGGGGTCCCCGCGACCCGGGGTGGGCCCTTGGGTTCGTCCCTACCCTGGCGGTGGCGCCCAGCCCTCACTGACAGCCGAGCTCGGCGTTGCTCCGAGTGAACGGGGGTTTCTCAGGCAATTTGAACAATCGTGTCCAAAACGCAATTCAGGGTTTGAGAAACACCGTTCCGACTTGGGCACCGATCTGAGCCTCTCCGTCATCTGCTACAGGAGAGAAAAATGTGATATGTGGTAAAAAGTGTGTGCTCGTGCCTGTCTGTCCCTGGGGCTCACCTGCTGTTCCAGAGGCCCCAGGTGCCGATAAACTAGTCACCCTGCCAATTTGGGATGTGGCACAGTGACACTGCAGGATGTGCCACACTGACAGTGCTCCTGCCGATGCCAGTGTTGGTGGTCTGGAGCTGTGCTGGTGCCTTGGCAGGGACCCCTTGAGCCTCAGACACATCAGTGGCCGAGGAGTTTGGTGTCTCAGCTGACAGAACACAGTCAAACAAATGAGATAAGGCAGCCTGAGCTTAAGCTCCAGTCCCTGCTCTGAGCCCTGGGCTCCCGAGAGTGGCAGCACAGACCGGCCAAGGAAGGGCAGCAGTTGTGTCCCCAACATGTCCATGACAGACCCAAGCCGCCAGCCTGGCAGGGGCCTGGGGGGGCTGCAGGGGGACTGTGCCAGGGCTGTGGCACTCGCAGCCACACAAACATCAGTAGAAGGTAGAACTGCCTGGAACTTGGCTGAACCCCAAGTACGCACAGACCCCCCTCAGCTGGAACCACTTCCACGGGGAGGCTGTGGGCAGAGGGGATGTGACTCACAGCATACACTGGGATGGAGAGCTCTAAGCAAATGAACAAATAAAATACTTGCAAACAAGCCCCTTTGAGTGCCACTGCCACATTCCTGTTGAGGCTCAGGACATTTCAGGATCCACTCCAAAATCCTTCGTTATTCATGTGTCTAAAAATAGGTCTTGACGGCTCACAGTGGTCAGCCAGAGCAGAGTAGCCAAATACCTCTGATACACTGAACTTAAATCTTCAGGCTCTTCCAAAAAAGACCAGGGAGGTGACAGATTTCCGGTGAGGCTGAACCAAATGTTAGGGGTGTCAGTTTTCGTCCTCTGACATAATGTCTCTCCAGCTGATGATTTGCGGGTAACAATGGTGCGCCTAATATAAATGAAAGCCCACAGCTGAATAACGCTTGCCCTGGGAAAGTTAAAGCAAGCAGATAAATCCCACAGATACTTCTCCCTGTCATTATGTCTCCCAGAATATCATCACTGCTCTGAAGGCTGGTTTGAACAACGTGCCACTTTTTTTTTCTCCATTTCTGCTCACGGGTCAGAATCCTGTCTTTCCTTCACTCTTCTCCTGAGTCTCCTGTGGTAGCGGAATCAGACTGTCAATAAATCATTACTTGTTTCCATGGCTTTCAGGGAAGCAATAAAACCTTTCCTTGGCTGTGTAACTGAATTCATTGAGCCAATGGTACTGGAGGCAAGTACAGGTTTTCTGGAGGTGCCCCAGAGCCTTGCGCAGCATGTCAGTCTGGTGGGATCATGCACCTGAGGACCCACACAGCCCGGCAGGTGTCACTCAGTCTGAGGCAGTTTTAACCTGATCCTGTAGAGCATCATGCACCGAGTACCCGTGGCTGTGAACTAAAGGTTATTTGTTGGCTGTGTTACTACCTACAGCATGTTACCCAGACACTGCACAGTGCGAGTCCAGGTGCAACTGGCTAGGTGAAATTCAAGGACCATTTGCCTTTCCCCATGTTCTCAAGAACTGGACTTGGCCATCCTCTGGGAGCCTCTTCCTGGGATTAGGGATGTACTTTGGTGTTTCGCTCCCAGCTGAAGAGAGCTGGCTGCCATGCAAGGGCCCAGTGCTGGGGCTGGAAGGTAACCGGATACTTTTGCTTCAATTATCATATTGTTGTGCTTTTTTTGAGCAGATTCCCTCTTCAGTCTTGCCCCAGGATGTTTGTTATTTCCTGAGAGCTATTTTCAGCCTATTTTAGCCATTGCTGTTTGAGTCCTGGCTGTGCCCCCAGTCACCTTTATGCTGAAACACAACTTTTCTTTAATGGATCTATTGGGCAGCAGCGCCCAAAGCCAGGTACCCAGGACATGCAGTTTGTGATAACTTGCCTAGGGAACTCCTCTGATGTGCTCACGTCCCTGGTAATTGGTGTGTGTGTATAAATGTCAGCTCAATTTTCATGGTGATCTAGTGTTTTAGATGAACTAAATTACATCACTCTTTCCTGTGATAACAAATGTCTGTCTGTTAAAATGTTTTTTGCCCTCTTACCTTGGCAATTTTCACCCTGAACTGCTGGAGACTTCCAAAGTCTGGCATTCAAGATGCAGAGAGCTCTGTTTTTTTTTCCCTGTATGAAATTTTTTTTAAAATGAAGTTGAAAAAAAAAGGAAAGTTAGCACTTGGCAGGTGTGTTTAAAGAAAGCAAATATCACTTCAAACCTGAAATGAAGAGTTCCCCTCTTTTTCTGAAAACAGGCAGTTTTCTTTAGCAGCTGTTCCCGCTATTTCTATAAATATTAAGTGGAAAACATAAACTTCTACCTCTGGATAAAGAAATATTCCAACAATACATTTTTTTGAATTCTTTTCCTGCCTGAAACCCAAGAAAACATACAACAGAGAAGAGCCCCCAGAGGCACTGCTTGAAAAGGATAACCTGTTCCCTTCAGCAGACTGTTATTTCAGCATTGTTCTGCTGGATGTGATCATGATCTAAAACCACTGTGTGGGGTGAAGGAAGGGATCCCAGGGGTGCTGCTGCTCCTCTGCTGGGAGCTTTTAACCAGTTTCCCAAAATCCCTGAGATAATTCAGACACAAGGAAGGAGATGACAGGGATAAAAGAAGAGAGTCTCTGATGCCAGAATGACAGCAGTCAGTCACACAAGGCTTCCAAAGTGTTTTATGGAACACGCCAGTTTCACAGGATATCCAGCGAGAAAAATGATTTGCCTGTTGTTGTGAGAAAACTGAAATGTTTTAGCTTAAAGTACAAGCTAGCACTATCAATCTGAAATTGGAAAAATCTTGCGTGAATGTTATTTTCTGTTAGCAAATTAAGAAGTATGCCTTTTGCAATATTTTCCTATTGCAGACAACTTTCTGCTTGCATGTTTTTGTATGGAAATCTGCTGTTGCTGGCACAAAACTGGCTGCTTTATTTCTGTCCCTGGGACATGGACATCAAAGCAGGGGAACAAAAATCAGCCAGTATTTTCTTTCTTGTTTCCATTCCAGCCGTGTGTGTCCAGGCTGCTGCCCAGGGCTCTGTGGTTTGGACCCACCTGCAGGCTCACATCACCAACCCCACTGACCTTGGTTTAAAGGTTTCCTCATTAAGCTGATGAGTTCCTGAAGAGAGACCCTTCCCCTTGCCTGGTACTGATCAGATCATGTTCCTGCTCAACAGAGCTGTCTCCTGGGAGCTGCTTCCCCCTGGGCTGCCTGAGCACCCTGGCTAGGGCTTGCCTCATCCTCCTCCCATAACCTGGACAGTGTTAAAGGTGTTGGATGTACCACAACGGGGATTTAGTAGTTTTAAGGCATTCAAGCTTGGCTTCAATGCCTTCACTAAGGAGCCTGACAACCTGTAAGAGTGTGAGAGAGTTTCCTCTTAATTCCTCAAGCAGCACTTGGTAATACAGTGTAAGGCACAGAAAGGTCTGGAAATACAGATACAATGGAAAGAAAGGATTGTAAAATGAATAGTAGGGTTTTGCTAGGCTTGTGGGTCCCCACAGCCTTTTACTACTTAGTTCTGTGTTCTGTGGTTTTAAAGTCTATTGGAGCAAATTGTAATCAGCTCTGGGCTGATCAGGGCTCGCAGGTACCACCCTTTCATGGGGCCTTGCAAAGTAGAGTAAATATTCACTGAATTGATGCTTCTGGGCATTTTTCACTGCTCAGTTATACCCAGAGGCTCTTCTCTGGTATCATTAACTTTATGTTAAGAATAATCTCAGATTCTCTCAGTTTCTAGAAACTGAGATGTGAAGTCCAAGCTGTATGAAAGAAGACGTTCCTCAGCAGCTTTATCTACGGTCATGATCAGTTTAACTGGTGCTCATTCTGAGTGAATCACAGCTGGTGGAGAGCAGCAGAGGCTCTCTCTGCAGCACTGCAGGGGTTAGGTACTGGTGAGATGGCAGTGGTCATAGNGGGAAGTGTTCTTGGAGCAAAGAAGTGAGCTAGCTCTTTAAAATAACATTCATCAAAGGAAAGAGCTTGCTGGTTGCTAATTTTTGAGGGATAGGCAGTATCCTCCCTCTGTGGGCAGATAATCCGGAATTGACTCACTGACTAAAGTTGTCTAAACCATCATATTTCTAAAGTGTTGCATTTCGGACCAGGGCTTAAAGGGCCAGGAGTGGGGCTGGCTGACACCCTTAGGTATGTGTCACCATCCAGCTTGAGGGAACATTACAACAACAGGAGCAATCTCTAAAAGCTCCAGCTATCAAAAGCTGCCTCTCCAATTGCTCCCAATAACCCCCTCTATTTTCCCATAAAAGACATGTTCTTTGGAAAGAGGCAGTGTGCTTGGGAAGCCAATAACTGGATAGGACGCAGAAATGCGATTCTACCACCGGCATGTTTGAGGGACTTGGTCAGGCAGACTCTCAGAGGGGATGCCAGACACAGAACTGGAATGATCCTCACAGTTATGCATGTCTTGAAATCATGCAATTAAATCCTTGTCCAGCAAATGGCAGGCTTCCTCCTTGGTGGGAAAAGCTCCTCCTGAGCTGGGGGGCTTTGGTCAGTTTACCTTCCCTCCTCAAAGAATACCCTTGCCTCCAGCCGTCACCCACATGCAAAGACTGTTTGAAGCACAGGCCTTCCTGTGGAAGCCATTCTGTTTCAATGGTGTGTGTAAGTTAAAAATAATCTAAAACAATAATTAGTTCCTCTGCAGTAAAGTAGGGAACTGCCCAGCTGTCTTCACCACCATCACCAAAGTAGGGGGAGATGCATCAGCTGCAAGTGAGGCTGAGCAAGCATTCAAAACCCCATGAACATCCCCACAGGAGGCACTGAGGTACACAGTGCTGAGAAATGCAGCCTTTCACAGGAAATATATATGGCTATATACATATACACCACATATACATGGTACCACAAGTCTGAGACCTTGGCAAGGATCAACATTTGCTTTCCTATGCCCAGCTCCAGAGTTCCTCTCCTGCTTGTCCCAGCTTCATGGGCATTTATCCAAGGAGAGCAACATCTGGCAGGTTCGGAAGGGATAAGCCTTTGTGTTCGGTAAAATGGGAGCCTGGACTCTGCCCCGCATCCAGTGTTCCACCTTTGCTGTCTCCAGGCAGAGCCACCTGCAGGGAAAACATGGAGGAGCAGGGTTCCCATGCAGGGTGATGCTCTTCAGCCCGTGCTGGCATCCTGTCCTGTGTCCCCTCACTGTGCTCCAGCCAGGTGTCCCCAGGACCACCAACAGCCTGAGTGCTGCTGTGTGCTGCTCTTCAAATGTGGAAAAATCATAAAGCAATCAAAGAACAATCAGGAAAGCCTGTCTTTCTTGGAGTCTTACCCAGTTTTCTGCAAATTGCTCAACACAAAATAAAGTGTTTTAAAATGATCCCAAAACTGCTATGAATTATATGTTTGGGTTTCTTGGTAGCCTGGGAATGGAAGGCTGCTGCAACCTCATTCTGCTACTATTAATGCTATTTTAACTTTCACCTCTTGTGTGGAAAAAGCATTTTATGTCTTGAATACTTCCCCTTGCCCTGGTCATGCAGGAGTCCTGAATACTGGAGGTTCCAATAATTGTGCTTAGCCTTCAGCAATCAGTCAGGCAGCTGACAAGGGCTTTTGGCTGAGGAGCTTTTGGTGATAAAGTCATACTTTGGGGTATAGACAAAATATTTCTTTTAATGGGCTCATTTATTGGAAAATTCAACAAATTTCCAGAAGACCAGGAAAACTGCAGTGGAGAAATAGTCTCTTCTAAAATGAAAATCTCCAACCATCAAAGGTGCCTCAATGGTCACTTTTAATAATGCCAGTTTCCTGTTCTTCCATAAAACCCACATGCATTTTGAAGGGGAGAGAGAGAGAGAAAAGGAAAGTGCGGTGTCAGTCAGATTACTGCCCCTTCTCTGAAGTCTCAATAAATATCTGAGGCATTAGTATCAGGAAAGTGTGTCCCCTGAATGTGTGCTCTGCTTTATATCTTGGTTCTATTTGGGTAGTGCAGGGTCCTGTGTACATAGAAAAATTTATCTTCTACACAAAGAGCTTTTTGTAGTAATTGCACTTCACTGACTGAGCTTGTCTAGAACTTCAAAAATATCTTTCCTGACACCTCCCCATGCTGAGATGGAGTGTTGGGCAGTCTGCCCTTCTGCTGGTCGAGATAGGAGTTTCTAGTATGTCTACCATTAAAAAAGGGGAAGGCTGTTTTGTGCCAGTGTCAAGTGCTGTTGGCACGTTAGCTGCGGCTCCACCATGCAACAGCTGGGGCTAGGTCACCCCTCTGCGAGTCAGACATGTAACCTGGTAAAAATAAATCCAGCTGAGAAAGCCCTGCCTTCAGGGAACAGCAAGGTCTGTTCCCCTGTCACAGCCAGGATGCTGCCTGGGGCAGTGTTAGTGTTTCACCTTGGTGTGATGTGCTGTGTTTGTACCAGTGTGTTCCCACAGACACGGCAGAGCCCCTGTGATGCCCATGGAGTGTGCAGCAGTGCCCATGGCACACAGCAGTGGTGTCCACGGTGTGTGTGGCAGTGCCCGTGGTGCCTGCAGTGAATGTGCTGGTGCCCAGGCTGTCAAATCTGCCCCAGCTGCCCCTGCAGTGGCAGCCAGTGTGAGGACAAAGCCCAGTGACTGGCCTCAGGTGAGGGCCAGGGGGTGTTCTCCCTCTGCAGGATCTTGCTCTCATCTTCAGGCTGAGGAAAAGGCTCACTGAGTGCAGGGACTCTGAAGGGATGTTGCCGCAGGGCAGGCAAGGGAGGGAAGGCAGGGTGGCTTCCCTTGTTGTTCTAGTGCCCGGGCAAGCCCTGAACAGGCTGTGTGGAATGAAACAGAAGAGCAGATGCGAGCCAAGTGCCATGGACGTCTCTGCTGGCCACCCAAAAAAGGATGCCTGGCACTGCTCTGCTGGGGAGAGGGATGGCTCAGAGACAGAGCCTTTGAGCTCCCACTCCCATGTCAATACCAATTTCCCCCTTTGCCCTCAGCAAATAATTTCTCTTTCCACTCCATAGAGTGAGGTTAATGACAGCAATTTCTATGCTTCACAGGAGGGCTGAGTATGAACAAATATTTGTCAAATATGAGACATTAAAAACAATATTTATGTGGGATAAAACTTCTGCAGAAATTTTATTCCACATAAATACAGTTTTGAAATTTTTGGGATCTCAGGAATGAAATAGTTGGACATGATGAATCTAGACTGAGGAACACAAATTAATGTCAGAAAGATTTGGGAGTTCATGTGATCTGGAATGCCTGTGGTTGGCGTGGTGAGAGCACAAGGTTTGGGGAGCACAGTACTGGTTTTCTGCAGAGCACAGAGAAGAGTTCTGTCACTGAGAGTTGAGAGGAGACCCCTGGGGAGCAGCAGGGATCCTAGTGACAGGCTTGGTCTCCCTTTTTGCACCGGCATGTTATCATTACACGTCAGAATTCTAACATAAACATTCCCAGCAGCTGACAAACATCTCCCTTGGAAAGCCTGGTCCAACATTTATCCCTGTGCCAGCACTGAAGTGGAAAAGATAAATGAAGAATTCATATAGTTGGACTAGATTCTGTTCGTCAATAATTCCAAGTAGTTCCTGAATTAGGCTATTACTAATTATCTATTTTCACCATAACGGGAGGACAAGGGGTTCTGGCAGGCAGTGCATGAGACACACAGGAGAAAACGATTAAAGCAGAGCCAAAAATACCACCATACTGGAGTCATGAGTCAGATCCTGACCTTTCAAATAGCACTGCGGAGAGCCTGAGCTCATTTGGATGGGATCCCGGGGATCCAGGTGAGAGTGACAGAATGGTTCAGCCTGGCCAGCTTTGGAGAGAGGGAAGAAAGTGGGGATGTCCTGGAAGGGGGGACAGAAAACTAAATGGCATGAGGAGCTTCAGATGAATCTGTTTCTCTTTCTCTGTCTCTGGTCTTGCTGAAGAAAAGGGTAATTCCATGCTCTTGAGCTTAACTGTTTTACCTGTCAACACTCCTGATCACTCCCTGCAAAGAATGTGCATCCTCTGGTTAATGTGATTATCACCAGTAATTAATTCCAGCTTCCAGTAATGAATTCCAGCTTCTTCTTGATCAACATTTTAAAAGCCCTTTAAGCTTGTGTCAAGTCTTGTTTGCTCAGAAAGAGGAGTCATCAATCACTCCTATGGAACTCACAATTCCTTGTGGATTGCTGCAACTGCAAGAGACTCAGTTTCAGAGACAAAGTGCCTGTTGTGAGACTGGCCACAGAACTCCAAACCTGGCTCTGCAGGGACAGATGCAGGTGGACCCTCATCAGGGCTGAGGACACTCCATGTCAGTGTTTGTAACACTGAGCTGCTGTCCAGAGGCTGAGAGGGAAAAGCTTTGTCCTGAGCAGGGATCTGTGGGATCCTCCATCACATTGCCTGAAGACCCTTTTGGGAAAGTTGTTGCAGGAGGAGAACCTGGCTCTGACACCAGGAGGGCACCCAGCCCCACAGAGGAGTGTCCCCTTGGGGCTCTCTCCCAAGGCAGCTCCACCGACCTCCGGCTGGCAGAGGGGACAAGAGTGTCTGTGCCCTGTATCCGGTGTGAAGCTGTGACCCAGCTGAGGTCTGTCCATCCCCTGCCCTCCCACTCCCTGGGATGCGGCGCTTGCCAAACCACACAGACGGCTGCCAGCAGCAGAGGAATGTGTGCATTCCTTGTTAATAAAAATAAGTCTTTTTTAGGGTCATAGGCAGAGGAGTTGTCATGTCACATCCTGTTCTGTGTCTCCACAGCAACTCCAAACTTCCCAAACACAGGGAGCAGAGCAGTGATGGTCTGTCTGCCATGCATCAACTCTTGGGCTGTCCTGGCTGTGTCACCCACTGGCCTCCTTCCCAAGGTGGGAGAATGCAGAACAGCCTGTGTGGCAAACTGGCACGGTGCTGTCCCAGTGATGCTCTCTGCTTCACTCCCCTGGAACCAGGGAGATGCTGCCTTTGCACTCCAGCAGAGCTCACAGGGCCCCTCAATGGCAGATGAAAAAATAATGTTGCCTCTCAATATTTGGCTCCCAAGTTCAGAGTCACTCACTTGCCCTTGCATATACGGGTGTTTGACCATGGGTGTTTCACAGGATCATGGGCACTATTTTCTCTCTCCTAAGAAAAAATTACTCAGCCAGATTAAACAAGCAAAAAATGCTGGTTGTGCTGATTCATAAGGAAACAATTTCCCTTCTATTTTAGCACTGTGCAGCAGGAAATTGCAGAGTGATTTGCTGGAGGAGCAAGAAAATCAGGATAGGACAGATTGTACAGCATTTTCTGAGGGTCAGATGATCCTTCATAGCCTTAGAATCTGTGAGCAGGTTTGTGCTGCATGATGTGGTATAGATTAGAGATTCATACCCATCTTCATTAAGCTCCAGCCTCAGAAGGATCATAAATGAAGAATCCTGGAGCTCAGTGGGTCTTATTGATACCACTGGAAAAGGATATCTGAGGGATGATGAATCTGTGTGTTCTCCTGGATGCATTGGCTGTGCTAGGGTTTGTGTGTGAGCTGTTGGGTACTTAATAAACCTGTAGAATTGTCCTTGGGGTGGTGGTTTTGGCACTCAAACCCAGGAGGTTTGTGGAGGGCTGAGGCCCAGGAGGTTTGGGAAGGTCCTGGCTCTGTGAGTGGAGGGGTCTGGTGGGTCTGCATCCAGAACTGATTCCTCTGGGCCGTGAGGAGCTGGGAGGCACAGTGGGGTTATGTCTGGTTATGTCTGCTCTGTGTTTCTGGCCTCCTCCAGCTTCGTACTGGGCAGGGGCTCTGCTCTTCACAGGGATGTGGCTGAAGTTCCAGTTCCCAGATCTTGAAATACCTAGGGATTTCAGGAGAAGTTTAGGCTCCACTTAGCACCTAAAAGCCCAATTTTCTCCATAGCAGTATAATTGCCTATTCTTGTCTGCTTTTCAGAGTTGTGAAGTGGTTTCTCCTGCCTTGGGAATCCTTCTATACCTCTCTTTCCTCTGCTGCTGGTCAGGCTGTTCGACAGCTCTTGCTTCCTGGAGTGTCACTGCAGCCTGTTCAACGGCATCAGATCGTTCTGCCCTTTTTGCCTCTCATAGTCCAAATTATCTGCAATTCAGGAAAGATACTATTTTGTGATGCTTGGAAAGGCTGTTTCAGATCTCGGAAAATTCAGAACCTCAAGGTTTGCCCCCCAGTCCTTTTGCACTTTGAACGGCACCTTTACCTTCAAGGTGAAGCTCAGCTGCAGCTACCTTCACTTTTTGTTTCTGAGATCATGCTTATCCCCGTCTGTGTGCAGTTTTTCATGCTTAAGGGAGCATTAGGCCAAACACAGGCTCAGATATGGAAAAACAAATGGAGGCCTGGGGATGTTAAAGATCACTAAGAGAATGAGGCTGAGCTGGGCAGAGGGGACAGAAAGAGCAGCACAGCCATACCCAGAGAGGTTTCTCCTCCCTCCCTGTGTCCCTCTGCTCAGGAGGTTGGCACCCGGAGCTGTCCCCTCTGGCCATCCTTGCAAACTTGTGCATCTTTATAAATTTCTTAAGAAATAATTTCTCTGTCTTTTCTGGTCGGAGAAAACCAGTGCAAAATCCAGAAGAATCCCAGTACAAAAGGGCATAGGAATAGGGATGCTGTTTTTCTGGCATCTTAATGAAGCAAATCCTACAAGCTATCTGAGGAGGTTCTAGGAAATCTCTGTCCTTACCCAGGGATAAACTGTCTGAGCATCCAGAAAGTTTTCTTGCAGCAACTCTAAAGGATGTTCCCAACCTCGTCTTCTGGTTCCTCTTCTGCGTTTATTGACAGAGATTTGTGTTAATTGCTGAGCCCTGTGGAAAGGGAGTGCTTGGATGGTTTGGAGTGCCTGCAGAAGGAGTGTTACATATTTCAAAGTGTTTGATAAGCAGGGGAGCAAAGGCAGATAAGAGCATCAAAGCCTACATTGTGCTCTCCTGGTGTTAGGGGCAGCTTTTGAAGAGGGGGCAGATTGCTGAAGGCCAACATATTACTGGACAATATGGACTCACTTGACTGGTGACCCCCAGCAGCCCCAGCAGGCGATGACGAGCACAGAGGAAGGTACTAGGAGGACAGTGACACTTCACATCTTCTCCTTTAATGCACTGACCCCTAGAAAGGAGGTATGAGCAAGCGTGGAGAAAACCCCATTCTTTTATCTAGATTTGGAGTTCTGAATATTCATTGTTTATCTCCAGACCACTCCAGTGTTTCGAGTAGGAGAGCTACAGGTTGATTCAAAGCTTTTAGTAGAGAATTAGATTCATTTGAATCAAAATGCCTATGTAAGAAATTTGAATATCATCCAGCAGAGAGTGTCTGCCATGTCCTGGCAGCTCATCTTCAGAATGTAGCTGCATATTGATGAAGTGCTCATTGAAGAAGAATTATTTGGTCCTGGAGAAGAAATAGAAGTCCCGAAGAAGAGCTGTAAAAGCAGACTCACAGCAAACAGACGTGTGATCAGTCAGGGTTCAGGTTGCTGCTGAAGAGATCTTCACTCTGGTCATATTGGTTAGTACTGCTCTGGCTCTGAGCCTTAGTGAGGGCTCTGCTGAGGCACCTTCCCATGTCTGCAATTGCAATTGTCTGGAACAATCCTCCTGAGCTGGGAGAGGGTGCTCTGAACCTGTAGTACCTGTCTGCTGTGCTGCAGGAGCCTGGGCTGCCCCTGCTCCTGGCAACACCTGCAGCTGGAAGCCCCTGGACCTAGGGCATGGTTTATGTTACAGGATATTATTATTTTGCTGTTCCTATTTCCCCACACATACACACAACAGAGTCTTCCATTTTAAGCCTTTAAGCTGTTGGTGTGTTTGAACCCAATCACATTCTAAGGAGGGAAGAGAAGATTGCTCCCTAAGCAGCCTGGCAAAGAATCTCATTGCTGAGGGTCCCTCCTTGTCACAGCAGCAAAGGCACCCAGGCCTTCCAGTGCTCCCTGTCAGTGCTGATTGACCGCAGTACAAAACAGTACAGGCTGATGGTCAGATGTGGGGGTGTAGCTGCCTCCAAAACCACACTGAGCTTTAGCACATCAAGGAGCTTCTGGTACATGGGGAACCTGTCATTTTGTTATCACCTGAGCTGCAAGCAAAGCAGAATTGTATTGGCTCATTGTTGTTCACAGCTGCCCCACAACTGCAACACTGAGTTCTGTACTTTCCCTCTTCCCAGGGAATTCAGGATTTTCTTCTGAATCAGAGTGGGAGGACTTAGACTGCTAAAATAAGGAGCCACCCCAAGACCTGTGGTGTACCTTTGCTCTCAAATGAGGTCTTGTGTGCTGGCTGTTTCCTTCACAGCAGTATTTTAGGCTTCAGGTCCACAAATCAGTTTAGGCTGGTCCAAACCAGCCGTCTCTCCATCCCAGCAGGTCACATCAGGGCCACTGACCTGCACTCACTTGTTTCACTTAGATTATACCCCTGTTGATTAGCACAAAAGAGCTGAATAGGAAATGGAAAATGCATCTTTGAGCCCAGAACTTGGCAATGAATTCTCTATATAAAAAGGAAATGCCTGTCTCTTCAGTTTCTTTTCAGTTTTTTATTCACAAATTCTTAAGTGAACAAAGAGAGGCTCCTGGTTCTCCCTCTTTGCAGCCATTCATGTGCCTCTGGGAAAGGCTCAGCTTCTGTGCTTGCCAGGCTAATCAAGGAAACATAAAACACAGAATATTAGTGCATTTAAATCCCAGGCACTCTAAAGCCTCAAGAAAATAGAAAAAATGTTTGGCAGATACATCCACCTGATGCCCACGGCCTTGAGGGCCTTGGTTGGTAAAAATCTATTAGGAGGGCTTCTATGAGATGAAGTTTCCTGAATGAATTATTAGCTAGGACAGGAAAAAACTAGAAGAAAAAAGAAGACCTGAGATTGGATAAGACCCAAATACAGAAATTAATTCATCATCCAGTGTAATTCAGCATTGTGGACAGAAGAAATGGGTTTCTGGGGAGGACCTGGGCAGGCTTGCCAGCAGTCCCAGTGCCGAGGGAGATGGCATTGAACTGACCAAAGGCTTTGAAATCCTTCTCTGTGTTTTCTCCTGGGAAAAGCCACAACAGCAGTAGCAGTAGCAGCAGCAACATTTCCCTTGGTCTCCACACTTTTGCCCATGCAGGAGCCCCCTGCCACGTGTGGGTCTCTTTGTGCTACCAAAGGCTCTGCAGCCTCGTGGTCAGGGTTTCAGAGTTTTGGAGATGCGCTGGGCACTGTGTGGGTGCTGGGGAGGGCAGGCAGGAAGCATGAGCAGCCCCTGCCAGCATTCTCTCCCCATCCCTGCTACTTCCAGCCCTGGCCCAGTGGCCCCTGCCACAGCAGCAGCCCCAAGGGGTCTGTGCCTTTTATCCTTGATGGGCATCTCAAAAACAAGAAGAGATTTTGTAATTTTTCCTCTTACACCTAGAAAGCGAGGAACTCCACAAGACTGTGATTTAGATCAGTCCCTGGAGCAAGAAAGCTGAGCAAAAGCAAGAAATCAGCATTCCTGAAATCTCTCCTGGTACCTGAGGTACCTTAGCTCTGGAGCAGAGGAACAACCCCTCCTCTGTTCTGACAGGTAGTGAACCCTGAGCAGAGCTCCCTGAATCCAGGAGAAACCCAGGAATTTCAAAATATAGCCAAGCTTCATTTTGGCAAGGAGACTGTTTCCCACCATGGTTGGGGAGGGGCCCAGCCCCTGCAGAACCCAAACCCAAAGGGCAGTACCTGGGCTGCAGCAAGCAGCTCCTGCCCAGCACCAGCTGGAGGGCTGAGATGTGGCCTTGTGACAGCCTGGGAGGCTTTATTAGCTGAGCTGTCTAATAGTAGGTTAGTTGATTTTTGAGTTTGTTTGTTAGTTTGTTTGTGGTGTGTTTTTGTGAAAACTTAATCTTCTGGTTTAATAAAATATCATGTTTTTCCCTTGAGCTGGGCTGGATCCCTGCAGATGCCCACCCATCACTGCTCACCTGGTCTCTTTGCTGCAGGAGAGGTTCCAGTGGCCAAAGGCCAAGAGATGCTGGTGGCTGGAGACCAAGGGAATTGACAAAAAGAAGACACATACCTTCAGGTATGTCCTTTCTGGTTTTGCTGATTCCTGATCTTGTTCTACAGTCATCGTTCCAGAGGATTTAAGCACAAAAGCTTTTGATAGAAATAGTGTATTTCTTTTGTGAAGAGGAAAAAACCTGCCCTGATTTTACCCAGCAGTGAAATGCACATTGATGAGCCTTGACTTCACCCTGTGGGCCTGTTTCCATTTAAGTTGTTCAAAATTCTGCAGAGAAACCAGCCAAAGCTGGCATAGGTAACGTGTTTTGGCGGATAATTGCATCTGGGAACACAGGATGCTGGCTGGTAGTGTTCTGCAGCCATATGCTGGCTGGGTGGTTTGTGTGTTGATTTCTTGCCTGGGTTGTTTAGAATTCTGCACCAGTAAGTACAGAAATGGAAAATTACTTCCTTGTTCACAGTTATTACAGAAATCTAAGTCTCCAAATGGCCCTGGAAATCATTGTGCTGGTTGATCCTAGGGCCAGAGCTCACTCCTCAGAGCTCTTGTTTATCTCCTGACACTGAGTTTTTGAGGCTTCAATTTTCTCCAGTGCTAGATTTTGGTGAGTCACCCCAGTGCTGGCTGGCTGCTCCAGGGGCAGAGGGACAGTGTGGGGCTGCATAGAAATATGCCTGAGCAATCCCAGCACTCTCCAATTTTGCACAGCAATGAGAAATACCCCGTTCACTCTAAACCTGTCCGGCCATTCCTCTGTCGCAGTTTCCTGAAGTTGTCCCATGGCCATCCGTGTGTCCCATGCAGGCAGAGTGACAGCCAGGTCTGTCCATCCTCAAGGCTGCCCCGTGCCCACCATCCGGCCCAGATCAGTCTCTTTAAGAGCTTTTGTAGGGGAAACCAGTCGAAATCCTCCTAGGGATACAAAGGGGTTGTGTGGAGAGGTTCTCTTTATCCATGGTGCCTTGTTTCAACAAGGGGGTCATTCCTCTGACATGCATGTGTCTGCATGCTCCAGTAAATTACATTTCTCCAGTGTGTATTAATCCTTTTTTTCAGGCTGCTTGGAAGGGAATTTGGATGTAAAACAACCAGGACTGCCCCTGGAGCCCCTTTCAGAAAGGATGCCCTACTGGCCATTTTTTGTTCCTTTGGTGGTAAAGTAGTTTAACTTATAATTTATAAGCCCAGTAATCATCAGTACTTTAGTGTTTGAGCTCTTTAGACCTCTCAGGAAAGTGTCATTTGGATTATACACTTCAGATTTTATTGCTGTAATTTCATAGCCTCTTTTGACTGAATGAGCGGAAAATTAGGTTTTAAATGCTTCAGCACAAGTGTCTGTCAGAACTGCCCCTCCTTTCCTGGCTGTTTGTGCTCCTGCTTCTGTGTGTTTGCAAACCCAGAGTGATGGACTTTTGGCACCCTGCTCAGACCTTGCAGCACCTGCTGCAGCTCAGCTTTGCAGAGGCTCCTGCCCCCAGTGCCCCTCACAAGCAGCCACTGATGCCCGTGGTTGCTCTGCTGATCAGGAATCTGGCAGAGTGTCAGCCCCCCTTGTCCTCTGGCTGAGCTGCTCCTGAGTCCTGGCTGCCCTGGGCTGTGTGGCAGAGCTGCACTCCTGGCTGGGGCACCCACGGCCAGGGATCATTGCCAGGGGTGACACAGGAAGGTACCTGTCACCAATGCTGCTGGTGGCTGAGCCATTAATCCCAAACCCAGAAATGGGGTAAACATGTAGATCCTGGGGATCCTTCCCAGGATCCATGAGGGATCATTCCAGCTGAGGGAGTGAGCTTTCACCAGAGCTCCAGAGCTCAGGGGCTTTCTGAGCTGACACATCCCTCAACAGCTGCACACAGACACCTGCGACACAGTGAGGTCCCTGAATCAGGGCCCTGGTGGGTGGCTTGTGCCCAGATAGAACTCAGCAGGATGCTACATCTGCCATCAGCCTCTGCACTCCTGTCCCTTGATATCTCAGGCAACTTCAGCCTTTGTCACATCTCTTCCTTAGGTTGGAGCTGCACAAAGGACAGAGTTTTGAAGTAAATGTATATTGTACCTATACTTTTCAAGTCCTATCTTCATTCCCCCCTTCCTTTGGTATGTGATACATCCCAGCAAACCTGTCATGCCTTAAATTAATTGGGCCCTTGAAGGGAACAGAGATAATGAGCCATTCCAACATGGCATTTCTTAAAAGCCAGGGAATGTACAGTACAGGAGAGAGTGCTGCCCGAGTCTTCCTCACCCTTACCTTGTCAAACGTATCCACCTCTCACCTGAGCTTGTGATGGGGTCCGTGTGGTGTCTGTCAGCTGCTGGCCTCCACTCCAGACACCTCCAAAGGGAAGCTGCTCTGACAAGGAGCTGCAGAGCTGCAGCTGTCTGGCCTCAAACTAGTGATGTGCCCCCAGAAGGGCTGAGTTCGGACACTGTGAGAGGTATATGAGTTTTGAATGTTCATCAAAGGTGAGAAGGCTCCTTGTGAGCTCAGTGCAGTGAGGGTGTGTGTGTGGGTGGCTTGTGGTCCCACCTGGATGTGGGGGTGTCCCTACTCATTGTTCCTGTACCTGTGAGGAGGACCCAAAGAAGCTCTGGCTGGTGCCTCTGCAGAATGAGCTGCAGGCAGGGATGAGAGAATTAATATCCCTGATAACAGTCTCCATGTATATCACACACAAAGTGACTTACCCCTTCCACTCTTTGCCAAGACCCTTTCATTAGCAAAGAGTTTTCTGTTAAGGAAAACAGGATTTTTCTTTGGTTTTGTTTGTTTGTTTTTCTATATTGACTACCACACAGAGCAGGGAGAAGAACCTCCTAAAAAGAAAACACACCTAAGGAGTGTTCAAGGCTCAGAGGCTTCTGAAGCTGAGAGGTCACCCTAGCAAAGGACAATGCACATTGATGGGTTGAATTGCCACACAGATGGGCTACACTAAACCGAGGGACAGACTTTGATGGCCCAAACCATGGGCAGGCTGGAGCACTCAGAGCTGGTAGGACAGCACAGGTAGGAGCTGGCTGTTATTGTTACTTGCAAGGGTTTCACATCCCACTGAAAATCAGGGGCCAGCAATTAGACAGGAACTGGGTGTCAGTCTGTCGGTCATTCTGTGTGACTTTTTTTCCAAGAACAAAGAAAAAAAGAAGTCTGAAGATCCAGCCCCAGCGGGTC
The DNA here is from genome assembly GCA_013397315.1 of Donacobius atricapilla. Classification (NCBI taxonomy): domain Eukaryota; kingdom Metazoa; phylum Chordata; class Aves; order Passeriformes; family Mimidae; genus Donacobius; species Donacobius atricapilla. The sequence goes on along the minus strand of WBMY01004784.1, from coordinate 68,729 downwards.
ACTATGCAGAGCCCATCGCAGTGAGGAGGGGACACAGTTACAATGGTGGATTGTAATAGATAGATATAATGGTAGTTCTCTTTGTTCTGTCACCCAAACCTTACAGCTGAACCTCAAGGACTATCAAATCCATTACAAAGCTTTTCTTTTCCAAGTACCCTGAAGTTGCATTATTATTAGCTATTATGTAATTGCCATTTGTATTTCGAATAATAAAGTCTAAATTGTAACTGTTCACAGGACATCAATTGCAATTGCTATGGCATTGTTGCTCTTTTCTTATTTCTCCTTTTGAAACCCATTTTGTACAATGTCCCCCGCCACCCACTTGCCTGTGCTGAATCTCAGAGCCAGTCAGAGCCTATGACAACAGCAGACTCTGGCCTGACATAATGCACATGAAAGCACTGTTCCCATATCAGTGGCAACTAATGCCAGATCATACACTGACCCAGGGGAAATTGAGCTTTGGTTATCATAGACAACTATTTGCACTTCCCAGTTCCTGCCCCATGAATTTTAATTTGATTTAAATTGGAAAATGTATTTAAAATTTGGTTGTAGTTTCTGTTTTAGATGTGCAACTTCATTTTTTAGAGATCTGGTGTGTCCATGCCAGGTGAAAGGAGCCTGAAAGCCTCTGCGGGGCTGCTGAGAGCTCGGGTGGGAGGGAGGTTCCAAAAGCACTCAGAGAGCCAGGCTCAGGTGGAAGTGCATGGTGCCAAAGATCTCACCCTGCTGCCACCTCAGGCAAACCTGAACTGGGTTGTAACACATCTGGACTAAGCACATTAGTAACATATGCAATGTAAAACTCGTTAATTAATATTTCAAGGGCTTAGCTATACTTTCTGTGCCCTAAAATCTAACAGACACCAGTGTCTGAAGGCAAAAGGATGAGTTCTGCAGCTCCTCAGTTTCAAAGCCTCTGGTGCCTGTGTATCTGCACTCTGATTAATTCTTCTGTCCAGAGGAAAGCCAGCCCTCCAGGAAACAATAGGATCTTCTGACATTTAAGAGTTAAGACACAAGAAGGAAAGACACTGATTGCCTTTAATATCTCCAGCATGCAGTCTCCTCAGAGACAGGCAGGTAACTGGATTTTTGCTCAAGAAGGGCAGGGAGAAAACTCTTAACAGTTTTATTCCACAACACAACCATTCCTGCTCCTGAAGTGTTTTCTGACAGATAAAAACCAGACAAGCATCAGTCAGACTTGTCTAATGGCATGGAACACAGGGGACTGGCAGCTCCATTAGGGGTGTGAGGGCAGGAGAGGCTGCTTGATATTATTGCTGTGTAAGGGATCAAGTCTTAACTCCTTAGCCAGTGAGGGCATGAGTGTTTCAGGAGGTTCTGGCACATACCCGTAGTTTGATAATTTGCACCTGGAGAAAGCTAACATGCCTGGAATTTTGCTGGAAATATGATTAGACTAAACTCATAGCTCTCCTCTTCTGAGCTTCCAGCTCTAAAGCCAGTGATGATGTACGCCAGCAAGAACAGCATGGGAGGATAATGAAACAGCTCTTTGGATGTGCAAGAATCTCACAGCCACAGTGAGAATGGCTTCAGGGGGACTAAAAAATAGCAGAAGCCTCCCAGATCATCTTACTATAGTGGTAATAAACACTCAGTGCGTCTTTTCTGTAGCCCTCAGGCAGGAAACTCCAGAGAGCAATGCAAAGCACATTCTGCTTCTGCTGAAAGCAAATGGAGTTCTGCCACAGTTAGGAACCGGTGCATCTCTTAGACCTGTGAATCCATAAATAAAAAATTCTGAGCAAAGAACCAGTTCCTTGGAAATACACACCAAATATACAAATCTTTCCTGCTGCAGAAGGAATTCCTGCTTTCATCTGGACTCTTTTTCTACTATTTTTTCAGGAAGATCTTCATTAGTCTCTCCAAGACCTGACACTGCAAACTGTTACGCCCAGATTGCTCCATGGTAAAAAGCCCCTAAACTGGAAAAAATCTAATGTTTACCTGTCATCATGGTTTATATGCCCTGATGGAGGTTACAAATGCCAAGAACCAGGACAGACATCAGGATGAATGAACAACATTTTAAAATACATTATTAATTGGAATTAGGAAAAATTAGATAACTTGGAAAATAGAAGTGTTGCTATCATTGGAACACACAGGATGACTGTAGCTGTTTATTGAACTGGGCTGGGCTGTTAAACCCCGGACTAAGAACAAAGTGAATTCTTGGGTCCACATGTCAGCATGGGATCTTTTTACTCAGAGCAGAATTTGGAGTCTGGCAAGAGACACATTCTCTATGTCCCATGTCCCTCCCTTGTGTTCCCCATCCTGTAGCTACTCCCCTGCCTTAGTCCTTGCATGGCCTGGCCACAGCATGGACATGGACAGGGAGAGCAGAGTCATTGGACAGGGGAAGGAGATCATGCCAGTGACTGGAAATGGACAGGAAACCCCCCCCCCTCTAATATATATGTGTATGGAAAAAGTGACACATCTGGATTGCAAAATTAGGAAGATAATAACTAGTTTAAAAATATGTTGTCTAGAGTCTTTGAAACCTAAACTGCCTTCTGTGTCAGCATCTGTCAAGAGGGACCCAGCCGCGGGAAAAACACTTCTCAAAAAAACAAGCGCCGAAACTCTACCAGGAGCCTTTCCACAAAGATTCGGACAGGGAGAGGTTTGTG
>WBMY01004784.1:46294-58253 GCA_013397315.1 Donacobius atricapilla | reverse complement strand
GAGCAACCAAGGACGCTGGTGCTGTCTAGTTGGTGCAAACCAGGTGGTGGATTTCAGTAGCCCAAGGGCAGCCATGTCTGCTGGGGGGCTCCTGGTCTGCCCTGGTGATAGCCCAGACAGATCTTCTGCCCAGAGAGGCAGTGGGAGGCCTGGGTGGCTTGAAGGAATAAGGACATACCCGAACCACCTTCCCGAGGGAGGATAAGCCAGACCAAAGAAGAGAAACTANAGAGAAGTTCTTTTTATTATAAATATATTAATTCAGTAAAGAGAGCTACACTGGCACTTTACAAAAGGCCACAAAATGTTTCATCAGGGCTGTAGCATTCACTCACTGAAGAATGGAATCATTCTGAATTGTCACTAGTTGCTGTAAAAGTCTCATTTAAACAACAGGGGCAAGAAAGGGCTGGAAGGAATGTCCTGTGAGGAGCAACCAAGGACGCTGGGGCTGTCTAGTTGGTGCAAACCAGGTGGTGGATTTCAGTAGCCCAAGGGCAGCCATGTCTGCTGGGNCCCTTAGTGTACAGAGGGGTTTGTTTTCAGTCAAAAAACATCACTGTGAGTTTCTCAAAATGTTAAAATCAACTCTAATTAATAAGCATCACCTAATTTAATTATTAAGAGAAGCTCTCATTTGGGTTTTTACTGTTCCGCCCTCCTCACTAGCTTTTGGTGAGCAGCTCTCAAACTGCCATGTATTGTCTTTAATATTTCTTAGGTTNGGAGGATAAGCCAGACCAAAGAAGAGAAACTAAGGACTGATAATTTTTCCCCCTATTTTTGCTGTGAGAAAGAAAAGCACAGAAAGGANGTTTTCCTTCCTTTCTTTAAATGGCTGAATAACCTTTTTCTGGAGGAATCCAAGCCCTTACTGCAAAGAAGGGGTCTCTCCACACTCCCTTGATCTTCTGCTAATCCTTGTTGTTAGCTATCTCCTGCTGTCAGAAATAACCTGGCTGGTTTTCCTTGGATCTGTCAATCGCAGCATCTCTTCATAGCTGAATTTTTCTCCCCTAAATGGGCCGGATGTAAGAGCTGACTGTATCGAATCTCTGTAATGGCTCAGCTATCTTGACTGATAATTATCAATGCCTGAGTGAGATTCAGAGCCTCACACGCTTCGCCCAATGCCTCAAGGCTCCTGTTATCACTCGAGGATGCCCTGAGTGCCAGCAGCTCTCAGGCCAACATAAAATGCACAATATATATTAAAACAAGAGTATAACCTGAGCATCGTTTGACCAGGGCACAAACAGTGCCTGCGGGGCAGAAGGCTGCATCTCTGCTGGACTCCAAGCCAGGCTCTGGAAAAGGGAATCAGTGAAACTCAGCTTCTGCTGGGTCTGAGTCAACTCAGCACGTAAATAAATAGACGCCTAAACATTCCTTATAAACATTCCTTAATCTGTCTCCAGTCCCGCCGCCCACCTGTGGAACTGGCTTCCCAAGCGGCGCCGGGATCGGGGCTCTGGGAGCGCTTCCAGAGAAGGGAGCAGGGCTGTGCTCCCGCTCCAGCCGGACAGGGCTGCTCCGGGGCAGCAGCAGCGCGGTGCGGTCCCCGCAGACACGAGGCTGGCACCGGGCGGGAGCGGGTGGCGGGAGAGCCCGCCGGGAAGCCTCTGCCATGAGGAGACGCCTCCCTCTTCCTCTCTGCAGACCGACCCCTCACCCGGTGCCCTCGGTGCTGCAGCGCCGTCCCCTCGGCAGGCGAAGCCCCCCAGGAGGCTGAGCCCCGAGGGAGAGTTTGGAGGGCAGACTATCGAAACACTGAGTCACCACGAGTCAACTCCCGGGAAACTATTTGAGCACACACAAATCAGCGTGCAAAGATCCAGCGAGACATGTCTGAGTGATTAACAACCCGAATTTATTAAGGTTAGCTCATGCCAAATGCAGCAGAGTGCCTTCAGCAGAGTTGCTGATGAAGACGATAACAGGGAACACAGCGCAGGGGATACCTGAATTCCAGAGACAAACCCTCTTATATAGCCCCACCACATAATGAACAAAGAAACCACAAAATGCCAACTAGATTAACAAAAAGCTAGCAGAAAAACCCCCACAGTGAGTCAGAAAATTAGCTCAGGAAGGAGAAACAGAATACAATTATCATCACTTAGCTCTTCAACTGGAAAACAGTATGGAGGGACTGGCCAAATAGAGGGAAGGAATTCGCTGCAGGAATACAGGGGAATGTCCTCAGTTAAATCCAGCTTAAGACCTGGAAGTGGGGGTGTAGGTGGGCCAGTGTCAAGCCATCGTCTTGCACTGAAAAGTAACTCGGCATCTTAGGTCACTCACAGACCAGGGGAGGAAGAAGCCTGGCCCTTACCAGGGAGACTGGATGTGAAAGGCACGCCTCGAATTCCCGCCTGGGAGATGATGTGCAGCCGCCCTGTGCCCCAGGCAGCAGCGAAGTCTCTCCCTTGAGCCGGGGCACATAGCTCTGCTCTCTCACTGACTGTGGAGACAGCCTGCCTGCCCCCCAAAGAACCCACCTGCCCCCACAGAGCCCACTCGCCCTCCAGAGAACCCACCTGTCCCCACAGACCCCGTCTGCTCTCCCCCACTACCTCCTTCTGCCACCACTCCTGCACTGCGGTGGGCAAAGGAACGCTTCTGATCTCCCAGAGTTTGGATGGAGCCCAGGCAGGAATACCGGCAAGTGAGGGCAGGTTTAACACCAGGCACGGGGTGCAGTCAGTGCTTGGTTTGAAGACTAATGGCATTTCACAAGCTGCCGTGTCCCACCAGTGCTCAGCAGCGATCCCCACCCCAGTTCCAGGGTCTGTTCCTTAACTGCTCCTCTGAGGGGATACCAGAGTACTCCCAGAGCTTGGCTCTTCCCTGCTGTGCCGAGCAGGTTCGCTGGAGACATCTCATTGCCCAGATGTGCTGCCGATGTCGGGTGTCTGCACTGGAGCAGGACTAATGATCTTTCGAGTCCCTGATGGGACGGGGCACGGGGTCAGCAGCAGGTACCAAACTCTGAGCAGTGCTGGGAGAGCTGGGAGGGACCAGCTAGAGCAGGCAGAGGTGTGGGATGTTGTGCTTTGGGGGTGTGCTGGAGCCAACCCTCCCCTGGGAGGTTACATGGAGCCTCCACAGGCAGCAAACCAAAAGTACCCCTTGCTCTCCCCTGCATCCCTGGTATTTTGGTATTCGCCTTGGTCATAAGGGCTGAATTAATGCACTTGGTCCTTGATTGGTGTTTCACTCCCTCAGTAGCCCACGCTGGCTGCTGCTGCCCAATTTAGTAGTGTCAAACTGTAGAAATGGAGAGCAGTTGTCACTTGACATGAGAGGAAAAAAATAGTAATAACCGCCCCCCACCCAAGCCACAGGCTGAGCTCTGCAGGAACCAGGTCTTGCTGTACAACACAATAGTTTGCCACTTGAAGAGCCGTCTCCATGACAGGCCTATAAAAGTTTCTTTGGCAGATAAGAACAGACTAATTGCTTTATAAAGTCAGATGAATGGACCATCTAATGCATCTGCTGGAGAAAAAACCAACTGCTTTATGGGACACTGTAAGGGGCAAGTACAAGGAGTGTCCCCATTAATGGAATTCCTGCTTATTTCTTCACAATTAATGGGGCTTCAGACCATAAAGGTTTATATCCTCTATATCATTCCCACATGCTTTCATCACATACATCTGTATCCAATCCATACTGTGCCCTGCAGGCTGTGGGACCTTGGTGGTCTCCTGTCTTGAGGATTTCCACTCTGCAGGGACTTCTAGGTGGTGTTTGTAGCCGACAGAAGCAACAAGAATTTTCAGAGCCTCATTTTGACCATTTCTTGCTGTTCCTACAGCACTGCAGAAAGTCATTTCCATTTCAAACCCACACTTGGAGCCAAGCTGAACACCACAATCAGTGCGATTCCAGGGTGCCCAGACTGTGGGTACTGTTAGGAGATGATTTATGATACCTAACCAAAATGATGGCAACACGTTTCAGAGCAGCAGATTTTGTTCCTGGTTTTGAGACAATGTTTTTTTGCAGCCACATCCTGGCTCAGGCAGTTTTCCACAGGAATTAAGTGATCATTTAATCAATGGCCTTAACCTTTTGCAGCTTTCTTCTCCTTCCACAGCTAATTTTGACCTTTTATTGGTGATACATACCAAACATGGCAGAATTCAGAATACAAGGACTGCCTGGATCACTCGCATGATGGATTTACCACATTTTTGTCAGTGGGGAGTTGCAGTAGGCTGGGTGGATCTGGGATATTTCAGACAGTTTAATTTGCTTCTGAACTGTGATACACTGCTTGGACCTTTCACATTCACGTTAAATAAACCAAGTCTCTCCTAAATGCTGGAAAGGAATTGAGTTTTAGTTTTTACCATTACTATTTTTCTTTTACAGTACCTTGACATTCCTGAGCTCCTCTTCACAGTTCAGTTATTTAAATGTTTGTCTCCATTTCCCATCCTGTTCTGAAATTAAACACATTGTTTTATTGTGCTGACGAACAGTGACTGATGCTGACTATTCCCTCATGGAGATGGCAATGGCTGCACACCAAATAGAGCCTTTAATGCAGTGTCCCTTTCCTCTTTATGTTCATATTTCTATGGCAGAATATAAATTTTTTCCCCATTATTAAATTTGACACACCCTGTATTCTATTCAACAGAATTGCACTAACTTGCCTTACTTTGCCTTCTATTCAGGAGAATATAAGTATTTTGCTGTCTTGCACAGCTTGCAGGGCAGGATGTAGGGATATTCATTCTCCAGGGGAACTGTTATGATTAACAGAGCTAGCAAAGACCATGAATATTTAGCAATATATTCTGGCATCTCAGCTATAAATGGGAACATCTTCATCACTTGATTAGTTCTCAGCTTCTTTGTGAAACCAAGTTGTCAAATTGTTTGTTTTGCCTTTGTTTCTCCTGGTCCCTGTGAAGGCAGGAGAGATTGAGGGTGAAGGTAAGACAAGTGTTCTATTCTCTTATCTGCAGGGTTGAGCATTGCTAACATGTTCTCTGCTCCCACTCCCGGTACAAAGTAGGGACAGCATTTCTGTCTGTATTGATGGGTTTGTGTCCACACACACACACTCTGGAGGACAGGCTGCCATTTCTAATGCCTTTCCATGGCACAGGGGCTGCAGGGTAGGAACACAACCCTGTTGGTGCCCAGGGCAGAGGGTGTGGGGCATGTGCTTTGGGAAGCCCCTCAGGACAGGACCAGGATAAGGCCATGGTGTGGAGCAGAGCAGCTCACAGCCCACCTGCTCTTGATGGGGATGTCCTTGGGCCAGGGCAGGATGGGAGCCCCAGCCTGGGGTCATGTCTGACTTTTCTGACTTTGGAGGTGGCCAGGGCACAGACCTGGGACATTGCATGCTCGTTGCTCTGATACGATAATATTAACTGTAGGAGGTAAGAAATGATGAACACTGGCTCTGTTGTTATTGTGCTTGATTGGGGTGGATACCTGTAATCCTGTAATTCCTTCAAACCAGGCCAGAGGAGAATGAGGGGGAATGTGAAGAGGTATTTAATGGGTTGTAAAAATGCTTAATTCTTTTGCTAAAATTCCATCCCTAATGCTGCTGCATTGGAAGGCAAATCAGCCTAGTACCCAGGCTATCACCTCCCAGTAATTGTTACAGAAAAACAGGCTGGCCAAGCTCAAAAACCTCATTTAACACCAGGGCTCAGGACAGGAACACAGGAATTTCATTAGGGATAATAATGTATTTTTGAAGGATAATAATAATTATTGGCATCAGATTGTCCCCAAAGACAGTGGGTTTTTTGTCTCCAGCACAGCTCTGGGATTGGAGCTGTATTTGTTTCCCCTTAAAAATGAACATCCGCTGCCAATAAAAAGAATTAGGATTTTTTTTTTTTTGTGGTGGATGTTGCTCACAGTTTGGTCCTAGACAAGATGATTTTCTCTCATTAATGTTCCCCCTGTCATTCTGCCCATTCCCTCAGAGTCTAGTGGCTCTTTTGCCATTCAAGGCTGTGGGTGACAGTGGCACTCCCTGCACAGGCACACAACAGCCTTGGACTCTGTGCCCCAAACATACACTGTGAAGATTTTCAGCTGCTTTTTGAAAGTCCCTATGACTGAGCTGATGGGTTGGGAAGGTGAGCATGGAAGACAGAACAATAGATTTCTGCCACCTGGCAAACACATCCAATTCAATAATGTGCTGTTTTCCTTTGCCTGTGATTGCCCTCATGTCCTTCAGAGACACAGCGAGGTGAGAACTGAGTGTGCAGGAGAAGCCTGGGGGAAATAAAAAATGAGAAAATCAGAGAAGAAACAGTAAAAACACCACCTTTGGGGAAGAATAGTGGAGAAGGAAAGGAACTTGTGTATTGAAATTCATGGCTCTCTAACCAAATTCAGTTTTCAATTTTAGCAGTGGAAATTTATCTGCTGCTCCCCCTGGCCCCTGTGCAGGGGCCAGGGGCACATGGAGGGCAGATGATTAAGGTTTCTTTACTGGTGAGCCTCCTGGTTAGGGTTAGGCAAGGCAATGAAGTGTGAAAGCAGAGAAGCTGTTTGCCAAGGCACTCCAGAGCTGTCAGTGTCATTCCTGCCCTTTTCTCTCTAAAAGAGCTGGAGCTCTCACTAAAAAGCTGGAGCTCAGACTCCCCTGAGGACTGAGTGCTTACCGTCTCCTGCACAGAAAAGGGCAGCCATCCCCTTCCTATAACTACAGAATTTCAGTCAGTGTTTTAACAAAACACTCTTCTTAATCCGGGTAGATCATCTCAGCCCAAAGCAAACAGAGCTTTAGTAAAAAGTGCAACTGTGAAAGCTCTTGCTCTGTGCCCCCAGAACCCTCACACAAGGGAGATCTTAGAAAGCTTCTCTGACTTCAATGTCCACAGACCACGCAGTCCTTGTTAACACAGGGCTCATTAATTAATCTGCTTCCAAGCAGGATCTGACTTGGAACACTTCATTAGTGGGAACACCTCCTCACCCTGGCCAGCCCCTCCAGCAGCTCTCCTTTGCCACTCAGTGCTCATGGGGAGAAGGTCATGCCCTCAGAGCGGGGTCTCCTGTGAGAAGGATGCAAAGACTGCAATCTCACCTCAGCAGGTCTGAGATAATCTCTGCTCAGGGGTCCCTGTCCACCCAAGGACAGGGCCACAGTCCCCACTTCTGCAGGTACATTTCAGGGTGTGCAGGTGAGGTATCCACACCCCGCACATTTCACTTGGGTTCTTTAAAGCAAAACCCCGTTGGTCAGGAACACGTGTCTCAGCAGGACTGCTGGCTGTGATCTGTGACTGCTGGGAGCAGCAGGGCAGACGTCTCCCTTCCTGCTCCGAAGACAGCTCAGGAGAAGGCCCAGTGCGTGTGCCTCGTGTGGGCCAAACAGCATTCCCTGGCATTCCCTCTGTAGCTGGAGGCTCGCCAAGCTGTGAGTGCCTGTGCACAGCTCTGCACCCCAGCTGGAGATGTTCCTGCTGGAGCCAGCTGAGGTAAGGGCTGGACACCTCAGCAGCCTGACCCGCTGCCAAACCTCTCTGTGAAAAGTGGCTGAGGCACCGGGACTGGGGGTGGGACCCAGCCTTGTTCTGACCACCAAGGAGTGGGTCCTCAACCACACACTTGTCTGCTCACAAGCAGCGTGGAGCACGTGTGTTTGTCTGCCAGCTCTGCTCCACAGAAGCTACTTCTTATCCCAGCATGGAGTACGAGAATCCCAAGTACTTTGAGGGGAACGAGACTGATTTATCCTCGCCCCTTGGGTTTCAGCCAAAAACAAGGCAAGACCAGACAACACAAGCAGTTTGAGGTGAGAAGCAGAGGGGGTGTAAAGTCTCTTGATCACTTTGAGTTCCTGCTGTGGGTGGGAGCATCTGCTCTGCATGGGAGGGGCACCCTTGTTCTTCCAGAAGAACAGACCCGAGGTGTGGCCAAACCCACCCCCCTTTTGCCTTCTGCAGTGTGTCCAGTCATCTGAGAAGGCAGAGTCTGGATGGTTAAAACCCCAGAGCCAGGAATTACTCGAAGGTAAGGTGTGGCATACACTGAATTCCCATCCCAAATGCATGCAGGAAGCTGGCCCTCTCCTCCTGCAGTGGCTGTGCCCTCAGCCAAGTGACAGGCAAAGGCAGAGCTTCGGGCTCAGGTCACCCATGGGAGGGCCACAGCACCCTGCCCACACCTTCAGCCTTGGGCTGGTGCAGGCAGGGACACTGGGATCATCTCCCCTTGCAGACTGTGGTGAGATTGGGTGCTCTTGGAACACCTGGGCTGCACCACGCAGAGCATCTGTGGCAACAGGCTCCAGGCACCCACACGCTCCCCAGAAAAGGCTTATTTGGAAACTGTGGATGCAGAGTATCTCCACCACCGCCATGGCTTTGTGCTTGGTGGTGGATGAGTGGTTCTCCTGGGCTGTGCTGTCCATAGCTGTTACCCTGTGGACAGAGGCAGTCAGGGCTGCAGACGCAGCACTGCACGGGGATCCTCACATACAGGATAAGCTGCACCACTGCAAGCACTCACAGAGCCTGCCAGAGTTTGGACAAGTATCATAGCTTTAATTAGAATAGAAAACATGCTTCATGCTAATAATTATTTTAAATGTATGAGTATAAAGGAACAAAAATCAGAAAACATCCTTCATGCTGATATTATTTTAAACATACCAATATAAGGGCATGAATAGGCTTAACGAGCCCTGTAATTGCTGAGTTTAAACAGCACCTGTTCCTCAGAGAAGCTTTGGAAATGGGAGTCCCTTGGCCATCCTTTAGGGGTCTCTGCCTTCCCCTGTCCCCAAGGCCATGCAGTGAACCACACCTGATACTTGGCTACTCTGGGGAATGTTAAAATCATGTAAAAACTAAAGCTGATACCTGTGGTGGGGGCAGGCACCCTGGGGGGACAGGCCCAGGACCACGGCCACCCCATCCAACACCACCCACTGCAGCCCCTCCTGCCCGTTCCCACACCGAGGGATGAGGCTGGCGACCTCGACTGCTGCAGCATCTCCCTGAGAAGTGCTGCCTGCCCTGCCAGCCAAGGCCTTCCAGCCCCCACTGGCCCCTGCAGCATCAGCCCCCACCGGCAGGTGGCCCGCAGCAATGGGGAGAGGAATAAAAACTCACCATGCGTCACTGTGTCTGGCTCCAAAATTTATTGAACTACTAAAACACATCACTCAAGAGCACCAGGTCTGGAGGAATGTGAGGGACCAACCCCCTTCCATTAACAGGGGGCAGGAGCTTCAGCTTCTGCTTGATTTGAACACAGACAACACCCCAAACCCAACAGAAACAATGCTACAGCAGAATTACAAAAATATAAATAACCTATTCGTAACTCTAAAGAAAAATAACATCTACCATAAAAAACATGTATCCCCTTGGGTAAACCATGGCTACAGAAATGTAGTGATTATTTTGAAAAGCACCTGAGTCTGAAGTATTAAATAATCCAACATGGAGGGGGTATCTCCCCTCAACACTTGCAGACTCTTCCAAGAAGTGTGCCCAGATCAGTAACACCAAGGTTTCTTCAGTATTGCCTATTCCTGTAAAAGCACATTGGAGGGACAGTTCTTATGAGCCCCCTGTTTAGAAAGAGCCCTCCAAGGGATGTTGACCAATTGTTCATCAGAATAAACACTTTAACAACAGTGAAGTATGTGCCTATTTTAAGTCTATGCTTAAGAGCTTCCCAGAACAGGGCTGGATATAAACTTATCATACAAATTCCTCTGCAAATTAGACTTCCAGGCAAGACTGGTGTGGAAACCAATCACTTGTAAAAAAATAACCCCATTGCACTAGAGTGTTCCACTGTTCAGTCCTAGCTCAAGTTCACACAGATGCAGAGCTTCTTGATTTCTTTCACCTCGATGTGAGCCATGCCAGCTTGGCACAAATGGCTTCCTGAGGCAGTGGAGTGAGATCCAGCACTACAGGAATCTCCCTCCTTTACATTCCATGTATTATGCTGAAAATATTATTAAAAAGCAAAAGTCAAGTATCAAGTCCATTGGTTCCCCATGGAAGCAGTTCCCTGCTCAGGGACCACCGTTGTTCTGATGTCCAAGTCACAGCGTTATCCCTGGTTTCAAGGCTCTCATGGTTCCCTGAGGGCTCTGGCTGGGCTCAAGGCAGCCTGGCCAAAGGGTCTTAGGGTGGGCTAAAGGCTACCTTGGTAACATTTGGCCCTTGTAAACACAGATGGTTTTGTCACCACAGCTGAAGGAAGGTGCCTGCCATGAGCCCAGTGAGAGCGGGGAGCAGCCCTTGGCTGGGAGCTGGGGGAGCCTCAGTGCTGAAAAGCCACGTCCTGCAAGGCTCTTGTGCAGTGTCCAGCCCTGCTGGGGCACCAACCAGTGTGACTTGCACTGACACCACACATGAGGCTCTGTAGGGGAACCCAGAACAGTTCAAATATCTAAAACCAGTCCCTGCCAACCAGTGCAGAGGCAGCACACCCTCTGGCACGGCCAGGGCCTGAGGGGCAGTGGCAGTGGGGCAGGAGCCATGGCACAGCACACACCACCCTACACACCCTGTATGGCATGGCCCATACCCATACACAGCACAGACCCAATGTGCAACACCCTCAAGGCAGAGGTTAAGTTTTGACTGTAAATAATATCGTTCAGATAGCAAACAATTGACAAATAAGTTTACCTTAAAGGCTATGAAGGAAAAGGGGTTGATTTCTTTACAAAAGTGAGGAAAATCCCCGTATGAATGAACCAAAACCTCCATTTGCTTGGCCCAGAGCCAAATCCTAGCGCATCCATGGAACTGCCCAGCATGTGAAGAGATTTGCAGCATGCACCTCTGACATATCCCCATTATCCACAGCTCTTATTCAACAGCCCTTCCTGCTCATCTCTTGCTCCTAACACTGCCCTATGACAGGAGTGGGCTGGCTCAGCCATCCTGCCTGGCTGCCCCTGCTCTGTGCACTCCAAATGACCACACGCTGGTGGCACTGGTGACACAGGAACACACAGGATAAGCAGTCCAGTTCCAACTTCAAAGCCAGGGCCAGCAAGCTGAGCTGCAGGGAGGCTCTTACTCAGAGGCAGTGGGTGAAGTTATTTTCCTTCCCACTGGAAGTGACTATGTGCACAGAGGGATTAAATATTTATTGGATTTTGTGAGGTGATTAAACCCAGCACTCTCCCTGCCACAGAAAAGCCTCAAACAGGAAATCCCTGGCCCCAGGCTGTGTATGCTGCAGCAACACTCCCGGCTGCTCTGTAAAAGTCTGAGAGTGCACCAAGAGTCTGACTAATCCTGGCCCCACAAAGCACATGGTTCAACGCTGTGGGTCTTGGGGAGCAAAGAGCAATGAAACGACCTTGACTGTGGAAAAAACAAGCAGTGAGGGAAGTGCCAGATCCAGGTCAAACTGCCCATGCCTTCGCTTATCTAAGCACATCCTGGGCGTGTCCAACATCTTTAAAACAGGGAAAGGAAACACCAGCAGCTATTACTACCCGGGGTGTGGGGGAGGCCAGCCTTCTTAGAAGTGCGCCGGCTCCTTTCAGGTACGGTGGTCAAATAGAGGAGAACTCTGTGGGCTCTGCCGAGGGGGCCTGGGTGGGGGCGGGCAGTGGGGTAACAGTGCCCCTTGCTGGTGACCACCACAGCCCCGGCTTGGCCTGAGACCCCAGTGACAGGCANCCCCGCGGGCCCCGCATGCCTGGCCGCCCCCGCGCCGCTGTGCCCCGCTCAGGAACGCGCTCCTGCAGCCCCCGGTCCTGCCCAGGGCCACCAGCACAGCCCCAGGGGCCACGGCAGAGCAAGGGCAGCCCAGCTGCCTGCAGCCCCCAGGCTCAGGCACAACACCGAAATCAGGGTGACCGGGGACAGCAAGACCGTGGCAAGTTATGACAAATCCCCCAGGATGAATGCCAAGCAGAAGGGTGCTCCCGCTTCCCAGCAGCAGCTCCCCGGAATGAGAAATCAGGCCATTT
>WBMY01004784.1:0-24330 GCA_013397315.1 Donacobius atricapilla | reverse complement strand
AAAAAAAAAAAAAAAGCATGATTGCCATTCCACAGATTTTACTTCCATTTTCTTGGTATTTTATAGGCAGGAAAAAGAATGCAGTTGCCGTTATAAACTTGGTATAAAATAAACTTTAAAGAAGGGGAAAGAACCCAAACCCACATTCTGGTAGCAGTGAGATACAAATAAAAGTCCCCCAAGGTTATTTCANTGTTTATTCTCCCTGCAAGAACATACCAGCAGTGCTGACATCAACAATGTCCCTTTCTCACCTGCGTCCCAAGCGAGGGAGGTCTGACTCCCCACAGCGCTGCTCCGTCCAGCCGTGTGTGAGCAGCGTCCTCATACCCTCCTGAGCCTGGGCTCAGCAAGAAAGGTCTGACAGGAACGTGGTCAGCCCAAGCCTTGCACAGTCAGTGGTGTCGGTGATAGGTGAGAGAGGCCTCACGTAATNGCCTCACGTAATGCCCTCATGGAAAGCAAGGCTCCAGCGTGAGGTCAGGCAGGATCTGCCCGTGCGCTGCCTGGCAGGCAGGAGCATGGGAGGGAGTCAAGGGGAGGGAGCAGCAGCAGGGAATGGACACTGTGTGGGGGTGTCAGGATGCTGTTGGGAGCAATGAAGAGGGATGTGGAATGAGCGCCAGTGATGAAATCAGGTGGCAGTGCTCAGAGACAGCTTGTTCTCCAGGGACACTGCCTTGTGACTTTGCATGGTGAGTNCCGACATTGCCAACACATGGAATTTCATCACTTATCATGCAGTGTGCAGATTTTAGCTTCATCCGTGGGTGCCAGATGACCACATGGAAGCCTCAGTCTCGTTGGTTTGTTTCCTGGAAAGCAGAAATTTAAATCTCCCCCGGTTGCACAGGATAACCAAAAATAGATCCAAAAGCTCAACACCGATGAATTATTTTTTCTCTACTGAGATCTTCTCAGAAATTGGAAAAATGAGCGGTACTTAAGCCCAGTCCTGTCTCCCGGCACTTCAGTGTCTCCCTGAGGACTCTGACGGGCTGTANGTGCTTGAAGCCTTACAGAATTGTTTCTCTTAGGAGGTGAAAATGACGAAGTGAGTCAGATCTTCAGCTCATTCCCTCCCAGTTACAGGTGTTGAAAGTTCTGCCTCTGTAAACATGGGAAAGGTTAGCAACAGCTAGCAGTTTCCATGCTGGCAGTTTTCAAGCACGCTTTCCTAGTCAGTTCTGTGCCCTACAGCCCTTTTTGTTCTCTCCTCTAGTGAGTTTTGAGGCTTTCCAGCTGCCTTCTTCCCTGAACTCAGATAAAACCACCGTGCCCTGGCACTGGCAGTCAGTTTCTTAGGAAAACGTCTGGGTTTGGCACAATTATTTCTTGTTTAGCTCTTGTAAAGCAGTATTTCACCTCAGGTGACAGTCTGTTCTGCTCATACTGTTGTTACAGGAGAGTGTTCAGAGGTGTCTTTGGTCAGACAGGTACCACCTCTCCCCTTAGCCTGAGCAGGACCTTTGGTTCCCAGCACCCCATGGGTGTTCATTAACCATCATCACTATTTTTGGTCACGTGCCTCCTTTTCCATGTGGGGACAGACTTCAATTGTGATTTCCACCATTCCTAAGGAGCTGCATGAAAGAGGGTTCATTGCTCAGTGGGAGACACCCATCATGCTGTTACACAGCTGGAGAAACAGTGGAGTGAGAAAATGACTTGTTTTACAAAAATAGATTTTTTTCCATGCCCTGCACCTGAATTACCTGTTGGAACAAGCATATGAGTCACAGATAATAGATACCCTGACTTAAGAGCAGAGTTTAGGATAAAATAAAGCTCAAATGTAAACCCAGTAGAGATTAAAACCCAAAGGGGACAAGCATAAGTCAGTGGCAGAAGAGCAGGAGGTAACAGAAGGTAGCAGAGGGTTGTGTTATGGACACGGAGGAAGGAGAAGAGCCACATATCTGAGGAGTTGGAAGCAGCAGGACTTGCTGACTGATTTCCTTCTCAAAGTTCTAAGCAAACTGCAGCATGTGCCAAGGCAATCAGGAACACGGAACATATAACTGCATTTTTTTGTAGCTAAAGCCTTCATATGGATCTCATACACCTGAACCGGTATAGATTAAACCAACAACCTGCCAGTGGTACATAAATTACTGTGGATTTAGGCCTGGGGCTGGCTGCTTCACTTCAGAACTTATGGCAGAGATGGAAAAGCCTAAAGCTCTTGGAGCCAGCGTGGAGCAGGACCTGCTGGATTTGCCAATTGAACCCCCTGACTCCTCTGGAAGTGGCTCAGCTCCACCATAGGCAGAGGGAGTTCTGCAAGGAGCAGAGGTGAATAGCTCTCTGCCAATCCTCCCTAATTCCTGCACCCGGTTCTGTGCTGAATCCTGCAAGCCACCAATGAAATCCTGCCTAAGGCAAGAGAGATTTNGCAGTGTGCAGATTTTAGCTTCATCCGTGGGTGCCAGATGACCACATGGAAGCCTCAGTCTCGTTGGTTTGTTTCCTGGAAAGCAGAAATTTAAATCTCCCCCGGTTGCACAGGATAACCAAAAATAGATCCAAAAGCTCAACACCGATGAATTATTTTTTCTCTACTGAGATCTTCTCAGAAATTGGAAAAATGAGCGGTACTTAAGCCCAGTCCTGTCTCCCGGCACTTCAGTGTCTCCCTGAGGACTCTGACGGGCTGTACAACAGCTTCACTGTTTATTCTCCCTGCAAGAACATACCAGCAGTGCTGACATCAACAATGTCCCTTTCTCACCTGCGTCCCAAGCGAGGGAGGTCTGACTCCCCACAGCGCTGCTCCGTCCAGCCGTGTGTGAGCAGCGTCCTCATCCCCTCCTGAGCCTGGGCTCAGCAAGAAAGGTCTGACAGGAACGTGGTCAGCCCAAGCCTTGCACAGTCAGTGGTGTCGGTGATAGGTGAGAGAGGCCTCACGTAATGCCCTCATGGAAAGCAAGGCTCCAGCGTGAGGTCAGGCAGGATCTGCCCGTGCGCTGCCTGGCAGGCAGGAGCATGGGAGGGAGTCAAGGGGAGGGAGCAGCAGCAGGGAATGGACACTGTGTGGGGGTGTCAGGATGCTGTTGGGAGCAATGAAGAGGGATGTGGAATGAGCGCCAGTGATGAAATCAGGCGGCAGTGCTCAGAGACAGCTTGTTCTCCAGGGACACTGCCTTGTGACTTTGCATGGTGAGTGCTTGAAGCCTTACAGAATTGTTTCTCTTAGGAGGTGAAAATGACGAAGTGAGTCAGATCTTCAGCTCATTCCCTCCCAGTTACAGGTGTTGAAAGTTCTGCCTCTGTAAACATGGGAAAGGTTAGCAACAGCTAGCAGTTTCCATGCTGGCAGTTTTCAAGCACGCTTTCCTAGTCAGTTCTGTGCCCTACAGCCCTTTTTGTTCTCTCCTCTAGTGAGTTTTGAGGCTTTCCAGCTGCCTTCTTCCCTGAACTCAGATAAAACCACCGTGCCCTGGCACTGGCAGTCAGTTTCTTAGGAAAACGTCTGGGTTTGGCACAATTATTTCTTGTTTAGCTCTTGTAAAGCAGTATTTCACCTCAGGTGACAGTCTGTTCTGCTCATACTGTTGTTACAGGAGAGTGTTCAGAGGTGTCTTTGGTCAGACAGGTACCACCTCTCCCCTTAGCCTGAGCAGGACCTTTGGTTCCCAGCACCCCATGGGTGTTCATTAACCATCATCACTATTTTTGGTCACGTGCCTCCTTTTCCATGTGGGGACAGACTTCAATTGTGATTTCCACCATTCCTAAGGAGCTGCATGAAAGAGGGTTCATTGCTCAGTGGGAGACACCCATCATGCTGTTACACAGCTGGAGAAACAGTGGAGTGAGAAAATGACTTGTTTTACAAAAATAGATTTTTTTCCATGCCCTGCACCTGAATTACCTGTTGGAACAAGCATATGAGTCACAGATAATAGATACCCTGACTTAAGAGCAGAGTTTAGGATAAAATAAAGCTCAAATGTAAACCCAGTAGAGATTAAAACCCAAAGGGGACAAGCATAAGTCAGTGGCAGAAGAGCAGGAGGTAACAGAAGGTAGCAGAGGGTTGTGTTATGGACACGGAGGAAGGAGAAGAGCCACATATCTGAGGAGTTGGAAGCAGCAGGACTTGCTGACTGATTTCCTTCTCAAAGTTCTAAGCAAACTGCAGCATGTGCCAAGGCAATCAGGAACACGGAACATATAACTGCATTTTTTTGTAGCTAAAGCCTTCATATGGATCTCATACACCTGAACCGGTATAGATTAAACCAACAACCTGCCAGTGGTACATAAATTACTGTGGATTTAGGCCTGGGGCTGGCTGCTTCACTTCAGAACTTATGGCAGAGATGGAAAAGCCTAAAGCTCTTGGAGCCAGCGTGGAGCAGGACCTGCTGGATTTGCCAATTGAACCCCCTGACTCCTCTGGAAGTGGCTCAGCTCCACCATAGGCAGAGGGAGTTCTGCAAGGAGCAGAGGTGAATAGCTCTCTGCCAATCCTCCCTAATTCCTGCACCCGGTTCTGTGCTGAATCCTGCAAGCCACCAATGAAATCCTGCCTAAGGCAAGAGAGATTTTGGAGGGCAGGCAGATTCCTGCTGAGGCTCCCCAGAGGGGTGCTCAGGTGGGCCAAACAAACCCTGGGCTGCACTGTGCCAGGACATGTGCCGGGCTGGGCACGCCAGGGAGGCAGCCACGGGAGCCTGCAGAATTCACTGTGCTGCGGCATTGTGACAGGGTCAGGATGGAACCTGAAGGTTCTTTTGGGAGCCTTTGGGAAGGGAGCCAAAGAAAGGACCGTAAAGCAAACCCAGAGGGTTAAGGAAATTCCTGATCACCCCTGAGGAGAGCTTAGAAGCTGGGGGACTGGATGTGCAAAGTGACAGCTGCTCGTGTCATGGGAAAGGCATCCTGGGCTCTTTGGAAAAAAAGCATCTTTTTTGTTTAAGAAAGGCATCTGTGCAGTGAGGAGCTTGGAAGGATGAGGGTGTGTGAATTGAACAGAAGGTAGGGAATTGTTCCGACGCAGGATGGGCAGGGGGACACTGGTGACAAAGATGCTGTGTAGGGATATGAAGTCCCGTGGAACTTAGAGTCCCCAAAGCCCGTGATCTTCTGATAGAACCACAAAACAAGCCATCATTTCCTCAAGGAGTGTCTAGCTTTGACTGTAACTTCAACTTCCACAGAGTTACAGAGGATTTAAAGCAGGGAAATGCGATGTCACAGTAATGAAAGCCCAGCCTTTCCACGGTGAAGGGAATGCAGGAAATGGGATCAGTGATGAGGCCTTGTGAGAAGGTTCTCAAATAATAGAATCAAAGAAATCTAGGGGGTTCTGCCACTCTTTGTTTTGTTGCAGAAATGGCAAAGGTAGGAAAAGCAACAACAAAAGAAGGAAAAAAAATTGAAGGAGGATTTAATTCAAGGAGAATTGAAGACGCTTCAAGCACTTTTGCAAGGTATATTGAGGTGAGAAATGCTGAGCTGTTCCCTGAACCAGAAATTCACCCCAGCCTCCCCCTTCACCCCAACTCAGACACACTTGGGCTCACTGTAAGAGTTTGCTGTTGTACACACAGCTGTGGGGACATGAAAGCTGTGGGAATAGTAGGCTGAGACTGGGAAGGTGGAAGCTGAGCCAAGTTCAGGTGATCACCCAATGCTTTATGTTAATCCTGTGTGATCCGTGTGGAATGTTCAAGAGGAAGCAGAGAGCAAAGTGACCAGAACTTCTCATATGCCAGATCTTCACTGATTTTCAAGTCCTTCACAACAGTTTGAAGTGAAGCCTGTACCCTCCTCTGAGATGCCTGTTTGCTGAGAGTGGAACAAACAGTCCTCAAGTTTAACTCTTTTTTTCTTTCATTTCTGTCTAATTTTCTTTAGTCTTTCCAAATATTTGCATCCTTCTCTATCCCTCTTGGGCAGCCCTAGAGCCTGAATTGAGAGCTTGTGGTGAGAGACAGTCCATCAGCATGCAGGAATATTTTTGAGGTAGTGCTAATAAAAAAACTTAATGGCCCTTTAGTCCCCACTTCTTTTTTGAATTCTACATCACCATAACATATTTCCCCTCAGTGGAGCAGTATTTATGCTCCATATTTCATGCATAAATTGCAGACAGTTGTCAACTCAGAATGAAAGCAAGATGGCAACATTACCTATGCAAGTGCTTTAGCTAAATGCTTCCTTCATTGCTCCCAAAAGGAAAAGATGAGACAGTGTGTAGCCATAATGTTCATCTGCAACATTTCTGATCTTTAGCTTTAGTCATACTAATTAGGCACACACTCCTTATGTGACTACTGGGTGTGGGTTTTTATCCTATTGCAGCGGTCTGTGCACATCTGCCTTGGAAGGATATTCAAATCAAGAGCAGCATTTCCAGAAAGATGCTCCAGTGTACACCCAAAGGGGGCAAATCTTGAAGAAATAGTTTGCTGTCAGGCTGAAAGAAATAACTTTGTAATTAAAGTTTAGAAATTGTTAAGTTTAACTGAAATATGGTCTAAAATTAGGACCACTGAAAGGTTGCTGAAAGCATTCCTAACAGTGGAATTTGTTGTGTTTTTCTCAGATTTATTTTTCCATCTCTTTCTTAAGCAGATGCTCAAAGCTGCCCACTGTAGTTCAGCAAGTAAGAGAGCAGTGCTCTAGGGTGGGAACTGGCTGCATCCTGTGAGTTCTTTTCTTTTTCCTTTTCCTTATTATTTTCCTTTTAACGTTCCCCAAAGAAAATTCACCAGTTGGTCAGGCTAGAAGGAACATGCCCCTGGCTGCCCAGGCAGAATCAGTGATTCAGGTATTAGAGAAGAACCCTTAATGTACAGGATTTGTAAGCTGGGTGGTCAGCACACCTCAGCGAGAGGCACAGTTAAAGCTCAGCCACAGCAGCATAAGATTCAGTGGCACTGATACTCCCTGACCAGTTTGAACATGGCAGGTTTATTCCATCTTTGAGTTAAATCCCAAAGGGAAGAACAGAACTTTTTTTTTTTTTTTTTTTTCCCCTGCAGATTTCCTGAGTCAGACTCTGACCGAGAGTCCCTAACCAGAAAATTATTCTCCAGTCAAAATTAGCTGTTTGCAGAAGATTTTGGAGATGTCCAGCCTGCTGCTGACTATATTTAGTTACTTTCTGCTTTCTCTATTCTCACATGTACCTTAAAATTCCTGATAAGGAATAAAAGGAAAAGAACCAAATACCACAGAGGGAGATTACTAGCTTGGCTGAAACTAAACAAGTCTGGAAGTCTTGGAAACTGAGATCCCAATAACATCCTAAGGGAAAAGTTCTCCCAACACACTTTGGATAGCTCACTAACAGCAATTCCAAATAAGTCTTTGAACTGCCTGACAACCTTTGTCTGTTCAATATGAGCAGCATGCAATCCCAAGCCAAGTATCAATTCAGATTTTTAAAAAAATACAAGGGAGAAAAAGAGCATTAGCTTGGTTTAGGACAATGTAATCATGATACATTTGTTTCATCATCTGAAAGATGGCATGGAGTAGTCATGCAATTAAATTCAGGAGTTCATTTGCTGATTCCTAGAGGAGTTTCAGGCCTTTTTTCTTGCCAAATAGAATTGGGCTGTAGATTACTTTTCACATTCAAAAGAGCTGAACAGTTTGGTTCTAGCACATACCTTGATGAGACCAATGAGAACTCCATCCCATTTTAGTCTACCAATGAGTCACTGAGTGGCTTGAGCCACTTGGTGATCATTTTCATCCCGCACGCATCACTGTATTTTGTTTGCCTCTGTAAACCAGGACGGAGACCCTGTTAGAGTGATTTCCTCATTGCTCAACTAAGTTTGGGTAAAGCCTCAAATCCATTCGCTTACAGGGGCTGCTCCTCAAGGGAAATACAAACTGGCTGGAGAGCCTGTGGGCAGAGTAACAGAAATAATCAGAGATCCTTTAACTTGCCTTCATAACCTACAAAGACAGAGAGCTGTGGCAAATCCATGCAATGCTGTTGCACCAAAGGGAATAATCTGTTCTGTGAGCTTATACTGGGTAAGACAAGAAATATGTGTGTAAACTGCAGTGAGAATGATTAAAGGGAGACATAAAATAAAAAGAAATATTGGCAAAGGACAATGGAAGCCTTGGAATAGATTGTCTGGGGATGTGGTGAGGTCTGTTTCTGGAGGTCTTTAAGAGCAGGTCAGGAGTACTTGGTTTTGATTAGACTTGGTTCGTGGTAAAAAGATGGATTATTTGTTCTCTGAGGCCCCTTCTGGTTTCTGTGAAGCTGTTGTTTATCTTCCAGGACTGCAGTCCTGTGTCCTGTGCTCTTGGTGTGCTGCAGGAGGCTCAGCAAGGAGTGTGAACTCACTTTTCAAGCCACTGTGGCATAGCAAATGCTGCCCAGGGTGAATTTTCATTGTTTACAAACTCTATGGAAAGGGAGCCTGAGGAATTTACACTGAAGTCATCAAGGATCTCATGCATAAGATGTTCCAGACCCAATAGAAATAGGATACCTTAGATATTCCTATGAAACCTCAAAATCATGCGTGATTTTTCCTTTCTCTGCAATTGCTGGCAAATGTCATTATTCATTTTCTTGAATGGCCTTGTCAGGCTTTTTGTCCCCTTTGAAGCCCTAATGCATCCTAAATCCCACTCTCCCTGTGTAGCAGTGCTGGCAGAGCACCTCTTGTGATCTTCCTGGTTGTTACTCATTTCTTTGGGTCACCCTAATTAACTTTGTCAGGGGTTGTTGTGTGATACAGTCAGTGCAGACTGGCTGGACTCTGTACAGGTTTCTTCTTGATGATGTTGCAATATTCATTCTCGACGGATGAGAGCTGCTTTTGCGGGAAATAACTAGCTGGTTTTGCCTCAGTCACTTGGTCACAATACTGAGTGATGTGTGCCCCCAGGGACAGCTCACCTTAATCTCTGATCCCTTGGATTTGCTGACCAAGACAGAGGGAAGTCACGGCCTTCTTTCCCATCAAAGAAGCAAGTGAGGCAGACAGGTATCACAAGAATGGAGGTGCATAACAGAGCACTGTTGAAAGGTGGAACAGCAAAGATTAAAAAAAGAGGAAAAGAAACTGTTCTTCCATCAGGCCACAGGGTTAACTCAGGTGCTATGGTACTGGCTTGGAAAGAAACCTGTGGAAGACTTGTCTGCAATCACAGCTGCACCTCTCTACATTGCCTTCCGCTGTCCCTAGGAATTTGTATCACTTGGTTACTCATGGATTTGAAATTGAAAATTTACCAGTTGTGTAAGAAATGGGACAGAATGAACTCTGTTGTTGTGAGGCCAGTGAAACAGGCACCAAGAAAGCATCTAGAAGGCATCTACCAGACTTCCCTGGCAGAGGTTTGTTCCGTGTCAACCCACCCCATCCCATTCCAAAAGCTGAAGAAAAAAAATTAGTGTGGCCAAAAATCTGAATTACAGTAATGACCATAACCCCCCTAGGACAGGCCCTTTTAGCACCAACACAGCTGAGCCGAGTGTGCTGTGGAAAACATTGCTGCTCTGTGCACCAGCCAAATCGCTTTTTCAAATGACCTTTTGTTGCAAACCATGTCTGCTACGTAAAAAGGAAATTAAAAATAAATAAAAGTTTGCAGTGGTTAGTTGATCAAAGCTTTTGTTTGCCCCGTGGTCTCAACAGAAAGCAATGTTACAGCCTCAGACTGGATGGGTTTGTTTGGCGAGATCTGATGGGAACTGATAACTTCACAGACCTAGAAGCCAAAGAGGAAAAGGTAGATGGCTATCTGGGTTCTGCTTTTGGGGATTTTCCCCACGGTTGTTCTTTCTTGTAATTGTGAGATTTGACTTTCATATGTCCCATATGAGAACTTCTTATTGGGTATTGAGCAATACTGACTTGTATAAGAAGCAAGATTAGAAATGACATTAAAAGGTGTCACAGCTCTGTCTTGGGCCATGGTTCTAACATTTTTATCTTAGAAGTAGATTTAAGAAATAAAATTCAAACTGGAGCAGGTGTTGAGAAAGAATCTTGGGATGTCAGGGAGGTCAGACAACAGAGCTATACACGAAGTACAGGCTGCCACATGGGCCAGAGATATCTGAGTTATCTTTAAACTCAGTAGCTTGAGGGCTAAAAGAAAGAAATCCCTTTGTTCAGAAATGTGCCCCGTGCCTCTCCCAGTAGGAATAGAAAGGAGGGGGAAAACAACCCAGTCCTTTTCTGTGATGGATGAATTTTTGATTGCCCTTGTATGATATGGTAGTGGAAATTGCAAAGAACTGTTCCTAATGATTTGTGGTATCTCTTGCATTTTCTCTTCCTGGGGATTTGAGGAAGCAGTCTGTGCTTTTATTCTAGTCTGGAAAGCCTTGGAGCAAGGACTGATCACTTTTAAAGAAGCATAAATTAATTGAGCCAGTTCCACAAAATTATGATGATGCTGGGATTTCTGTTCTAGTACATATCTGGAGGGCAGCAGTGGAGACTCTGCAGGAAGAGAAACATGAATATCTGACTCTGATGCTGGTGTCTTGGAGTTTTCACTTGTATTTTTACTTTTTATCAAGAAAAACTTGTCAGTAGGATTCCCCATAAGATCACCATGGCCAACGTGTCAGAAGAATCCAGTAGTCCCTCACTGTCACCTCCTTGTGCCATTGCAAAAATTTTTACCTCGTACAGCTGCAAAACAATGTCAGAGAGCTCAGTTTCCTGACATGCTCAGAGGGTCACAAGGCTATCTGAGAGCAAGAACTATTATTTTTTCTAACACATTTACCCAAATATTCCCTTCCCCCACACAGTTCTCGCTAGTTTTTGCAGCTATACAAGGTAAACATTTGTGCACTGGCACAAGGGGGTGACAATGAGGGACTACTGGATTCTTCTGGTGAGTTGGCCATATCAGTCAAAGGGGGGACTGACACCAAGCTGCAGCTCACCTGCAGAGGTGCAGGTCTGTGCAGAATTCACCAGAGCTTTGGCTTGAAGCAACCAAAACTTCTATCTCAGAGCTACATCACTAGAGAGAATCCTGGAGAGAACAGCCTGTTCCACCCCTGATACCCAGCGGAGACATAATGAAATGCCAGGGCTGAAGCCTTGAGTCACAGAACTGCAATCAAGGAACATTACACAGGTTTTCAAAGGTGGGGTGGGCAGCCAATGCAATGGGCTCTCAAGCGAAAGGCTGTAAATTTTTCAGCACTTCAGATAAGTAAATTAGGACTGGATGGTTTTATGAAAGATTTCTAGTTCCACGATCAGTTGTCAAACTTGAAGAGAGTTTATTTGCACAGCAAGGCAGCCTGCATCTTAATATCATTCGGTGCAGGTGTTACCAGGCAAAACTGCCATGGCTTGTGTTTCAGGGATCAAACTAGATCTTGGCAGTGGCCACCCTTAGCCTTGAAGGATACACGAGGGGTGTGGGAGAGGCAGGATGCAAAGGGCTGCTTGTTTAGTCAAGGACCATCCTCTTACCACAGACAGATTTTCACCACCCTTAGGGGGCATATTCAGGGAATGTGATAATGAATTCACCATAGCTGTGTGAATAAATAAAGCCAGTTAGCAAAACCCCATGGAACACTTGCAACACATTCTGGTTCCTGTAACAGGATATTAATGACTGTGTTAATTAGGCAGTGTGGAAGAAGCTTACAGTGTCAGAGACACAGAAAATTACAATGGCAGGATATTGAAATATTCCTTCCCACAATGTTTTTGTACAAACCCCATCATTTTAATGACATTTACCTTGTATTTTACTGTTTGCTAAGGAGACTGAATTTGATGACTTTCAGAGGAGCCTCAGAGGACCATGATGACCCAGGTGACTTGAATTTCTTCATGCTGTGTTAGAATAAAGAAATTTCTCAACAGAAACTCTCCTCTCTGTGGCCAGGCATGGCTGATCAACCAACCCCATACGTGGGTCATTAACATATAGAAACTGGGGATTTCAAACCTCACAGTCTTAAGGCAATAGGCTGAGGAAGAAGAGATGTTTCTTTTTGTACCTGCTTGTTTTGGAGCCAGTGGAAATACTGTATTAGTCATCCTCAAAGAGTGGTACAAGCAGAAAAAAAAAAAAGTATTTCCCAGTATTTTACTGTCTAGATCACTGCAAACATTTATCCATTTTTAGAACTCATTTTTTCAGTGACTATTAAGAAGTCCTGCCTTATTGCATTTCGTCTGTGTTTGTGTCCAGAGTGTGGGCTGGCTGATGTTGAACAGGGGAAGGGAAGGCAACAGAGTTACAGCATTTGGAAATACAAAGAACCCATGAAATCATCCATTCTTCCATCTGACTATGCATACATAACATTCTGAAAGGTTGCTGGATGGATATTTCAACCACTTTCAATAAGTGATAACTCCAGCATCTTAAAAACACGTTGCTATGAAGAGTTTCTAGATATTCCATTTTGACAGTCTCGTCTAAAAGAGAAAAAAATGAATCCTCCCCTCCACTGGGTAATTTCAGTGCACAGGGGCCAGGAAACAGGTCTGATTGCCTGTGTTCTTGCCCTGAGAGAGGCTCTGGAGAAGCCCTTTAGAGAAGAGGTGGAAGAGCTGCCAGAGGCTGATGAACATGCTCCATTTTCTATGTTATTTAATGGGCTGAAAATTCCTGATTTCATCCCAGTTCACAATATTTGAGTGGTCATTTAGGAAAGGTTGAAAACTGCTGGATTTTGCTACCATTGGTTTCCTTTCACAGTGTCAGCACATTTCCTTGGAGCCAGGACTCTGGGCTGTGTGGATGGATAGTGGAGAACATTTTGTTTATATTTAGACTTGTTCCAGCCATGAAATTAGTAGAATAAATAAAGATAGAAGTACAAAGATTAGAGAGGTCTTAATTTGGTATGGGCACCCTTAATGGTTTATTTACTTTGTGTTCTTGTAACTTGAGCTGCATCTTGATAACTAAAAATGCTTCAGGACAGCTGCAGGGATCAACAGGGAAAGGAAGACAGAGCCAAAAGGAGTAGAAGCCAGGTAGCCTGGGACAGGTATTGCAGTCAAAAGCAACAGGCCATGTTGGTTTTGGGTGATGTGGGTGGATATTTGCAGATCCCACAGAAAGGAGGTCAGCTATGAGTAGCATCAGCAAGGTCCATGATGTTGTTTTGTGTCTTATTAGCAGAGTAAAATCAAATCAAATAGTGCTATAGAGTTGGTAACATCATAATCCTCTGGAAAATGTGTTAGCACTTCCTCAGCAATGACAGGAGTTAAGACAGAGTGAATTCAGCATGAGCTCTAAATGTGTACATGGTTTCTATGTCCTTCCCTGAGAATGAAGAATGTTTGCAGGAGTCCAGGTGAGTCAAACTGGGGATGCTTCCAGGAATTGCTTCCCGAACTCAGGATTTCAGCCCTTACTGCTTTGGGGGGAGCACCCAGCATCACTTCCACTGGAGGTGTTCACAGCATCCTAGAACATGCCAGTGAACTACCTGAAATTCATGTTCACAGGTTCTCACACCCGTGCTGTGTGTCTTTCCTGAACAAGGGTCCTGACATGAATAAGGCATTTTACGAAGGTAAAACTGGTTTATCAGGTTGGTCAGTGGCTGCTGGTGCCTGCAGCAGATCCAAGCACAGTTGCACAGCTGCTGTGCTGCTGTTTGATGCCAATGCACCTTCCTCCTGAGAAGGAAGGAGAGGAGGCTTTCCCCACCTGTGCCACTGGATCATTCCTTCACCTCTGCTCATTTCCATGACTCAATTGTCTGCCACATTCAAAGGGAAATATTTTCCCAAATCATTCAAAGAACAAGGAGCTGGTCCAAGTTTGTGAAGTACTTTGCAATTCTGGTTGGAAAAACTCTGGAGAAGAGTTGGTGCCCAACACAAATGGTTTTTAGAGTAGTACTACCTAAACTCACATGATTTTTGATTTTTTTCTTGTGTTTATTTCTGTATTCATTACACATATTCATCAAGCTGTATTTAGAAAGTCTGATGTAATCACATTCCTCATTGTGAGATGTGGTATTTTCCTGGTGTTTCATTTTATGATCCTTTGCAGACAGTAGAAAGAAATTCCAGCGCAGTCCTGGCTTTAGAACAAGTTTTGCTTTTGTTATCAGTCAAACTAACATTTTCCTTCATTTAATGTTCTCTTTTCCCAGCCTCAAGAGGAAATCAACAAATGTTAGTTGTTGAGGCTTCTTTTCATCCATAAGGAATTCCAGGAGGTTCTCCTACAAGACCTTGGGGTGGTGCTGGTTCTGGTATTTTTCTTTCAAGAATTAAAATCTTTCCTGGCTTGATATATAAACAAATGTCTGAGTGCAGCTTTGAGTGCTCATGGAAACACACTGCCAGGTAGGAACACACCCCTGGCACTCAGCTCCAGGCCCAGGACCTGGAGAACTCCAATCATGTGGAATAGCCGTGAGGCTTCCATTCAAGTGTTTAGGAGTCATTGAGTAAATTTTATCCCTGATTTACAGCTTGACCAAGGAGACTGTGGAGAAACTGTAGGGCAAGTTTTAACTCTGGTGAGTGCTTGCAAAGTAATTATAGGATATGCTGGGACCTTGCAGTTCTCTGGCTTTTGGATTTGCAATTCATGTGAAGACTTGTCCAATAGTTGGTGAGCACCTTGAGCTTTGAGATTTTTGCCAGAAAAATCCCAACAAAAGAATTTCTTTCTCTTCAGTGCTTGATAGCTCTCTGACAGGTAATGTTCTCTCCATTCTTCTTGTCTATCCCAGAACAACCCCAAGCTGGTGATTCAGCAGCGTGTAAGAAGGGAAGTTTTTTTAGACAGCCAGAGTTCTTTGCAGGTCCCAGCGAGTATCCAGATCTTTGCCAAGGGCACAGTTCACTGTTGGTACTTCTCCAGTCACTTCAGTGCTGGGATTTAATTGATTACTGCTTGCAGTCCAGAAAAAGGAGCGATTGCAATTGCCAAACAGAGCTCGTTAACTTAAAAGCACAAGTTGATGAATCAGTGCTACACATAATAACTCTTTCTTAATGAATCGAATGTCTTAAAAGCTCAAATATCCTTTCATCATAGAACTTCTCTACCAACACTTTCCCAAGTCAGTGATTGAACTCCCTCAATGGAAAGCAGTCATGATCAGTCCTGGGGTGCACACTGCCACAATTAATCAGCCACAGATCCATCATTCCAGAGGTTCAAGAAGGAGGTTATTAATTAATTTGTTCTGTACTTTGCCTGAGATTATCCTAGATGATTCTGGCCATCTTTCCAGCCTCTGGTTTTCCAAACTGACAAAAATCTTGGAGACAGATGCGTGTTGTTACCTCCTGTTGCTGCTGAGACATCAGCTCCTCTTTCACTCCAACACTGAGATGTGCTGTTTCTTGCTTTGCAGCAGAGAAAAATATTCAGTCTTGTTGATCCTCTTTATATTATAAAGGCTATAATATCTCCAAGGATGGAGCCTCCACAGCCTCTCATGTCAAATTGTTCCAGTGTTCAATCATCCTTAGAGTGAAAAAGATTTTACTTAGGCATAAATGTACATCAGATATAAGCTCACACCTTCTCTTCATGTCCAGTCATGGAGGACAAGAAGGAGACAAATGAGCAGCACTTCTTCCTTACCCCTGTGCTGTGGCCCAGGCACCAGGCAGCTGCTCTGTTGTTTTGCTTATTCACCTGCCATTGACACTAACACTAGAGACAAGATGTCAGCAGACATTTCACCAGACATCTTCGGGCAGAAAACAAGTACTGAACTTCCCAAGTCTTTGAATTAAGAAATATAGAGGCAGTTAAAAAACACCAACAACCCAGTGACAAGATGTATGGGCTTGCAGGCTTGCCATAGCACTGTGACCATTTCAACAGCTTTATTTATTACCAGCGTCTTGGAAGGAAATACAAACATGTAAGCCAGAGGATGATTAAAGAGCGAGCTGGGAGAGTTTAGACTCCTTCAGAATACATTTGAGTAATGAACAGCATTTATCATGCCTGTTTAAAGGCAAGCTAATAAGGACAAAGGGTAAATCTTCACCAACAATTAACTATGGGTTCTGGGTTGCATTTGTGCCTCTGTCACCCAGCTATCTAACACAAGCTCTCTATACTTGCTTGCCAGAACAAGCACTTTCCAAGCCCATGATTTCTCCTCAGGCAGGAGGTAGATCCACACTCAGCTGTTGTCCACAGCTGTAGACCATCAATACACACTGTGCTGGCAAACACAGATAGCTCTTCCCAAGAGAAACGTACTCCAAGCTGAATTCACTGTTCCGATACCTTCTTATCTTCTGCCAGCATCAGCTCTCTCTCTAATTCCAACCTCAACTGCCCCTCTGCCTACCTGGGGTTTAGCTGTTTGTACATCCCTGTGGTGCATTCAACCCTTCTGTACCTCCAAGTCCAGATGGGGTTTGCAGATCCAGACTGGTTCCTTCTTTTCAGCATCACAGGGAGGTTTCACTGTGCTGCCTGAGGAGCCAGAGCTGGGACAGTTTGTGAAGGAATGCACCACATCTCTTGCTTCTGGTCACATCAGGCTGAGCCCCTCCTTGTTTGCAATGGGTGCTCAGAACTGGGCATGGCCTGGTTGGAGAGGGAGTCTCCATCACTCTTCTGAAAGGCAAGGGACACAAAGTGGAGGTGTGATGATGCATGAGATACGTACTTGCAGAATCAAGGTGCAGGATCAATACTCCACCTCAATCCACTTCAGCTTCCACTAACTTCTTCCCTGAGAGGAAACAGTTCATAATGCTGTGTCATTTTGCACAGAGAAACCTGTATCAACAACGTGCCCTGTGTTGTAGAGGTCTGTGGCAATAACACACTCTTGCACATAATTATTTTTGTCGTGAGATCTCAAGATAACTGAGATTAGTTGCCAGTGCTGGATGTGTTCAGCCATTAAGAGTGATATCTTCACTTCATCTGAGTGGGTTTTGACAAGTGCTTTCACTTACCACAGAAGCTAGGGGTTGTCAAGGCCAAAAATAAATTATGTTGATGTGTGAACTCCTCTGCAGGAAAGTTGCAGCTCACCATGTAACACACAAACAATAAAATGGTTTCTATAACTTGCTGCCTACCTGGCAGAGATGAAGCCATGAAGCCACCTGTACACAGTACCAGCCAGTGTCAGCTCTAGGGGAACGCCATTCATGTCTCTGCATTGCTTCACCACCTCTTTTATGCCTCGGTGTTGGTCAAGCTCTTAAACAAAATCCTCCAATTCACATTTTAAAATCTGTGTGTAACTACTGAGTTGTGTCAGCTGTCACCAGACAGTGGAGCTGCTGCAGAACAGCCTGGAAGGAGGTGTTTGTTAGAGAGGGTCAGAGCCACAGAATTTCTAATTGGAATCCTTCAGAGTTCAAGTCAAGGGCCTCCTTGGTCCTCAGTATGGATGAGGGTTTGCAGATTCCATTAGTTCAGAGGTGTCTGAGCTCAGTTTCCATTTGAGGCTCAGTAAATGATGTCCCACACAATCTCCTCAGCAGGATTTGCTGTATGTGCTTAGGCTGGAGCAAATACTTCCCTGTCTGAATTTCTGGATTTGTTTTCACTTTTCAAACTTTGATCTACTTCTCCGACTCTGGCCATATGTTTTCCTTTCTATCCCTCTTTTCCTTTGACTTGCAGTATTACCTACTGAATTTACAGCCTGTTTATGTTGGTCATCAGCCTCAGAACCTTTCCAGGGCTCCCATCTTCTAAGCACTTGGATGAATCACTCTTCTTTGCAAGACGATATCTGTTGTCAGTGTTCCAAAATAGCAACCAAACTGTGAAGTTTTACTCACTCTGTTGAATTCAGTGGCCATTTTGCGGTGACTGCAGCCCAGACAAATGACAGTATTTACATATTTATTTATCTGTCTTCATTCCTGACCTTGGGATGGATATTTTCTGCTGTTGCTTTCAGAACTTTCAGTGGAAATCCAGTACAAAATTAGAAACTGCATTCCACGTATGTCATTTCCCTGACCACATTAGTGTTTTTCATTTAAGGACAACAGCCACAAACCCTGTCTGACCAGAAAGGGCTTTTTTTTGCCTCTGTAATTGCATGTACCTCACAGGACCCTGGGGAACTGTGTTCTGACTCCTGACAGGAGAGCATAGAATACATGACCTTGGTACCTTGCTTTTTTTGGTCAGCATTTTAATTCCAGTGCTGGGTCAGGCATCTGAGGATCAAGAACCTAAGGGTTTTTTTCTTCAGAGCATCTGTATGATACAGAAGTAATGGTGCTGCACTGGTGGAGGGAGTAGAAGGCCTGTTTGATCCACACTGTATTGTCCAAGGTCTCATTCCTACGCTTGGTTTGTCACATGTGGCTTCTAGAAGAATTCATGAGTGTGTCACCAGCTCTGAGATTAGCAAAACCACTGGACAGCAGAGATTTTTAGAAATGCTCCAAAGTCAAGAGGATTTTGCAATATACAACCTTTGCAAAGGAACATGGCCCTAAAGTTGCATTAACTTAATTTCTTAAGCAAAAAGACAAGAGGGGAAGGAGAAAAAAAATCCATAATCACATTTTTGTGTGGCTTATGTGGCCTATTTCTGCTTGGTCTGACAGGGAAAAAAAAAGGCATTGGCTGGAATTTACTTCAGAGTCAGAGAGTCTGAAATAGGAAACGTGCTCATTTTAAAGAGCAAGGTGATTAAACCCTGGAACAGACACCCCAACAAAGAACCAATCTTTCATTCTTGGTGATATGTTCTCACTACGTTTCTCTCTGGACCATGGGTTGAACTTGATAATGTAAAGTCCTTCCTCAAATATGATTTGTTGAGCTCAATAGGATATACAGAATATCCATTAAAGATTAGGAATTTATGGTTTATCATTATGAGCACAGAAAATCCTGAGTCCCCAATATTTCACATTACTTAAAACAATATTAGCACCTTCTTGTTTCCTGCGGGTGGACAACCACATTTGCAGAAGCCTGTGCATAGCTGGAGGGGGAAGGAGGCGCTTGGAGCAGGCTGGAGGCTCTTTGGGTGTTTGAGGAACTGCGAGACAGGACAGGAATCCTCACAGAGTTTGGAGTTTCTGTCTCCTGCAGAGACTGGCGTAGTCAGTTGGGATCACCTCACTTACACTTCTCTCCCCTTGATGTAGGTAGGACAAAACATGTGACTGGAGAAGAATGAACATCCAAGTATCTGATAAACTTTTCTGCCTACTTCTGGTGCTGTCAGCTCCTGCCAAAGCGTGAAAAGAGCTGCTCAGCTCTTCACTCTTTTCTTTCCAGTTTCTGCTGAGGGTATCTCAGAACATTTCCCTGCCAATCCCATTTTCATCCCAGCTATCATGAATTCCACAGCTGATGGAATGACAGTTATAGTNCTGCACTCTCATGCATCTCTCACCATCGGATCCTTCTCTTGTTTATTTCCATGAAAACGTCTCTCCTGTTCCTTCGCTCCCCGTTCCTGCCTCATGGCCTCGCTGTGACCGCGCGCTGCCTTGACAGAAATCTCTGTCTGGAATGATGTGCTTTGCCAAGGTTGTCTTTATTTAGACAAGGTTTCTTCTTTCTGAATTCTCTTGTGGGAATGGAGGGATCATAAAGCAACTGCTGCACCCCCCACATGGGGTGTTCAGGGGAGAGGACTTCTGATATTCGTACCTTGTTTAGAGTCTTCTCTCAGCTTTTTATAGGGAAAACGAGAGCTTCTGAATAATTTAGCAGGGGTAGACAAGAAGGATTTTTCTGCTTTGAATATAAGCATGTCAACCACTGGGGACAATCCCTGCTACCAAGATACTCAGGGCAGTGTATATCTTAAAAATCCCAAGTCACTCCTACCCTGAGCAGTTGCAAAGAAACTGTAGGTAGGGTTTTTCCTCCCTTCACCATGTACCAGAACACAGGAGACTGCAGCACAGAGAGAATGGCACTGAGAAGGGTGTTAGTGTTGGAGAAGAGCCTCACCCAGGTCAGCCCTCCCCAGGCATTGTACCTACAGCCACCATTTATCCAGAAGAGCTGGCACTCAGGCACAGGAAAAGTCACAAACTGATTCGAGATTAGAGAAAGCAGATTATCCCAGGCCAGTGACAAAGCCCAGAACAGAGTTCTAACTCCTGTTAAACTAAAAACCTTCCCTAAATTTACATTAATCGGGCATAATATATTGACCTGGGTTTAATAAAAGCAAATTCTGCACATATTGGTGATATTTTTCATACTGGGTGTCAAGCCTAACACGAGGAGCTGAGATATGAACCAAAGAGTGCATAACAGAACACGCATTTAAACTGGAAGCAGAACTTAGAATTGTGACCCTGCCCCTTAGTGTGGGCTGTTCAAGCTGATGAGCCAGGGCAGGAGAAGGGTCTGAGCACAGATATCGAGTTCATTTCCCCACACAGAGGGATTTGGATGAAAATTTCATCAGTTCAGGAAGGTCTTGACACGAGGTCATCAAGACCATCAAGGTCTCGATGTTTAAAAATACCAGTTACTGCAAAAGAGGTCAACATCTACTTAGAGTAGATTTCATGGGCTTTCAAGCAGATAAAATCAGGCATTGCTCCTTGTTTGGGTGCGGTGACTGTCCCCTGTGGTTCACCAAATCTTTTCCGTTCAGGGAGGTGAGAAATGGCCGCCTCAGCCAGAAGATATAGATTTGGCCAGAAACGTATTTAAATCAGCAACCTAATGTTGCTGATGATGCCGCCTATTTCAGATTTTTATGTGCTCAAGAGACATATTTTGCAGTAGACAAGTAATTCCTACCTCTGGAGCAGGATCTGAATAATCGAGTAGAATTGCTGCATCACTACTTCCAGCCTCTCTGGTGAAATGTCTGCACCCTTGCACCTTGCCCGAGGTGGAATTTGTAAATGACCCTGTCAGAATCAGCCTTCCTGCCATGCTGGTGTGATTTATGAGACACAAATTCACCCCAGGCAATCAATAAGCATGAGTGTTCACATCACTGAGGGACGAAGTCACAGTTGTACAGTCACAGCACATCGTAGAGCTGGGACTCCCCTGAAATAGACAGTTTTCTCAGCTGCATGCAAAAGTCAAAGTACAAGAGCTGTTTTTGCCATTAGCTTTGCTCTGACTTAGTGGTTGGACTGATTATGCACATGATTTTACTTTTAAATGCTCCTATAGGAACATGGAGGCTTGTGACACGCTGGGTGATTATCTACTGAGAGCTGACTAGACTTTGGGATATAACTCAGTGTGTCCTTATCTCTTATGCTACTTTAGAACTGCCTCCACTCAGTGTGAACCTGTGGACCTATTTGAAAACTTGAAATATTTGCATGTCTAAACAATTGAAACACTTCACATTTATATTTTATCCTATAGCATAGACTTGGCCATAAGCTCTGCTGAAAGATGAAGTTTGCATTCAGCATCCTGATTCATCCCTGCGGATGTGGCGCTTGAGGACAGGATTTACTGGTGAACATGGTGGTGATGTTAGGTTGGTGGTTGGGCTTCATGATATTAAAGATCTTCTGCAGCCTGAATGATTCTGTAATTTTGTGATTCTGCATGAGACAGTCAATTCTGTGTTCTAAAAACACTGACTTTGGTGTGTGTGCACCTTGTTTCCAAACACATTGTGATTACTGGACCTCAAAAATGCTCTTCGAAATCTAGAACTACATTTGGTGATAGCTGTGCAAACAAACAAAAAAAAGGCTCCTAATAAATTTGTCAGCAGTTAAGTCCAGCAAATTCCATGCAGACGAATTCAGTACAAACAGCCTGCACAGCTGTGAGCCTGTAAATGTGGAGGGAGGGAGAGAAGGAGCCCCTGTGCCCTGGCAGGATGGTAGGAGGACATTTCCTGCTAGTAGAAGCATTCTGATCCAGATGCCCCTGTATTTCTGCACTCCTGGTGCTTTCCTTAGTTCTTCAGTGCTGACTGGGTCATACCGGGCACATCCCTGTGACAGGTGAGCCTGCTGAGCTGTTTGGGTGCCAGGAATGCGCTTGTTGGTTGAAGTAAAAAATCCATCATGTGCACACACCAACGCAGCACTGACCTCAGCACTGAGAACTCAAGCTGCTTTAGCTGACTGAAAAGAATGCAGAGGTGAGCAGGGGTGGCGGGAACTCGCAGGGGCATCCCTCGGGTTTGGGGAGGGGCAGCTTTGTGAAAGGCCAAGGTGAGGGTGGGTTTTGGAGTTAGGAAGGAGTGGAAGCACATTCAGCCTGAGATGGGGCTGGCCAGGGTGAGTGGCCTGCCAGCAGCACTGCAGCCATCCAAGCACACTCTGACAGGGCCTGGGGCTGGCCTAGGCAGTACAGGATGGGTGGGGCAAGGCCGAGCCTGTCTAATGAGAGCCCAGAACTGACCAGCTTCAGTAAGAAATGCTTTTCTTGATGCTAGAAACACCTGTGAAAAACTTCCCATCCATTGGTGTTGGATAGAAAAGATCTCCATCACAGCATGGTAAGGGACAGGTACAGTGGGCAGCACCAGTAATGCTGATTTGCTGCACAGAAAAGTCTTTTTAGAAAATCCAGGTCTCACAGAGAAACTTCCGGAATGGATAAAACCTAAAAATACTGAAAATGGAAGCCAATAATTGCTAACCACTCTGTTATTCGTTACCCTCCCTCCATATAAACACAATACTCACGGTTTCCTCCATTCAGTTGTGTCCTTGAGCAGAATTTCAGTTACATCTGTTAGTTTTTTAAGCACAAAAAAATAGTTTTAGACTTTCTTGTTCGTGTCTGAATGGGCTGTTGTGTTCTACACACATACAGAATAGTTTCTGCACTCACACCACAAAGGAACCAAGAAGGCAGTCAGGGAATCCAGCTGGAATAACAAGAGCTGATATCCTTGCTGTCTGCTGGATGCTGGCCAAAAAAACCAAAACCACCCACCACAGACTGTCAGGTATGAGAACCGTTGCTGCTGCAGCAGTGCTGGGGAGGCTGGGCATGCCAAGCTCCCACTGCTCTGCCCCTGTCTGTCCATTGGGGTCACTCACTCCAACCCCAGCCAAAGTATGGGCAGGCAACATATGCTCAGTGCAGATCCTGCAGTCTAACGAGGGGAANTCATTCTCCATTTTTTAAAATGATCCAAATGACTCCCAAGTTTCATTATATGCCTTTTGGTATTTTACTTTGCCACAGTTATGATCTCATATTGCCACAGATTCCCTGAGCTCAGGGGTCTCTGGGACCTCCTCCCACAGGCTCAGTGATGCCTGTTTGTCCTTGGGAACATGCAGTCAGTGATTTGGTTGCTGAATTAAAACCCTCATACACTGTTTTGCTCTGTTTTTTTACTGTTTTGGGTACAAAGTGGAAATGCTGTGTTTATTTTGGTATGTGCTTTTTTAAACTTGACTGAAAAGCTGTAGCATTCTTGATTATCCATTAACTTAAAAAGTACATTTGTCTAAAGAAGAGGCAGAAGTATGAAGAAGGAAAACAAAAGAGCACTCCTCAGGTTATTCCCTATGTGAGAATGAGTCAACTAAATAAATTGATATTTGGACAAGGATTTTCAGTGCATCATCTGAATTGTTTACTGCAAAAGAAAAAGATAAGTGAAGATAAACCTCCTTTGGGAGGATGAATTCTTTGTGGTGCAGTGTACTCAAGCTCTACCCTAAACTGTCCTGATGAGCAGTTGCACATTGGTGGCCTGAATCTGAGAGAATTCCAGAACTGGAATTGCCTTTGTGATAATACCACCTCTCTAAGACCCCTTAACATACTAGCTCTTTACAAATGCATCTCATTTCACAGAACCACAGAATCACTGAGGCTGGAAAAGACCTCCAAGATCAACAAGTCCAACCTGTGATGGTTCCCCACCTTGTCACCAGCTCAGAGCACCGAGTCCAGGCATTCCTTAGACACTCTCAGGGATGGGGAGTCCACCAGCTCCCTGGGAAGCCCTTTCCAATACTTTACAGCCCTTTCTGTGGAAAAAAAAAAATCTTGCTGAAACTCACCTGATTGCCTAACTTTTAAGTAGCACTGTTGGGCTCTAGCCCTTCTCCTCCATAAATGTGACAATTGTCATGGGGTTGGGTGGTTCTGGCAAAACTTCACAAACACTCCAGGCCTTGATGGAAATGGAGGGAGAGGAGAAGAGTGGGGCAGAGAGAGATAAATTACCAGCAGAAAAAATGAAAACAACTGAGGCTTGCAAGTTTACTGAGAAACCTATAAAGGCCTGGAGAAGGTAGAAGCATGGGTGTGGATAGGTGCAGGAAAGCCTGTGAAGTTTCTGCATGAGGGGGCAGCTCTGGCAGGGGTGAGGGGCTGCTCCCTCCCCTCATGGCCCAGCAGCACACCCAGAGTTCAGCTCACCAGTCTGGAGGCTGTGAGCTCAGTTTATCCACACTCAGTCCAAGAGCCAACACCTGGGATTGC
>WBMY01004779.1:954149-967734 GCA_013397315.1 Donacobius atricapilla | reverse complement strand
TCCCCCCCAGCCCAGGACCCCTACTACACATTTGGGGCTTGCTCAGCCAGCCGTGTCTGATCCCACCCCAGGAACCTCCGGGACTGATCCCAGCCCTTCAGCAGGGACCCCTCCTTACACACTCTGGGGCTCCCCCTTAAACCTTTCCGTCTTTGCACCCCACGTGCTGCAGCCCTGAAGGGGGTGCCTGCAGTCCCCCGGCTCACCGAGGGGACTGCAGAAGGACAAGGGCATAGGCTGAGCCCAGGGCCATGCAGGCGTGCCCTGAGCCCCAACACGGGTGCCCCTGAGCAACTGCTGGGGAAGGGCAAGGGGTGAAGCCCCCCAAGGATGGGGGGCTGCTAGGCTGAGGTGGGGCATGGTGCTGAGCCCAGCACTGCAGGGTGAGGCAAGAAACAAGCCACTGGCCTAAGCCTGTTCCAAATTAAAAACTCTTTATTTAAACTCTCTCCCGTTCCCCTTTTTCCCAGCCTGGAGCGATCCTGCTGCTTCACCAGGCCCAGGGGCTGGGCCCGGCACCCGCACAGCAGGGAGGTGGGGGAAGCTCGCAGGAGCCCTTGGCATGAGGGTTCTGCATCCCACAAAGCAGCCCCGGAGCACGCTGTGCCCCGCATCCCCGTGCTGCTCCACCCCTGCCCCACAGCAACGGGGCTACTGAGGGCCCGCACGGGGCTGAGCCCTCCTCGGGCACCACCGAGCAGCGCAGCCCCCCTTCGCCTTCGGGGTGCCCCTCCAAGGGGGGAGCGCGGGGCACCCCAAGTCCCTTCCCGGCCTGCCGGGTGCTGCATCATTTGCGCCTGCCGAAGATCGACTTCTTGCTGGGGTTCTTCTCGCCCACACTCAGCCCAATGAGCAGTCGAGCCTTCTCGTCCTCCTCCTGCTGCTGGATGGTCCCGTCGGATTTGTTCTCCAGCTTTGCCCGGGCCTCCGTGCCCGCTGCTGGCTTCAGGCGCAGCTTCTCCTTGATCACCTGCCCCGAGAGTCAGGGGGCTCAGCAATCCCCACGGCCACACCCTGTGCCCTTGGCAGGGGTGACAGCCTGAGCTGCTGAGCCAGTGCAGCTGCTTCCCACTCTGGGGAACGTGCCACCCACCCTGGGGTTACCATCTCTGTCCTGGGCAGAGCAGCCCTGGCAGCCTCCGGAGCGGGGAGAGGGATGTGGTCCCACATACCTGTGCCACCAAGGCTTTGCGGCTGTCCCTCTTCACCGCCATGGCAAAGTCCAGCCATGTCCATGTGTTGTTGTGGTACTCCAGGCATGGCAGCACCAGGTTCAGGTCCCCCCAGTCCACACTGTTCTTCTCCCCCTGTGTGACAGAGGTGTCAGGCAGTGTGGGACAACGGCCCCGCGCCCCCCAAAGTGTGCCCTGTCCCACTGGTCCCACACCTTGTAGCTGACACAGAGTGGCACCTGCGGGATCTTGATGTAGATGAAGGAGTTGTTCATGGCCGCACGCTCCTTCATCTTGTCGATGTCATCCACGGGATGCTGGGGACAGAGCAGAAGCCATGAGCAGAAGGGAAAGAGAACGGACACAGCCAGGAATCAGCAGGGAAGGGACAGCTGGGCACTAGGCCACAGCATTGCTTCATCAGGGCGAGGTGAGAGCTGCTCTGGCATGGTGTTGGAAAAATGAGATACAGGGATCACATCAAGCGTGCAGGCGCCGGGTTGTGAAGGATGCAAATCTTCATGGTTGGGAGGGAGCAGGAGAAAACAGACAAGTGTGGGAGGGAAGTGTGGGAGGACACGGCTACCCAGCCCTGCAGTTAAGGGAAAACAGACTGGCACCACAGCAGGGCTCTCGCAGGCTCCCCCCTCACGGCAGCAGGAGGTACCTCAGGTGCTTTTCGGAACGATCTTCTGACCCCTGATGTCCGATTCAGTCCCTGAGCAACTCCCTTCCCTGGGCCCAGCGAGTCATCGGCCCCGATCAGCTGCCGCGGCTTCACCACGGGGATCCCTGGGGCAAACAGGGTGTGAGGTGGTGGTGGTGTCCAGCCAGGGGTTAGCCATGACCCCAACCCTCCCACCATCTCCCTGTCCACACGGGAGACCCCAAATCCCTGTTCCTCAACTCATGGCTGGACAGCAGCTGCCCACAAACATATCCTGGACACGCAGCCAGAGCTGCTCAAGGACATCCAGAGAGGAGGGTGATCACGAGCCTCTCACCTGTTGTCACCAGCTTGGACTTATCCTCCTCATCCCCCACCTCCTCCTCCTCCACATTACGGCCAGGGAAGAAGAAACCCATCATTCTGTGGAAGAACTGGTGGGTGAGCTGGATGGTGAGAGGCACCACGTTCACCTGTGGGAAAGAGACATGTCAGAGCCAGGCACACACTGCCTGTGCCCCACAGAGACCCTGGCACCTCCCAGCCCAGCCCTGGCACCTCAAAATGCTCCTTGATGGAGATGCCTCCCACAGGCGGCCGGACCTTGCTGAAAATCCTCAGGGCCAGCTGCCGGCCGGACTGGCAGGAGCTCTGGGGACGCAGCACCACCTGCAGGGAAGAGGATGGGTGGCTGGGGTGAGGACAGGCTGCTCTGCCTGGGCCACCCGTGGGTCCCTAGGATGCAGAGCTGCTCCCCCAGCTGCCACTTGCCTTGTACACAGCGTTGGGCAGCAGGTTGTTCATGGTCACCCAGCCCAGTTCCAGCAGATGCTCGGCCGTGTCATCAGACTTGTTGACCTGTGCAGACAAAGCCATCAGCTCCCAACATCCCCGTCCCCAGCTCAGGGGCTGCGGGCACTGTCCAACTCCTCACCTTGCTGTAGAGGAAGCGCTGCAGCTCCAGCTCAGCAATGCCCAGCTGCCCATCCTCCTCCGTCAGGCGCCAGCGCGCCTGAGCAAAGTAGAACTCAGTCCTCCGTGCCACGCTCACGTCCTCCGGCTGCTTTCGCAGCTCCATCTTGTTGGCTCGCTGCAGCTGGAAGTCCTTGAAGCACCTGCAGCACAGAGGAGAGACCTGGGATGTGGGAGTCCTGGAGTGAAGGGGTCACAATGCTGGGCAAGGCTGAGATCATAGAATCGGAATGGTTTGGCTTGGACACCTCCCACTGTCCCAGGCTGCTCCACGTCCCATCCAGCCTATCCTTGAACACTTCCAGAGATGGGGCAGTCACAGCTTCTCTGGGAAATCTGTGCCAGTGCCTTACTAGGAGGAATTTCTCCCTAATACCCAATCCAAACCTACCCTCAGTTTAAAGCTATTCCCCCTCGTCCTACCTGATCAGTATGTTCAGCTCCTCGCTCTCCAGCTGCAAGTCAGCTTTTTCCTGGCTCAGCTGTTGCTGCAGCCGGTGGTTCAGGTCAAGCAGGATCTCGTTTTTGCTGTCATCCTTCAAGGACTGAAGGACAGACAACCCTCAGCACCCCCTGCCCTTGAGTGGGGATCCCAGGGAGCCAGGGATGTGGGCTCACCTTCATGTTGGAGTACATCTGCTTCTCCAGCTGCCGGATCTGGGCCACATGCTGCCTCACAGCCTCTTGCAGGTGTAGGATACTGCTGCGCTGCTCCTCAGGGTTGCTGGAGATTTCCAGCTGGAAACGCACACGCTGCTTCTTCTCACTGTGCTCCTGGACACAGGAATAGGGCAAGGTTAAGACTGCCTGGGGGCAGCGAGTGGCACAGACACCTGGAGCCCCGTGGGTACCTTGCGTTTGGGCTCCACGTGCAGCAGCAGGTTGTTGACTATGTCGAGGATCATGGCATACTGTGCGGGGTTGGTGGAGATCTCCAGGTCGTGGTGGATCAGGGTGAAGGTGTCCACAGCTCCTGCAGAGACACAAAAGGCAAGTGGGGGCTCAGCAGGGCCAGAAATGTGTTGGGGACCCCTCCTGTATGCAGCCCTCTGACCTCAGCAGGACCAAAAGAGACTACCCCTGGCGTTAGCCATGGGTCAGCCCAGAGCTCTACCCCCTCAAGGCACACTGCCTGGATGCACCCACCCTCCTGCTTCTTCAGCAGATCCTCCTTCTCCTGGTTGGCAGGGGTCTCAGGGGGCTTTATCTGCGTGGCCAGCTCGGGGTCGATGTCGTGGCTGTAGCTGATGTAGTACATTCGGCAGCTGCAGCGAGAGATGATCCTCTGCACCTGCTGGGTCTGCTGGGCTTCTGAGGGCTGATTCCAGTCTGGGGACAGGCAGAGGGACCACAGTCAGAGTGCCATGTCCAGCATAGTAGGACTGCACAATGCAGGGCTTGGAGCATCAGCCACCTCCTGCAGCCACACATGGACAGGACAGGTGCTCTCAGCTCTACCAGCCTTGGGGTCACACCCTGGGGTAGGCACAGCAGCCAGGGCTGTGGGCAGTACCTGTGGTGGTGCTGACCATGCCCCCCACTGCCTGCCCGCTCTCCATCAGCTCCTGCACTGAGTCCAGGCTCCGCTGACGATGCTCCTCAATATTTTTCACCTGGAGAGGCAAGGAGGAACTGCTGGCTGTCCCCACTTTCCCTGGCTTGGCCAGGGCACTGAAAGCACTGCCTGTCCCCCACGTAGCTCACCCACCACACGCTCACCTCCAGCCAGAGCTGGCCATGCTCCCCCTCAGAGGGGCTGCTCTCTGTCGTGGCAAAGTACTGCATGCCATCCAGCAAACACGTCCAGGATGTCTTCTGCTTCAGAGTGTCCCCATACCAGGCAGGGTGGTGCTGGCACTGCAGCAGCTGTGCCTTCGCGGCCGACACGATCACACAGCCCTCTGTCTCTGCACCACGCAGAACCATCTGTAGGGGGAGAGACCCCAGGGGTCTGATGGACCTTTCTGGGACAGGCACAGCCCCTGTCACAGCCGGGCTGTGGGGACAGGCAGGTACCTGGCAGTTCACCAGCTCGATGAGGCAGTTGCGGTTGTAGATGTCGTCGGTCTGGCAGGCGGCGATGCCACAGAGCTGCTCGCTGGCCCCTGACTCCTCTTCTGTGAAAACCACGAACTTGTCCGTCTCCTCAATGAGCTTCTGCAGCATGTAGGCCCCTGGGGACGGAGAAAGGGTCAGCGCAAAGCTGTGGGGGGGTGGCTCAAATGTACAGAATGAAAGCAGGCACAGCTTTGAG
The DNA here is from genome assembly GCA_013397315.1 of Donacobius atricapilla. Lineage (NCBI taxonomy): Eukaryota > Metazoa > Chordata > Aves > Passeriformes > Mimidae > Donacobius > Donacobius atricapilla. The sequence goes on along the minus strand of WBMY01004779.1, from coordinate 962,669 downwards.
CTGTGGATTTCCCCTTGCTCCCCTCCCTGCTGTGCTCACCCCCTGAGGAGGCTCTCTCAGGACGGCCGCTGGTGATGGGAGCGGTCACTCTGGCAGGGATGGAGTGAGCAGAGAGCGGGCCCCGCTTCAGCTTCTTGGCCTGCAGCTGTGTGTCGATCTTCAGCCCCTTCAGGGCCTCGGTGGACAGGTTACGCTTGAGCACAGCCGCTTTCTTGTAGCCATCGTAGAGGCCGAAGGCGATGTCCCGGTTCGTGGTGGTCCAGGACGCCCGCAGGTCCACCAAGTGCAGCTGATGCGTGTGGAAACCATCGTCCCCATCACGCAGGGGCAGCTCCTGGGCACAGAAGGCCAGTGCCTCAGCACAGCAAAGCCACCCCTGCTCATGCCAGCGGCCTCATGTGCTGGGACTAGGAGCCCTGCCAATCCTTCCGGTAGAGCATGGGGACTGGAGCCCGGACCACCCCAGCACGGGCACAGAATCAGGTGCTTGGCAGATTGGAGGCCCTGAAGTTCTGTCTCCTCCCCAGCCAAATCCCTTCCCCACTGCATCCAACAACCAACATCCCCTTGTCCTGGAGATGCCACCAGGCCAGCACAAGCTGCTGTGCGCTGTTTGCAGCGGTACCTCCTCAGCCGTGCGGTTGCTGTGCCGCTGGTAGGTGAGGGAGGACAGGCTCAGCAGGTGGGTTTTCTTCACTAGGGTGTCGAGCTGGTGGTCAGCATTCTCATCACAAGTGGAGGCCATGAGGTGCACGGTGACCTGGCTCAGGTCACTCACCATCTGTGTGATGCTCCACTCCGAAATGAGGCGTCGCATCACCGTGCCGGCTGGGGGACAGAAAAAGGGGTCAGCCAGCGCCCTGCTGTACCTGGAGGTGCTGCTGGCAGGATTCCCACTCACCTTGTGGGATGAGCCGCTGTGTGCCCCGAGTGAAGATGTGTCCCTGGCAGCATTCCACCTGGATCCCCCGCTGCTGGGCAAAGGAGGCCCAGTAATGCACCTGAGAGGGAGCAGAGAGCAGGAGCTGAGAGTCCAGAAGAGGCAGAGCAGGGAGGAAACACCAGATTCCCGGTCCTGGGAATTACCTGCAGCCGAGGGAAGAGCGCAGTATAGGACAACTGCTTGTAATGCTGCCCCAGCTTCTTCTTGCTGGGTTTCATGTTATTAAAGAGCTTCCCACGGCAGATGGGCCGTGTCACGCTGGTCCATGTGGCCCAAAAATTCTGCATCCAGCGGAGGGTGCTGCTGTAGAGCAGGATCCGGGGCTGGGAGTGCTCTGAGAATATACCCACCATCAGCCAGCACCATGGGGCCAGGACATGGCAGCACCCAACCCACAACCAGCATGCCCTGCCCTACGCCCCTGGTCCCCAAGGGATCCCCAGGACGCCGTCAGCCACCTTTGCTGGGTTGTGTCAGGTCCATCCGGATGGAGAGGTTGAGGTTCTCAGAACGGAAGGCACGGTAGGAGTCATACTGCTGCCCCACGGGCACCTCGGGCAGGAACTCGGGGGAGCGCAGCACCACGCCGTGGTGGTCGTGGGGGTTCCCATGGCACAGCCACTGCAGGTCCAGTGTCATGCACAGGTCAGGCAGGTGCAGGAAGCAGCAGTCGTCATATCTGAATGCAGAGAGAGACCGCAGTCACCCCCCAGCACTGGTGAGGGCCCCGCATGCTCGTGGCCCCACACTCACTTGGAGGCTGTCCGGACGTTGATATCCAGGTTGCCCTTGAAGACAAACTGCCCAGGCTTCCAGTGGAAGGAGAGTTGGCTCCACTCCCAGTGCATATTCTCCGTGGTGTTGTAGGGGTCCTGCAAGGGCAGGTGTGAGGGGAGGCAGGTGTGGGCTGACCCCACACCATGTTGTTCCCCAGCCCAGCAGCACCCACCTCGGTGGCCAGCTGGTGCAGGTTGGCCTGTTCAATGTCCATGTGCCAGTCTCCGTGGAAGAGAAGGCGGCTCTTGTCCCACCAGGGCAATGGGGCGCTGGGGTCCTCTGAGGGCTTGGTGAGGAGATCCACACACTGGCCAATCAGGGTCCAGGCCGGGTCCCAGCAGGGCCCCCACACAATGGTGTACTGGGAGATCACAGCTGAGGACACAGAGGTTGGCTCAGCCACTTGCCCTGTCCCTACCCCACCACAGAGCCCCCACCATCCCTCCAGGTCTTACAGTGAAAATCATGGTAGAACTTCAAGGGTGGCATGTTCCTCTCCACCGTGGCATCGCCCCAGGGCAGCCCCAGCTTCAGGACCTGGCGGCGCCGGGAGCAGGCCTGGCCACACTGCTCGGCTCCGATCAGCCGGCCCGAAAGCTGCCAGTTCCGGATCTCAAACAGGTACCGGGGGTAGTCACGGATCCGCACTGTGGGTGGAGGAAGGGCTGAGGGATGGGGCAGTGAAGAGACAGGCAGTCCCCCACTCTGGGCCACACTAGGAGCCATCATCCTGTCACATCTCTGCTTCCTTCCCGCTCCCTTTGAACCTCCAAAAATCGTATTCCCTGTCTGGTTACACACCACGTGGTGCCACTGTGCTGTTCTCCAAGGGCACCCTCCCACAAAGCAACTCACCGAAGAAGCTGCCAACTGTGCCCTTCATCATGCGGCACCACTGGGTGACCATCTCCAGACCCTCTGGGGGGAACGGGCTGACGTCATCCAGGTCCCTCATCTGCTCCAACACATGCTCCGTGCCGTGGAAGGACTCATCCGCCATGGCCACCAGCTCCAGGTGGGCCAGGGTCCAGGTGAGGAGGGCCCTCCGCATGGGCGTGTTGGCGTAGAGGCGCCGCGAGCGCTGGATGTAGATCTCGATGTTCTTCTTCTCCAGCGAGGCGTAGAGCTCCTCGATCTTGCGGGCAGGCAGCAGCTCCCCGTGCTGCTTGCGCAGCGCAGCCACCTTGGCGTCCAGCAGCTGCAGGCGCTTGGCGCTCTCCTTGCTCTCATCCTTCATCAGCTCGTAGTTGTCTCGCAATTTGACCTCGAAGACGTCATCCAGGAAGACCCAGGAGAAGTGGGTGACTTTGAGCAGGAGGTCAGGGGGCAGGGCCGTGCTGGCAGGGCACCCGGGCCGGTGCAGGCCCTTCAGCCACTTCTGCACGCCCACAGCAGCGTCCAGCGTGCGGGAGAAGTCGTACTGGTAGGGGAACTCGATGGTCACGCTGGCGAAGGAGAAGGCCCAGCCGCGGTTGCGGAGGGTGCGCAGGGCGGGGAAGGCGTCGCGGTGCCGCACGACCTCCTCCAGCTCCGGCAGCAGCTTCACCTCCACCTCCTTGAAGCTGAAGATGCTGTGCCCATCAAAGCCGGCGGCCAGCTCAGGGCAGTAGCCATGCAGGGCACCGCCGTGCCAGCTCACCGAGGTCCGTTCCGCAGCCAGGCTGATGTAGTTGGCCTCAGAGACAAAGGCTGTGAGCTTGGCAGAGCTCAGCTCCAGGGACAGGGACAGGAGTCTTTTGGGAGGGGGCCCTTTTGGCTGCAGGGGCCCTGGTGACTCAGTNGTGGGATGTGGGGCTCTCTGGGGGCAGGGAGGGAATCGTCCTGCGGCTGAGGGCTCTCTGCAAGGCTTCATGGCACTGCAGGGTGGCCAGGGCGTGATGGTACAGGTGCATGTGGTCAGGTGGGCTCCATAGCACTGCCAGCCCCTCGCCGCACTGCACCTGCACCGGAGAGAGTGAGCAGGCATCACGTCACTGCCAGGACCAGCACAGCACAGCCCCGTCCTCCCCCCAGCCAGCCAATCCTCCCCCTGCCTCATCTATCCCCAGCACAAGACACAGCAGTGGCCCAACAGCCAAACCAACCTCCAGGGAGCGGATGCTGCTGTGGTAGGTGACAGAGAGCACGGAGAGGTTGGCCAAGGGGTTGGGGATAGCAGGAGCTTTGCAGCACGGCTGCATCTTCTCAGTGATGCTCTTCACCAAAGCCAGCACCATGCCCTGGATGCTGACCGTGCAGCTCTCAGCACTTCCCAGGACAGTCAGCGTGTCCAGCCGCAGCTCCAGGGCACCTGGAGAGGCAGCATGTGCTGGAGGCACAGAGCAGGCACACCACAACATGCCAGGTTTCTCTGGCTGCGGGGTTATTCCAGGACAGCCATCTGGGATCAGCTTGGATGCTACTTACCCACTACGGCCGAGAGTGTGAAAAGGTTCACGTCCTCCACCTTCAGATCCACCTTCCAGAGCAGCCCCCAGGGCTCGCTGGAGGCAGAGGGTGGCTGCTTGGCAAGTTCAGCCCCAGCAGGCTGCAGGCAGAACAGGGGCAGGACCCTGGCCAGGCACTCAGTGCAGGTGTCAGACGACTCCACTTGCAGCCCCCGGATGGTGCAATCCAGGAAGAGCGTATCGGACTGGGTGCTGGACATGCCCAGGGGCTGGTTGTAGCTGCCCTGCAGGACAAACAGGATGATCGCTCTCAGGCTGCAGGACATCCCTGTGCCACCACACATCCCTGTGCCACCCACATGGAGTCTGAGACTGAAAGTCACCCCTTGCCCCCTCGGCTTGTCCCTCACCTGGAGGTTGAAGGAGTCGAGGATGAGGGCTTCTCCCCACACATGCATGTTGGGGGGATGTGGGGCACGCTGGATGTGGGAGTCGTTGCCCACTCGCCAGCACAGGTGGTCCACGGCCAGCACCGCTCGCTGGTGCACGCTCTGTGGCCGCAGGTGCTGGTAGTCTGTGGGCACAGAGAAACGTGGGGAGTGCAGGCAAGGCTCACCCAAACATGGGTACCCCAAACACAACCAGGCAGGGACCCACAGCCCCGGGCCACACACACACACATGGGCAAGCACAGTGGCAGCACGACCCTCTCCATTCCCATCCCGGTGCCTCTCTGGCAGACCCCAAGAGGAGCCCAGCACCTCACTAATCCAGCCTGTACCTGCAGAGATGGAGTTGAAGCCCAAGGCGAAGGGTGGAGTGTCCCCCAGCTGCACGGACACATTGACATTGGACAGCGAGGCACACAGGATGATGGGTGCTAGGATCTGGGGATAGCTCCTGCATGGGACAAGCAAGGATGGGCTGTTACTGGGAGCTGTGTGCCACAGAGCCTGGCAGGGAGCAGGCCCAGAGGGATGTCCCCTCTGCAGGGGCTCCCTGATCACCTCCTGACCAGCCTCCCCATCCCACAGACTGTGCACAGGGCAGATAAGCTGCTGAGTGCCCAGGCACTGTGCCAGAGCGTGGCCAGCAAGAGGAAACAAGCTGTGATACCAGCAGCTGCATTGAGGCCAAGTTTACCTTCCCTTGTGCCCTTGGCTGGGGACAGGCACCGCCCGGCACCCGTATTCCTGTGCCAACAGGCCCAGCCAGTGTGAAAACTCTTGGTGACGGTAGTGGATGATGCAGGTGTTGAGCAGCACAGCAGCTGAGAGGTCAATGGCTGTGACCTAGGGCAGGGAAAGGGCCAGGTGGCAAAAAACTCATGCCAGGAGCCAAACCAGCCACCCCAGGGGACAGAGTGTGCCCAGCACTCACTCACCTGCACACTGGTCTTCAGGGAGTTGAGGCACACGATGCGCTGGCGGCTCTGGGACAGGAGAAGGCCATCTGGGGAGACAGAGGAGCACAAATGAGGGGTGGTAGAGGGCAGTGATGGCAGCCCTGTCCCATTGGTGCCTTCCTGGCTACTTGCCCTCCAGCTGGAGGTCTACACTCATTTGGTCCAGGTCTGAGTTGGGCGTGAAGTTGCGCAATGGGATTTGCTCCTCTTCACGCTGATATAGAAACTGCAGCAGCTTCAGGCTCCAGGTGAGGTGCCTGGAAGACACAGGGAGTCACTGCCAGGAGGGAACTGCACTGTCATGTCCTCCATCTCCCTGTCTGTCATCTCCAGCTGACCAGCATGCTGGCGTGGACAAACACAGCAGCCAGAGCCCAGCTGCAGCACAGCCCAGCACTCTCATCCCATCGCCTGAGGATCCCGTCAGCTGTCCTACTGGAGAACCAGCTCACGTGCCCTCCTCCCTCCCCAAGAGCCCAGGCCTAAGCCAAGGAGTTGCTCTCTGCAGTCTAGCAGAGCCAAGGGACGAGAAGGGAATGGCACAGTTCTCCTCAGGTCCATGTCCCCAGCATTACTTTGGACTCGGACAGCCTTTCCCTCACCTCTTCTGGCTGTTCATGGACAGCACCATGCTGGTGTTCTCCAGCTTCATCTCCACCCTCCTGGGGATGAGCTTCAGTGTGTCCCTGCTCAGCACAGACAGGGACTTTGAGGGCTCCCCTGGGCCTGGAGAAGGACAAAGGGAGTCACGGGAAGGACTTGCCCAAACCCCAACTCTCTGGACGAGGAGAGAGTGATCCCACAGCCAAATCCCTTTGGCTCCAGTGCAACTCTTGGGGCTGCCAGCCCCTGCCTTGTGCAGAGCTTGTCCCTGTCCTTGTGCTGACCTGTGCTGGGCTCTTCCCCCACGCTGCTGTGCTGGGCCCCAGCGGTGGCGTGGTGCAGGAGGGGGCTGCAGAAAAGCCCCTCGTGCAGCTCTGCCTGCAGGGTGCGGACGCAGAGCCGGACGCCCACCAGCCGCCGCTTGCTGCTGATCTCCAGGGAGAGGGAGAGTGCCAGCGCCAGCTCTGCCAGGCACGTGTCATCCTGTGCACAGGGGACACGACAAGGAGCACACAGGGAGTCACACAGTGCCCTCCCAACGCGTGCTGCATGTGGGGAGCTGGGCACAGCAGACAGCCCAGCACCTGGCAGCATCACCCAGCCTCAGGGACACCCTGGAACAGGTCAGCAGCGTGTCCCACAGAGCCAGTGCCCAGGTTCTAAGTGTGGAATTTCTCCCTCCTCCAGCACTCACCAGCTGGCTGCTCCGGAGGACTTTGCTGTTCACCTTTGTCAGGCTCACCTCACACGTCAGGCTGGGGAGAGCAGAGAACAGAAGGAAGATGTGGGTCTTGCTTGACAAAACAAGACCCTTCCCTCTTTCCTGTGGGACACAGGGACCCCAAGGCCCTGCTCCAAGTGCTCCCGAAGGCAGAGCATGCCCTAACTCCATGCACACCACATTACTTGGAAAACACACAACTCAAGCTTCCTGTGACAGGAAAAGGAACCAGGCCAGCCTCAGGGGAGGTTAATGCGTCACACCACAGGTGACATGGGATGCTGCTGAGTGGGACAGAGAAAGGAGAGACGCAAGGCTGGGGTCGGAGGAGCTTCCCTGCCATGGAAGCAGGGTGGGGTACAAGCACAGCATTACCTCTTCCCATTGCCATTCAGGAGGAGACGTGTCTGGCTGGCCTGGATGTGCCAGAGAGACTCTGAGGTGGCCACGTGCAGAACCATGATGTTGATGGAATCCATGTGGATGGAAAAGAGCTGGGGGGAAGGTGCTGCTGTGAGGGATATCCAACAGCAGCGCAGCCCACAGCAGCCTCTCACCGAGCCAGTGCCTCACCTGGCTAAGGAGCCTCAGCAGGGAGGGTTTAAGGGTCAGGTCTGTTCTGCTTTCATTTCCATCAGCTTCTCTGGGAGCCTCCGGGACGGACGGCTGGAACCCAGGGCCGTTCTGGAGATCTGTGCGGATTCGCACCTCGCCAAAACACAGCTCGAAGTAGCGCCTGGGGAACAACAGCACAGGCAGCTCTGACAAGAGCTCACACTTGGCACATTTGGCCCTATCACCAGGGAATTCCCCTACCCCTGCGATGTGCGAGACCCACACAAGGGCACCCACAAGACACTGCCACCTTCAAGCGTGGGTCAGGCCCTCACAGAGCTGACCACAGGGGAATAAGGATGGAAGAAAGGTGTAAGAGCAGCAGGATGGCAAGCAGGGCAAGGGGTGAGCCAGATCCCCAAAGGGAGTGGGCAGGGAGCTGGGGTGGGGGACATACGGCAGCTCTCGGCTCAGTTTGCTGGAGATCCAGATGTTGTCGATCTCCTGTAAGGACACACAGATAGGTCAGAGAAGAAGCTTGTGATGCTCATCTCAGCATTCCCACTCCATTCCCAGTGCCTGGGATCATGCAAGGAGCAGCCAAAACCCCAAGTCTGGCCATTGAAGGAAGGGTCTGGCACCAGCCATGGGGGTGCTCAACAGGAGAGTGGCTCCATGGATTTGCTGCCAGTCTGGAAGTGACAGGAACCACCCTCCCCTGCCTTGTCTGCCAGCGACCACCCCTCATCCAGGTACCCACCACAGTCTGCTGCTCCTGCTGGAACTTGAGGCTGATGTTCTGGGCCCAGAAGAAGCCAAAGGAGCCAATCTTCAGCTCTGCATGAAGCTTCTGCCGGCACCAGGTGACAGCCAGGCGACATGCCAGCCATCTGTGGGGACAGGGGGAAGGCCAGGGTCAGCCTCCCTGCTGGGGATGGGGTCTAGGGATGCTCTTCATCCTTCACGCACCAGCTCCAGCACCCACAGCTAGATAAGACCTCACAAAGCTTCACGGTGGGGAAGAGACCCTGCAGAACCACCCCCAAAAATCCCTGATGCCCCTCTCCCAAGCCCTGAGGCCTCCACACCGGGGCGTAACACCCCATGCCCACCCCTGCAGGCTCCTCTG
>WBMY01004779.1:920022-951175 GCA_013397315.1 Donacobius atricapilla | reverse complement strand
CGGGGGAGGCGAGGCGGTGGCCGGGGTCGAGGGCGGCTCCGCCGGGAGCGGGAGGTGCCGCAGCCCCCGCCCGGTGCCGCAGCGGGGCCGGAGCTGCGGGGTAGCGCTGGCACGGTGGGAAGAGCTGTGGGTGTGGGGCAATGGCGTGGGGAGCATCGGGATGCTTTTCTTGGAGCGGGGAAAAGGGTCTGACCTTCGTTTCGCACCACACCGGTGGTCCTGGGCCCCCCCTAATCTGTCGGTGGGATTCCCAGACCGCCGCGTTAGGCTTTCCAAACTTCTGGCGAGGCGCTCCCTGGAAGGCCAAGGGCCTGGGAAAGCCCTTTTGGGTTTAATAAATGACTGAAAGGTGGCAAACGATTGGTGCTCATAGGGGAGCGAGGTTATTGTGGAGTTTCACCGTCATCTCCGCTGCTCTTTTCTTTCCCTGGATACGACGATGTGGAGAAGGAAGGTTACTCCTAAATTATTTAGGATAACTAAACTGTAGGGAGTTGCAGAGACTAGATAACACCGGGTGGGAGTGCTAGTGTGGTAAATGAGATATGGCAAAAGGTGTAAGGAAGGTAAGAAACCATAAAATTGGCTCTGTGTCAGCTCTTGTTATTCAGGGAAGAGCAGTAGGTGTCTTAACAATTGTTTCTTTTAAAACAACTTCAGCACCCCGTTGTAGTCTAAGAGGCATATTTTGAAATCACTTTAAAGGAGGAGAGAATGAAATAGAAAACATTGTTACTTACACTGCTGAGTAAATTTGTGTGCTGGTAATTCTGGTTAGATGATGTTGAAAAGGGAGAGCTGGAAAAGGCAGGGGCAGAGCAGGTTTTTGGGTAAGCAAAGCCTTTGTGTCCTCACCTTAGGGGAGAAGCTTGCTGACATGAGATACGATCCAGGTGCATGAAGTCATGGGCAGGTCAGAGAAAGCGAGGTGGGAGCATCAGTTTTTTGTTTCTGACCGGAAATTATGATGCAGCAGGGCTAAAATAAACAGGCGGAAGGAAGTACTTTTTCACACAACATGCTATTAAATGTGTCACCCTGCCACAGGACGTGCTGCCACCTGATAGCATCGGGGGCGGTGGGACCAACAGGAGCATTAAAACCAACAAAGCGGGTATGGGAAGTTCCTGAGCTGTGGTGGCTGCCTGGACTTTCCCCATCGTGGGTCCCCCATCGTCACTTCACCGTGTTCCTCCCACCGAGCAGGGTGGGAGTGTCAGGTTTACATGCAGACTTCAGAAATCTGTAAAACAGCTGTAAAAGCTAAATATAAAATGATAAATTGCTGATGTCAGGGCCGGCGGGCCCCAGTAGCCATTCAGAAGTCCATGTAGATACCAAGAAGTGCCTGTGAGGAAGAGCTCAGCTTTGGGGTGCCCGTGAGCGTAGTTTCTCATGGTGTGAGTGCCTTGCAGTGCTTCACAGGGATGTTTTTTTAGGTTCATAAGCATCAAATTTAAAAGATGTCAAGGTGATTTGGTCTGAGTTCTGTGATGATACACAGCCTGGAGATCATTGTTTAGTTGTTGGTGTTAAATCCACACATTTCAGCTTAGCCATGGCTTGCCTTTTTTTTTTTTTTTTTTTAAGAAAATGGATATTGATTTCACTGAGAAATTCACTGAGAGCTTCAGGGGGGTGAAAGGGTGGTGTTATCTTTGCAGTTCATTTGGGTTTTTCCTAATTAGACATTTGTTGTCAGTCTCGGACTCCTGTGGATGTACTTGGACTGTGCTAAAATGAATTTCATGAGCATTTAGTTGACAAAATTAATAGATTTGGCTTCATTAGGCTCTGCATTTTGAGTGGAGTTCCCCGGCTCTCTTATTCTCACAAAGCTTTCTGAATCCTCTGCAGTTTGACCCTTTGAAATGTGGCCATGAGAACTGGGCAAGATGTGGCTTTGGCAGTGTGGTTCCCTGGATCTGTGTGATCCTAAATGGACTGTGAGTTGAATCACGAAGTGATAGAGGTTAGAACCATCCCTGCCCAAGCCCTCTCCCCCTCCCCAAAAAAAACCCTCAAGTGTCAATGTGGGATTGATGTAGTTTCTTCCACAAAAGATGGGGAGAAGTCAAGGACTGTCTTTGCTGCAGCCATGCTGTCCTAAAGCCAAGATGAGCACCTGGCTTTGTTGGTTTGTGTATTCACACTGCTATCCTGAGGTTGATTGCTGAATATTAAATATATCTTCCTCTGAGGACACTGCTTGGCTATTCTCTGATCACCACTGAGGTCTCCTGCCTTAGGTGGCATTCCTGTAGCTGGGAGAGTGTCAGATATTGCTGCTTTCTCTCACCCCACACCTGCTCGGGTGAAGCTCTTGAGGGACTTTTCTGTTCCAATGTCCTGAGTAGCCAGCAGATACGTGGATGTGTGAATGATTTCTGAAATCCTCAGGTTCTCACAGAGCAGCACTTGTTCTAAAGGCCCTGCCTTACCTCACAGAGTTTGCGGCCGATGTCCGTCTTGGTCCTGACCTGATCAGATCTCAACAGTCCCAGTTAAAAGGAGCTCCTGGACTCTGGATCAGTGCCACTGTGCCCTTGAGCTGAGCAAAGTGCAGACACTCCTGATCAAAACAGCTGGGCTGGCCCAACACTTTTTGGTCCAGAGTCTTTAAGCCCTCCTCAGGTCTCTCCCCGCGTGACCACACCGAGTTCTGCTTCTGCACCTCTGCCCACTTCCCTGGCTTGTTTTACTTCAAATTAAGCCCCCCCTGGCAAAGAGGGTGGGAGAAGCATCTTTAATCCATATCTGGTTTAACATCTTGCTTCTGTTCTCTGTACTAAGTGACATCCCTGCTGTCCTGAGGTGAATTTCGCTGGAGCTGAAAGCACCCGGGTTTGTGGGTGGTGGCTTGTGTGGAACCTGCTTGGCTGGATCATTAAATAATATGGTTTTCTCAAGGCCTATTTGTTCCCTGTGTCCAGACAAATTTGAATTGACATGGAGGAAAATTGCCAGGAAAATTTAGAGCAAGTGATGAGGAAGAAGGTTGGAATCGTGAGCTAAATGCTTCACTGGCAGAGAATGGTGAAATTGGATGTGGTGCTTTCACAAGGTGGGTTTGTGTATTGATCATGGGCAGGAGATAAATGAGGTTATTAGATTTGGAAATGCTCTAGGAAAAGCCACTCAGCCTGCAGGTTTGTGTATGTTAATACACCTTGATGAATACCTAGAGCAGGAGGATTGGTGAGAAAGTGTGAAGTTGACAATATTCATACGCAGGCTGGTAAACATGATCCCTGTTTCTCTGTTACGTGTAGTCTCACAATTCATCAGTGGCATTTGCCTCAGGAACACACATTTAACTGACATCAGTGCTGCTCTGTGAGGCATTACTTCTGAGAGGGATGCTTAAATACGGGTGTTTGACTTCTAGAGTGTCCTCTTGAGCGTGGGGATCCCACACTGAACCAGAGCAGCCATGTCCTGTCTGGATGCAGAGCAGTAGCCTTGGCCTGCTATGATTTCTGCTTGTCTGGAGCATCCTGCATAGAAGTTGGCCACAGCCACATATTCTGCAGCCAAGGACTACGAGCTGCTCTCTCCACTTGGGTCTGAAATCTAGCAGAGGTCTTTCCCTCATCTTTGTCGTGGGTTTTCTTTAATGAGATACGGATGACACGTTCCTTTGGAGCTGCTCATAATTTAAGACTTAAGAGATCATCCAAGATCAGCCTTGGACCTTTTAACTCTAACTGAGCACTAAGTCCCTGTTTTTCTCCAAGTTGTTGTGTTTGTGCAGCAGATGTGTGAATGTCAGGGCAGAACAAGAAATGCTGCACACAAGAAGTGTCGTGGCAAAGCCTTGATCTGGTTGTCCCATATGGGACTGATTTCCTTCAGCGGGTTGTTTGCAGTGGGGAAACGATTATGGGGATGTTTCGAAGCTTGTTTGTTTAGGGATCATTCCCTGCCATATGGAATTCTTTTCTCATCTTCTTTTCTCGGTTGTTTTTGCGTGTTTGTGTGTTGAATTACATCAGATGTAATTTAACATGGAGGTTTTGGCTTTAGATCTGACACCTCTGAACTGCTTTTTGTACTGCTCCTTCCCAAAGGCCTGTACTTCTTCCTGGGCTGGCATTTTCATCCTCACAGCCATTTGAGGAGTTGATTTGGTTTTCCTCATAGCTGACTCTTGTAAGGTTCAGTTGTTTTGATGTATGTAAAAAGGAGGTAAAAAAAATTTCCTTGAAACTTTCAAAAATATCAGTGGGTGTGTAACCACCAGAAGTGGAAGGCTCAGAGAGACAAAACTTGGCAAACACTTTCTTTTGTGCCAAGCTTGATTTATGTTGTTTCCAGAAACTCCAGTTGGGAAAAGCATCAAACAAAAGATTCTGGATATAGAAAATGCACTAGTTTTGTAGTTTTCTTCTTGCCTCCTCAACTCTGAATGGAGGCCCCTGGCATGGAACATCCTGGCTGTGGCTCTGTGGGCAGCCACAAATCCCCTGCCCCAACCCAGGAGCCCCAGAGCTCTCTCCAGCTTGCTCTGTGGGCTCTGCACAGTCTCACTTAACAGCCAGCGATCGCGGCTCAGCCGAGGCCCTTTTCAGGGTCACCCTGGCTTCGTTAACTGAGTGAGCATTAATCATATTAAGATCCTAATTGGTTGGGCTGTGTGCCTGACACCGTGCAGCATCAGGGGGAGCTTTCCGAGCGTGTGGGAGGGTGTGGATGGGGTGGAGGCTCTGGCTGTGCGCACGTTCCAGCCGGGAGTGTTGCTGTGACAGCCCCTGCCCTCCTCACCCAGACACGGGTTGGCAGCAGCTGGCAGCTCTTGCCTGCTGCCTTCTCCTGCCTAATCTCTGGTGACAGGGATGTCCAGGCAAGGGATGTCCAGGACACTGGGTAATTCAGGGCCTCTGCAGCTGATTTGAAACCCTGCTTGCTTTAGCTGCCTTCTCTCTAAAACCTGAAGGGGAGAGTGCTTGTGTTCTGCTTGCTCAGCTGATGCCAGGGATGTTTCCTCTTTCCCCAGCTGCTGTGTGAGAGGCTGCAGCCATGTCTGACTTCGTGGAGAGCGAAGCAGAGGAGTCAGAGGAGGAGTACAACCAGGATGGAGAGGTTGTACCCAGAGTAACTAAGAAGTTTGTAGAGGAAGATGAGGATGGTGAGTTCACTGAATTGTCTGTGTTCATTGCTGTTCTATTCTGCATCCCGTGGGTATTGCAGATGGAGCAATAACTGTGCTGTAATAGCAGGGCCATCTGTAGTCCATAATCTCAGCTGTTTGAGTGCTTCCCTTCCTCCAACTGTTTCAAGTGGTTTTTGTAATTGGCAATAAAAATATGCTGCTTCAGCCCTGTGGGACTTGCAGTCACACAATTTGATAGTAAATAGTAAAAGCAGAGGAATTCTCCCAGTGTGACCACTCCACCAGTTCCCTCTGCAGAGAGAATATGAGACAAAAAGTGAGGATATAGCCAGAACAGCTGGCTGGGTTCTGTGTCAGTAAAAGTGTTCAGTTAAAACTCTGGATGGTGTGGAAGAAGCTGCTGCTTGCACAGGTCTCAGTGGATAACCAGTAAGTGTCTAACACTGCTGCTCTCCATCCCAGATGAGGAAGAGGAGGAGCTGAACCTCGATGATCAGGACGAGCAGGGGAACCTGAAAGGATTCATTAATGATGATGACGATGAGGAAGAGGAGGAGGAAGCCAGTGACTCTGGAGACTCCGAGGATGATGTTGGCCACAAAAAGAGAAAGCGCAGTAAGTTTTGTGATGATTGTTACTAGCAGGGCACATTGTAATGCTGGCAGAAAGCACCCTCTGCCCTGGTCTGCGTGAGCTGGGTAAGCTGTAGCCTTTTGGGCTTAGTGCATTCCCAGATTAGGAAAGGGGGAGTGTAACTTAGCTCTGCTGTCTTCTTTAGCTTTTGATGACCGCCTGGAGGATGATGACTTTGACCTCATTGAAGAAAACTTGGGCGTTAAAGTCAAAAGAGTGAGTTGTGTTCCCCTGCTGCTGTTAATGGTGTGGTGTGTTTTAGCACAGAGGAGGGTGTGCTCCAGCCTGGTGTGAGCAGACAGTGCCTCCCATCAGCTCCTGCCCTCTTGGAAAGGGAGAGCTGGGTGCTTGAAGGAAGCAGGATCTCTCTCTGCCCAAGCAGCTGGGACCTGGCTTCCCTGTGTTTGCAAAACACTTTTTTCTGGTTCCTAAAGTCTGCTGTGCTCCTCCCTTTCCACCTCTTCAGGACAGTCTCATCTTCCATTCCTGTGTGGTGCTAACCTCAAGGTCAGCACAGGCTGTTACGGGCTCTAAAGCTCTTTCTGTAACATTGGAGTCAAATCAACCAGGCCAGCACTGGTGACAACATGCAAGTGGCACAGCTCCTGAGGGGGTGCCTCTTCTCCCCTGTGTGCCTATGCTGTGCTGGGCCCCGTCCTGCTCCCTCCCAGGTGCCTGCAGGGGAAGTGCAGTGCTGAGCCAGAGATTGTGAGCACTAACATGGAATTTTCCTTGCAGCAAAAATTCAGGCGTGTGCGAAAAATGTCTGATGATGAGGACGATGAAGCAGAAGATTATGGAAAGGAAGAACATGAGAAGGAAGCCATTGCTGAAGAAATCTTTCAGGATGGTGAAGGCGAGGAAGGAGGGGAAGCTGTGGAAGCTCCTGTTGCTCCACAGGAGGAAGAAGAGGAGGAGGAGGAAGATGAATCTGGTGAGTGTGGATGATCAGGTACATCCAATGTTTGTCCTAAGATTAAAGCACAGAAACAGAGTTCAAACGTTCTCTGAACTAGAAATAGCCAAAAGGCTGTGACCCTGTCATGGTGAAGCTCTTACTGGTCTGATTAGTACAGTCCTTAGAATTAAATGTTTCTGGGTGACAGATTTAGTTTCTCTGTCTGAACCACTTTGTGCAGGAGCACATTATGTGTGCTGAGGTCTTGAACATCTCCCCTAAGCAGCCTCAAAAATGAAAATGCTTCAGAGGAAGGCACTCAAGGCGCTGTTCTGTACCTCATAGCACAGTACATGCCTGCCCTACCCCTCCTCAGCATCAGCCTGTCTCTGCTGCTATTACTGTACCAAAAAAAGTTTCAAGAATTCTTTCTACTGTCCAAAGCAGCCAGACCTTTCCTGACTGTATTTTTAGTGCACTGAGCTGCACTAAACTCAAATGGCTTTGCCTGGAAGTTTGTTCCAGCTTGTGACTGTGGTTCAGGCTCCTGGGCTTTGTGAGATTGGTGTAGGAGATGGTGTGGGAAGCTGGGCAAACTGACAGCCAGCTGCAGCCTAAGTCTGTGGTGGAGGCTCATGGTTGCACTGGCTGAGCTTTGTCAGAGGTACCAGTTCTACATCCAAGTTCCCTGACTGCTGAATTGTTTCTCAATGTCCAGACATTGATGACTTCATTGTGGATGATGATGGACAACCTCTGAAGAAGCCAAAATGGAGAAAGAAGCTTCCAGGATACACAGATGCGTAAGTATTGATTGGAAGTTGGCCTGGAGCCTTGAAAATAGTGCTCAACTTATTTGGATCTTGCAACTGCAGAGTGATTCAGCTTGTGGCTGGGTACTGCTGGTCTTTTTCCCAGAAGAGACCCGGTAAATTTAGAAATAGAGCTTTTAGTGTGTGATTTCTGAAATGTGTGACTCCTTCCTTTTGTCCCCTGGATTTTTTTAAAGGCATACCAAATCCAGACCCTTAAGAAATATTTGCTGTAAAGCTCAGAGTTTGTATGTGTCCTCGATATTTTAGCCTGAGTGGAAAACTAAAGCTTAGGCAGTGCCCCTGGCCTCCTCTGTGTGGCTGTAAAGATGTTCTGTGAACTGCACTTTGGGGCTGAGCAATAGGGGTTTGTTTTTGTTTTTTCTTTTTTTTTTTGGTTTGCAGTGCTTTGCAGGAAGCCCAGGAAATATTTGGTGTGGACTTTGACTACGATGAGTTTGAGAAGTACAACGAGTACGACGAGGAGATGGAGGAGGAGTACGAATACGAGGATGAGGAAACCGAAGGGGAGACGCGCGTGCGGCCCAAAAAGACAACCAAGAAACGTGTCAGTCGCCGCAGCATCTTCGAGATGTATGAGCCCAGTGAGCTGGAGAGCAGCCACCTCACCGACCAGGACAATGAGATCCGCATTACAGACATGCCTGAGAGGTTCCAGGTGAGGCAAGGGGCTGCAGCTCTGCGGGCAGAACGCATTTTGGTTCCCAGGCCTGGGACCTGCAGGCTGGCAAGCTGCTGGATGGGTTTTTGGAATATCTTTTTCCCTCTTTGATGACCCTATCTGTTAAATGTGCAGGCTAAAACTGCATTCAGACATCTCAGTGGCATGGGAGCTGTTGTACCCATGTGAATCTGGGTTTAGCTCCAGTCACAGCTTCCCTGTGGCCACTGGGTGCCAGTGTTGCACTGCTGAAGTGCAGGGCTTGGGCTCTGCTGAGATGGCTTAGTGCTGGATGATGTTAGGAATCCCTTGAGCTGGACATAGGGAGAGCAAGATGCAGTGCCAGAGAAAACATGGGAAGGTTTCTAGCTTACCTGTATGCCAGCCAACACATAACTGCTGTAACCAACTTTATTTAAGGTGATGAGACTTACACTGCTCTCAGTACAAGGTGCTGTTTGTGCTGTGAGGAATTCTTCTGGTGTCTCATATTTTTGTCTTAATTTTACACTATATTCAGATTTTCACTGAAAAATCCATCTCCCTTTGGTGTGTGTTAGTGTAATTCTGTGCAGAGGTTTATTACCCTTCTCTGTGCAATGGGATGCAGCCAGTTTTCCAAAGGACCTTTTTCCCCATGCTGGTCTGCGCCACAGAAGGAAATGCTGTCTGTGATGTCGTCTGACTGTAGGTGGCCTGTTCACGCATATTTTCATCTTCATGAATGTCAGTGGTGATTAGAGCAGCACCTCTGAAAGAGAAGTGGCTGAGACTGAGTGCCCAGAGAGGCTTTGGAACTGCTTTATCTTTTGTTACCCTGTGGCTGCAGCAACAAAAGTGGTAGCAAGGCACAGATAGATGGGAACAGAGGATGTAACTGCAGAAAATTTGCGAATCTGGTGGGAAGTGGAAATATTCTCACTTGATTTTCACGGTACCATTGCAGACCTTTCCACAAGCCTTTGACAGGATTGTAGCTGCCTTTATCTAGTGTAAAGCCAGTGCAGTTTCCCGTGTGCTCAGAAGGTGCAGACATTGAAGTGATATCCTTGGCACCCCATAGGTGAGGGTCCCCAGAGGTAACCTGCAGCTCAAAACAATAATTTCCAGGCTTCTTGGAAACATGGCAGTGCAAGCCCTGGTGTTGCACGTGCCTCTGCTCATGCCGTTGTCTCTTCCCAGCTGAGATCCATCCCAGTGAAGAGTGCTGAAGATGATGAGCTGGAGGAAGAAGCTGACTGGATTTATAGGAATGCATTTGCAACGCCCACCATCTCCTTGCAGGTAAAGGACTGTGCCTGGGACTTGTTCCAGGGGTCTGGTGCCCAGTGCCGCCTTCATTTCTAGTTTGGAGCTGGTCATTTGGTGTGTGTGTCTTCATTTCTGCATCCACGAAACAGAGCTAAAAGGAACACAGAGAAGTTGAAAGAACCAGAATTTCTCAGCCTTAACCTGGGGCTGCTCTTTTAGGGGATCGGCTCAGGAACAGAGTGAACACCGTGTGTTTCTCCATTTCAGGAAACTTCTGACTACCTTGACCGTGGACAAGCCAGCAGCTTCAGCCGTAAGGGGCCCAGCACCATCCAGAAGATTAAGGAAGCCCTGAATTTCATGAGAAATCAGCATTTTGAGGTAATCTGCAACTTTTTTTCATTACCAAAGTCTGTTTCTTTAGAAGGATTAGCAGGGCTGCTGGAAACATTTACAGCACATAGAAGGGGCTGGGATACCATACCTGGTTGCCTCTCCTGTGATGAAATGCTGCCCCATTGGGGATTGCAGCTTACCTTATGTGAGCTATGGCAATGCAGGTTTTTAAGGCCTGTTTGACAAAGCTGCTGTCATTGTCTTTCTCTGATTCTGGGCAAATTGAGGCTGAATGAGGTGGGGGAATTTCTCTTGAGCCTTGCTCAGTCCATCCAGTCTGTTCTCTGAGGTGTTGCCTGATGTTGCAGAAGTTTTTTGGCCTGTGTGGTGTATTCTTTGGTGGAGTAAGAGCAGCCCCATTAGTTTGTTGTCCCAGGTGGAGCAAGGAGGAAGTCTGGGCCCCTGGCTGCCAGGAACAGCCCAGTCCCCTGCACAGGGGTGATGAGTCTCATTTCTGACCCAGGTCCCATTCATCGCCTTCTACAGAAAGGAGTATGTGGAGCCAGAGCTGCACATCAACGACCTGTGGAGGGTCTGGCAGTGGGATGAGAAGGTAAGGAATATTTTCATTGCTGGTTATCCCATCAACATTTGTCTGCCTGCCTAGCCTGATACTTTGAGCAGTTTGTTTTGGCCACGTTTGGGGTTTTTACCCAGGTCTTTTTGTGTTTTTGCTGTCATATGGTAGTAAAGGGATAGCTGACAAAATGGGATTCAAAAAAATCCTTCCCCTTCACTGAATTCCTTTTGTGTAGTGACACTTCCTGACAGCAGTGCAGGTTGCTTCTCTACTATCAAGATCCAAACCTGGATTTTGGTTTTTTTCTGTTAATACAATACATCTCTGAGATGAGGTGTGCCACATGTTGCGTTTGGCTTTCGCTGTGGATGAAGATTTTAATGATCATTTTTATATGACAAATATCCCAAAATCTTGGAAGTCCCTGTTTGGGAAGGGAGGAGACAGATAACACACTGCAATGGGGTATTTCACTGGAATTTTTTTGCTCTCTTGTCAGTGGACCCAGCTGAAGATCCGCAAGCAGAACCTGACACGACTCTTTGAGAAGATGCAGGCCTACCAGTATGAGCAAATCTCTGCTGACCCAGACAAGCCCTTGGCTGATGGAATAAGGGCCCTGGATACTACTGACATGGAGAGGTAGGGTGCCAGGACTTCTCTATTCATTCCAAAATGACTTAAAATGTCCATTGACTTGCCCAAACAGGAGAGGCACTCTGGCCACTGCAGAGCACCCATAAAGCCAATAATGAGAAACACTTAAAATTCTTTTGGGAGATGAATCCAAGGGCTCCTCTTCTGCCTGACCTGAGTCAGAGCGAGTTCCTGAAGTGTTCTGAGCATGACCTGGCTGCAGGCAGGATGTAACATGCTGGCTTTCTGTAGGCTGAAGGATGTGCAGTCCATGGATGAGCTGAAGGATGTGTACAATCACTTCCTGCTGTACTATGGGAGAGATATCCCCAAGATGCAGAACGCTGCCAAGGCTGCTCGCAAAAAGCAAAAGCGTATCCGGGAGGATGGTGAAGAAGAGGAAGGTTCGTCTCCCCACATTTGATAGTTTTCTCCTTGTGGGCTGCTTGATAATCCTGGTTCGAAAGAATAGGAAGAAAGTTTGGTGAAAAGCCCATGTGCTTGCACAAAGCATCTCTGCTGGTCATTCTGTCTCAAGTTAGTTCCATGTCTTTCAGGCACCTTTGAAAATGTTTAAGGTTTGCCACACAAGATGCTTTCCAGTGGAATATGAATGCCACCCCTTGTGTCAGGGGTGCCATCAGCACACTTGATGAATATTCTAATGTGCAACCCAGAGATACTCCTATTAAAACTGCAAAAGTGACACTGAAGATAGTGTTTCCAGGGTCTTTATCCAACCCTGAATAATTTTAAGGCCACTGTGACCTTTGAGATGCCTTTGTGGGATTTAGGGGCTCTGTTGCACAGTGTAGATTGTGTTTAATCTCTTTATTGTGCTTCTGGCCCGCTCCAGCTGTCTGGATGCCTCTCTAATGTATCCTTCCTACAGGTGAAGGGGAGGATGCCGAGGATGATGAGCAGAAGGGGCCTGAGCTGAAGCAGGCTTCCCGAAGGGATATGTACACCATCTGCCAGGCAGCTGGGCTGGGTAAGGCTCTGCTCTGTCCTGCTGAGCGTGCAGTGGCCTGGCCCGCCTGCTCTGCAGAGTGCTGTGACTCACCTGTGGTAGGAAGACTGGGAGTTTTGCTCACAATAGCTACAATAACCTTGTTTTTTTCTTTTACCAGATGGCTTGGCGAAGAAATTTGGTCTGACACCTGAGCAGTTTGGAGAGAATCTCCGAGACAGTTACCAGCGTCACGAGACAGAGCAGTTCCCTGCGGAGCCCCTGGAGCTGGCCAAGGATTATGTGTGTAGGTCAGTGGGGGGGCTTCTTCATGGAGTTACTGTGGATGTAGCACAAGTGAGAGGATCTGGGGACGTTCTTCTAAGCCTTCACGTTGCCTTTTTGCTTGTAGTCAATTCCCAAGCCCGGAAGCAGTGCTGGAAGGAGCGCGGTACATGGTGGCTTTGCAGATCGCCAGGGAGCCCTTGGTCAGACAGGTCCTGAGACAGACTTTCCAAGAACGAGCTAAAATCAACATTTCACCAACCAAAAAGGGGAAGAAGGTAAGGAAAGGAGCTCTGACTCTGTGGGTCAGTTCAGGGAAAGATCTAAATAACATACAAATGCTTGTTCTCCCATGTCAGTGGCAACTCTGAATAAATCTCAGAGCAGCACTGAGCTGGGCTGTTGCAGAGCCCAGCTCAGCAGTGTGCTGCATTTTAAGTCTCAGCATTTTACCAGATGAGATGTTGCCTTCAATTATTTTAACAGTCTCTGTTTCTCTGGGACTGGGAAGTAATTCCGCTGTGTCCTGCTGGGGAAGGAAATGCAAACTGGCAGGCATAGGGCTGAGGGAGTATTGGCTAAAAATCATTGTCTGCTGTGGCATACAGAAGGACCTTTCTTCATGAATGCCCTGTGTGCATGCTGACTGTCTCTCCTCTTTCCCAGGATATTGATGAAGCCCACTATGCCTATTCCTTTAAATACATGAAGAACAAGCCTGTGAAGGAGCTGAGAGATGACCAGTTTCTGAAAATGAGCCTGGCAGAGGACGAGGCACTGCTCACCATAGATATCAGCATTGACATGAAAGGAGTGGAGGGGTGAGTTCCCACTGGCTGTGCCATCCCTGACTTGGCAGAGCTCATTCATGCAGTGCTCTTAGGGCACCTCTGTAACCCAAACTACTCCTGAAAGTCATGACCTGGTAGTTTCCTGCACCTCAGAGTCAAGTAGCCTCTTGGGGTCTTGCTTTTTTCATCATCTTGTTGAGAACTTCAGTAGATATCTTGTCCTATGCACTTAAACTCTGAAACCTTGGAATTTTTGTGGAAGATGCTGTTTGTTTCCCAACCACCTTAGTTCCTTCCCTGCACATCTGAGTGGCCACACTGCAATATGAGTGTGCTGGAGTGGCTGTGATGTGGCTACAGCATCACTTCAGCAGCTATAGCAGTGTTCGATGGGAGAGTTGGCTCTTCCCTAATTTTTCCAGGAAGCTACGTGAATCTGAGGTGTGCAGGACTCTGCCGATGATGGTGTCCATGCAGGTGTCTGGAGCCTTTCTGTATCTCCTCCTCTCCTTTCTTGCAGTTACGGCAGTGACCAGACGTACTTTGAGGAAATCAAGCAGTTCTATTACCGGGATGAGTTCAGTCACCAGGTACAGGAGTGGAATCGGCAACGCACCATGGCCATCGAGCGCTCCCTCAACCAGTTCCTCTACGTGCAGATGGCCAAAGAATTAAAGAACAAGCTCTTAGTGGAGGCCAAGGAATATGTCCTCAAGGTGAGATGAGGTACAGATTTGAGTCAGAGCTGGGCTTGCAGATACTGGCAACCCTGCAGTGTTCTGGGGATAGCTGCTGACAGGTCATGCACAAATTCTTGGGGAGGAGGAGGAGGCAGCAATTGAGTCTGGTTCAACTTTCCCTCCAGAGGAGGCTTATGCCGAGGCCCCTGCAGTGGATTTTCTCACTCCTCTGTGTCCTTTCTCTGCTCTCCCAGGCTTGCAGCCGCAAACTGTACAACTGGCTGAAGGTTGCTGCCTACAGGCCAGACCAGCAAGTGGAGGAAGACGATGATTTCATGGATGAAAACCAAGGGAAGGGGATCCGGGTGCTGGGCATTGCGTTTTCATCAGCCAGGTAGGAGGGGAGGGAATGGAGTCTGGATGCATGTCCAGCTTTAGCAGTCCCCCCATGTCTGAGTGATCTCTGTTTGACAGGGACCACCCCGTGTTTTGTGCCCTCGTTAATGGAGAGGGTGAGGTGACAGATTTCCTCCGATTGCCACATTTCACAAAGAGAAGGAATGCCTGGCGTGAGGAGGAGAGGGAAAAGAAGGTAAGGCTTGGTGCAGCTGTCTCTGAGATGAATGTAAGTAGCTCAGAACAGAAACCCTCTAGCTTTTCTACTCCGATTTTTTACTTTCCTTTCCAGGCCCAGGATATTGAAACACTGAAAAAATTCCTCCTGAACAAGAAGCCTCACGTGGTGACAATTGCAGGCGAGAACAGGTCAGTCTTTGTGCTGCTTCCACTTCCTAGTCTCTTTGCAGCCCTTTCCTTGTGCCTGTCTGCATTTCACTGTTTCCAGGACCCAGCTCTATGTTCTCTACTCAGTCCCCTTGGCTGTCTCTCCTTAGGGATGCTCAGATGCTGATGGAGGATGTAAAGAGAATTGTTCATGAGCTGGACCAAGGGCAGCAGCTGTCCTCAATCGGAGTGGAGCTGGTGGACAATGAACTGGCCATCCTCTACATGAACAGCAAGAAGTCTGAGGTGAACCTTCTGCTACTCCAGCTCTCCCTTAGTCTGTTGCTCATTCGTGCTGTGTCATCCTCCATTTGTTGTGCTGGCCTTGCATCATCCTGTGTTTCATATGATCCATCTGGACAGTCACGTACTGAGCTTTGGATCAAGGCAAAACATCTTAGACTTCCCTGAAGAGATCAGCACCAGCAGATGCACAAAGTGGATATTGATGTAGTCAGAAATGAGTGAGATTGTTCCATTACTAATTGAATAAGAGCTCCTGGGAGTCTTTGACCTCAGCTTTCTTTGCCCTGAGCCCCAAGTGCTTCCTTGCTGCAGTCCCTGTCCGATGCATCTTTGCTGCTTGTGGTACAAAGTGTGAAAACACCACGAGGGTTTTCCCTGATTCTGTGTCCTGTTGCAGAATGAATTCCGGGATTACCCCCCTCTGCTGCGTCAGGCCGTGTCCCTCGCTCGCCGCATCCAGGACCCCCTCATAGAGTTTGCCCAAGTCTGCAGCTCTGATGAGGATATTCTCTGCCTGAAACTCCACCCTCTGCAGGTAAATTTTCCTTGGGCAAGGAGGATCCTTTGCTGCAAGACAAAACAGCCTGTGAGGGTTTGCTTTCAAAAAAAAGGTTTCTGAGTTAAACTTGTGCAAGTTCTGCCTGTTCTCTGTTCTGTGCCGTATTCAGGCTACACAGCACCTNTCCCACGCCCTTCCTTTATTTTTTTTTTTTTTTTTTTTTTTTTTTTTTTTGCTTCTTTCTCATCAGCCTTTAGGCTGTTCTCAGGGGTAGCTCTGAGGTGCAGCACAGCTCCTGGGAGCCAGTATGCTGTGTTTGGCTCGAGGCAGAGGGTTGCACAGATCCATCTTTTCCA
Source organism: Donacobius atricapilla (assembly GCA_013397315.1). NCBI lineage: Eukaryota > Metazoa > Chordata > Aves > Passeriformes > Mimidae > Donacobius > Donacobius atricapilla. Next base: position 935,645 of record WBMY01004779.1, on the reverse strand, counting down.
GGGCTAACAGCTCTTCTCTCTGCCAGGAGCACGTGGTGAAGGAGGAGCTGCTGAACGCGCTCTACTGCGAATTCATCAACCGTGTGAACGAGGTGGGGGTGGATGTGAACAGGGCCATTGCCCACCCCCACAGCCAGGCTTTGCTCCAGTACGTGTGTGGCCTGGGACCACGCAAAGGCACGCACCTGCTGAAGGTAAGGAGGCTTTCGGAGCCTGCCTACAGAACCAGCCCATCACAGCACTCTGTGAGTGCTCAGGAGGTGAGTCAGGGTGCCCCGTGCCAGGTGCAGCTGACAGATCTGTTGATGTGTATTTGTGCCTCGCTGTGCCTCACCCCGAAGCTACACGTGGACTTTTGTCCCTGAGAGACCCAAACAGCTCAGCAGATCCATCAGTCCCAGCCAGCTCCCAAACCCACAGGAATGGATGTGCTGTCAGAGCATCAAGACACCTCCACAGTGTAGAAAATACGAGGCAAAAAGCCAATGCTCTTCCTGAGTGTTGGAGCAGTGATGATGTGGAATCATCATCTTTCACACAATGTTGAGACACTGTCAGGGAGCAACAACTTAAAGAGTTGTGATGGGCGTGTCAGCAGTTTTAAACACTGCAGTGTGCAGTGTGAATACTCTGCTTTTTTCCCCAGACAAAAACAATTTGAGTCGGAAGAGACCTTAAAGATCATCTAATTCCAACCCCTGGCCATGGCCACAGACATCTTCCACTCAGAGCCCCATCCAGCTTGGCCTTGTAACAATTCCAGGGATAGGAAGTCCACAGTCTCTGTGGGCAGTCTTGTGTTTGAATAGCAGGGTTTATACTCTGCCTCTCTCAAGCTTTATATTCTTGCCTCTCTCTGCAGATCTTAAAACAAAACAACACCCGTCTGGAGAACAGGACCCAGCTGGTTACGATGTGTCACATGGGACCCAAAGTGTTTATCAACTGTGCTGGCTTCATCAAAATTGACACAGCATCACTGGGTGATAGGTGGGTATTGGGTTGTGTTTGGTGTCCTGTGGGGTGTGAAGTCAGTGTGAGTGACAGGCTGACACAGTGGCCTTCCCTGAGTCAGTGTTCCCCAGAGCTTCTGTGTGGCCTCTCCTACTTTGGGCCAAGTTCAGGTATTGCTGGTTATTAATCTGATTCTTACATGCAGCTAAACTTGCACAGCAACAGTGTGATCTGCAGGAGATGAATTAAATGGCTTCTTCTGGTGTGAAGGTCTCTTTGTGGTCAAGAGGAACTAAACTAAAACAAATTGTTCCCTAAAATAGTTGTCATGCAGTCGTCAGGACAACCCATGGACACTTCAGCTTAGTTTCTGCCTAGTCCTTCCAACAGTATTTTATTTTTCTAAAGTTTTGAACTTGAGAAATAACTTAGCAATTTGGCTTCCTCTTAAACGAGTAGCAGTACTGGGAAGTTTGTAGAACATAAAGTTGGTGGTAACTGCACAAGAGGTATTTTGAGGACAGCTGTAACCTTCTGAACTTGACTGGCTGCTTTGCACAAAGGGTCACTTAGTAGAAATGTGCTTTCTCCGGGATTTTTTGCCCTTGAAAGAACACCTGGCTGAATCCCTACACTGAGTGATCCAGCCCCACTAGATCCCTTGATTCTTGTGAATCAGAGATGCTGGGGGCAAAGTGTAGCCCATCCAAACAGCTCAATGGCAGCTCTGAATTTGTGTGAGGAGAAAAACTGCAGAGAGCTGTGTGCTCCTGGAGCAGCTGTAGTACGCAGAGATCAAATCCACCCAGCATCCAAAAATCCTGGCTATGTCTTTGGAGCCGCAGACTGGAGTTTACCAGGTCCTGCCTTGGCTCTTGTTGGTTTAGCAATGAATAATTCATGTCTTTTTTGGAGTGCTTTGTTCCATGGAGGGCAGCGGTGTGCTCAAAAATGTGCTTGATCATGGAGCTGCAGGAGCAGCTGGAACAGCTCAGAGCCCTGATCTGAACATTGGTTTTGTTTCAGCACTGATTCCTACATTGAAGTCCTAGATGGCTCGAGGGTCCATCCTGAAACCTATGAATGGGCAAGGAAAATGGCAGTGGATGCCCTGGAATACGATGAGTCAGCTGAGGATGCGAATCCTGCAGGAGCTCTGGAGGAGATCCTGGAAAACCCTGAGCGCCTGAAAGACCTGGATCTTGATGCCTTTGCTGAAGAACTGGAAAGACAGGTGCATTGGGGGTTCCTGGTGCTGAGAAACAGAGGGGAAGCTTTGCTGCCCAGCTGGGATTCTCATGTTTTATAGCTTTATCCTTTTTAGGAGCTGGGCATTAGCTGTGCTGTCATAAAATGTATAAACAGCCATGATGAGCATTCAGTGTCTGACAATGGCATGCAGAAAGTACACTTGGGCCAGGGGACAGTAATTAGATCATTTAAGCTCTTCTCCCTGAATTTTTTTCTAAATATATTTGCCCTTCTGACCTCCTCAACGTCCTGTGACTGACCTTCACTATTTGTTGGTACTTGCTACATTCCCCTTTTTTAAATTTGCTGCTCCATAGGTTGCTTGAGTTCTCCCAAAACTTACACCGGATTCCCTACTGACTGTCTTCCTGCTGCTCATGCCTTTATAACCTCTGAATCCCACACAGGGCTACGGTGACAAGCACATCACTTTGTATGACATTCGAGCTGAGCTAAGCTGCAGATACAAGGACCTGAGAACCCCGTACCGTTCTCCCAACACAGAGGAGGTCTTCAATATGCTGACCAAAGAAACTCCAGAGACATTTTACATAGGTACACCCCTGTTCATGTGCCTGCTTTCTGTCTTCCTAAGTTGACACAGGATGTGTGAAGGTGGGGCAAAGGGATCTTAGTGAGCATGATGCTGGAACACTGCTATGGTGGAGTGTGAAGCAGCTTTTCAAGTGCTTGGGTGGCATCCTATCGCCTTCATGCATGAGTAACAACCTTAGATGGAGGGAACTGCCCAGCTCTGCCCTTTTACATTCTTTCCTTCCCCTCTCCCATCACCTCACAGGTAAAATGATCATCTGCAATGTGACTGGGATTGCCCACAGGCGCCCACAGGGAGAGAGCTACGACCAGGCGATACGGAATGATGAAACGGGCCTTTGGCAGTGCCCTTTCTGCCAGCAGGACAACTTCCCAGAGCTCAGTGAGGTGGGGCTGCTTCTCCTGACAGGCCTGCCTTTGTCAGGAGCCTGCTATCCGCAGGAGTGTTGTGTTGGGTTCTTGGAGACAAGGTAGCAGAGCCAAGATTGTGTCTGCAGTGCCCCAGGATCCCAACCTGATGTGGCCTTTGGCTGTAAATAAAATCTGTTGCATTTCTGACTAATTGCTGCAGTATAGATTTGACAGGTCTTTTATGGTTACATTATGGCTTTTAGAGTGAAATGGACCTGGGGCTAAGCTGGACGGTTCTTTGCAGCTACATAAAGCGTTCTTGTTTGTGGTCTGGGATTGTGTTTTATGTAGAGAAATTGCCTGTGACACTGAGAACAGAAGGCTCTGCCACCTTCTCAATTTTAAGAACTTATCTGGACCACCTGCTGCTTAATGCAGCTGTACTTTAGGTGCCTTCTAAACACTGTAAATTCCAGCCTGGGTAATCCGTGACTTTAAACCCCTAGAGTGTTCATTAGAGACCCGCCCTGGCTACAGGCTGCTGTTCAGGGTCTAAAAATGTTCTGACCTTCCTGGTTGCAATGTCCCATAAACTGAGCAGAACTGGAGGAGGAAGATTGCATTACTGGGTAGCATTTGTTGAAGTCTTCTGTCCCCTGCCCTTCCACAAGTCTCTGCTGGCTGTGCCACTTTGCTGACACAGCTTTTGGACTTGTTTTGAGTATGAACTGGTGGGGCTATTTTGTTTCCATGCTGAATGATTTATTTACTTTTGCCTTGCTCAAGGTTTGGAACCATTTTGACAGCGGTTCCTGCCCAGGTCAGGCCATTGGAGTGAAGACACGTCTGGATAATGGTGTTGCTGGCTTCATCCCAACGAAATTTCTTAGTGACAAGGTGGTCAAGAGGCCAGAAGAAAGGGTGAAGGTATGAAAGCAGTGGATTTTCACACTCCCAGCAAGAGCTGGAAGAACCTGGAGCCAATACCAAAGACTCAGATTTTGGTTAATAATGCTGTTCTTAAATGACTTTTCTGACCTTATCTTCATGTAAGGACTCCAAATCAGCAGGAAGTTCGGGTTCTGGTTAGTGTCCTTGTCCCGCAGTGCAAATCTCCCTTGGCAGCTGGTGGGTGCCTGTTAATCAGTTAACACGTTGTGCTGCAGGAGGATTTATTGTCGTCTGGCTGGAGTCTGGGTTTAGGAGACCAGAAGGCATTCTAATGCAGAGCTGCTCTTTGTTTCTGGCTTTATAAAGAGCTCACAGAACTGCTTTTGGACAGGCAAGGGTCATTTTCACTCTTAGAGCTTTTTCTTCCCTCTCCATTAATTTTTGGAGGTCATCAGAGTTACTGGTCCTGCTCAGGACAGGGATTGGGGTTCTGAAAGAAATGGAATAACATCTTTTTATCACATAATTGAATAGTGGGTTAACATCTTTGCTGTCTTTTGGGGTCCCCAACAGTCCATGCAGGTGATGGATAATCCTGTAAGCTCAGAGGTTTCAGCATTTCTTTAAAGAGTTGTTAATTAACTTCATCATGGTTAACTGAACTAAGACATTGCAGTTTTTGTGGGAGGTTTTTTTGCCTCACATGTTATTAGAGCAGTTCTTTGGGTGTCTGCTTCTGAACATACTTGACTGCTTTCTTGCACATCTTGAAGTCCAGTTTTTGCTACTCCCATTGTGAAAGATACTTGAAATGGAAAAAGTGATTGTCCTCACCCTCCAGATGTGCAGTTTTCCATGTGGTGTGGGTAATAAGTAATAGACATGCTGGAGAACTGCCCATTTTTCCCTTAATCTCTTTTCATTCTGGTCATTTTTGGGATCAGTTGACTTTCAGTTTGTGTAGAAAGATCACTTTTAAAGGTTGTATCAGTCTGAAGTAGCTGAGGTGATTTGTACCTCCTCAGTGTCAGCAGGATCCCACATGGATTGTTCTGTAGCACAGGGATTCTGGTGTATCTGCCCAACCTGCTGCTCACCTTGGCCTGCACCTCCTCTGCAGGTGGGAATGACGGTCCACTGCCGCATCATGAAGATTGACATTGAAAAATTCAGTGCAGACCTGACCTGCAGGACCTCAGACCTGATGGACAAGAACAATGAGTGGAAACTGCCCAAAGACACCTACTACGACTTCGATTCTGAGGCAGCTGATCACAAACAGGAAGAAGACATGAAAAGGAAGCAGCAGAGGACAAGTGAGTTCTCTTAATTTCTCTCTCCCTTGTAATTCCAGCCTTCCCAGGCTGTTTCAGGGGAATGGAGGCACTTAGATACAGTTGCATTAAAGCAGTTCCTCTTGGAAAGCTGAACGTTCCCTTTGTTCCCCAGCGTACATCAAGAGGGTAATTGCTCACCCATCATTCCACAACATCAGCTTCAAGCAAGCAGAGAAGATGATGGAGACCATGGACCAAGGGGATGTGATCATTCGGCCGAGCAGCAAAGGGGAGAACCATCTGACTGTCACCTGGAAGGTCAACGATGGCATTTACCAGCATGTGGATGTCCGGGAAGAGGGCAAGGAGAATGCCTTCAGCCTGGGCTCCATGCTCTGGATTAACACAGAGGTAAAGCCATGCAGAGCGAGCCTGGGAAGGGGACGGGCTTACTTTACAGGTTGACACAGCCCTTCTGTCCTTGTAGCTGCTTTTGCAGTCTTGGAGAGTAACTTCCAATACATTCTCTGGATCCTTAGATAATACTTGTCTCTTTTTTTTTTTTTCCTCAAGCCTTGCTGTGCAGAGTGTATGACTAAATACACCCTAAATACCTCTTTAAATGTGTTTGTTCAAAGGAGTTTGAAGACCTGGATGAAATTGTTGCTCGTTATGTCCAGCCAATGGCTTCTTTTGCCAGAGACCTGTTGAACCACAAATACTATCAGGACTGCAATGGTGGAGACAAGAAGGTGAGACAATCCCAGGATGTGGTAACTTTTTAGGAAGATATCCATAGGCTCTGTGTGTCCTTGAAAATGTGGGCTCCCCTGGAGCATTTATCTTCTTTCTCTCTCTGATTAGAAGCTGGAAGAGCTGCTGATAAAGACCAAGAAAGAGAAGCCAACATTTATTCCATACTTTATTAGTGCCTGTAAAGATCTACCTGGTAAATTCCTCTTGGGATATCAGCCTCGAGGCAAACCAAGGTAAGTGAGAGGCAAGCCCAACATCTGCACTGAGTACTGCCAGTACCAAACCTCAGCTGACTGCTGCCAGTTTTTCTTCCAGCTCTTTCAGAATCCCTGTAAATCACGCCTCCTCTTTGCCAGGATTTGGCCTCCTGAGCATGGAGGGCCCAATTCTAGCAGTAAATCTCACCCAGGAGACTCCCATATTTCTTAACCATCTGGCTGCCACGAGCAGCACTGCCCTGTGCTGTGGCTGTTGTGGGAGTGCAGGCAGGGAATGATGGATTTTTCATGGAAAGGCACAGTAGTTTGAAGCAATAGTTTGAAGATAAAGTGTCTGGGGTGGATCTCTCTGTTCATTATCAGTACAGCCATTGCCTGTGGTTTTAGTCCATGCCTGTTCTGAGTGTGAGCTGTCAGTGAGTGACTGAAACAGCCTGTGATGTCTCATGCTGTCCCTGTTCCTCCCAGGATAGAGTATGTGACAGTGACACCAGAGGGATTCCGCTACCGGGGCCAAGTCTTCCCTACTGTGAATGGACTTTTCCGATGGTTTAAGGATCATTATCAGGACCCTGTTCCAGGTGAGCAGCCTAAAACTTCAGTGCCTCAGCTTTTTGTTTATCACACAATATCAGGGACAATTATTAAAGGGCACTTCCATCTTCATTGTCCCAAAAATGTGTCCTAGGATTTTTCTATGTGTGGGAAGTTTCCAAGCAATGCTTGAAATGTTTGGCTCCATGGACCAACCCACTGAGAGCTCTCCTGAGAGTTAATCTTTCATCAAGGGGGCTGTGCAGCAAAGTCTGGACCAATCTCTTTCCTCTCCTTCGTCTCCCCCACCATACAGTCCAGCACACACCATTCCCTGGAAGCAAACCATTGTGCCAGAACAACTGTTGACACCATTTTTTTTCAAATCCTGAGTTTCAGATCAATGGCTGCTCTTCCAGTAGAATTAATCTACCTCTTGGTTGGTGTTTTACACAGGTATTACCCCCAGCAGTAGCAGTCGGACCAGGACTCCAGCCTCCATTAATGCTACTCCAGCTAACATCAACCTGGCAGGTCAGTGCAGGCCATTCCTGGCTGGAATTGGGATGTGAGCTGCTCCTCCAGGCTCCACTTTTCCTAATGCAGTGTGTCTCCCTTGCAGACCTGACACGTGCAGTGAACGCTCTGCCACAGAACATGACCTCCCAGATGTTCAGTGCCATCGCTGCTGTGACAGGCCAGGGACAGAACCCAAATGCCACCCCGGCACAGTGGGGCTCCAGCCAGTACGGCTACGGAGGCAGCGGAGGCGGCAGCAGCGCCTACCACGTAGGTGTCCTTAAACTCCTGCTGGCTTCTTCTTGCTGCTAGAAACCACTGAGAGCCTAAGGAATCCCTCATTGCCTGGGGTCTCCAAGTCCTAGTTTTGTCCCCGTGGTGCTGCACAGGCTGGATTCTTGAACCAGGTTTCCTTTTGCCTCCCGTGACTGGAGAAATGAGGCGTGTAACACAGCCCTGCTCCGGGGGGGAGTTAGAGCAAGGAGCCAGCTGGTCTGGCCCCCCAAGGAATGTGGCAGGGTGGAGAGGAGGGATCCAGCCGTGAGGGCGCACAACCTTCTGATTGTGCCCCTGAATTGGCAACGTGAGCTGCCAGTGGAGGAGATTAGCTGGGAAAGTATGCGCTGAGTTTGCAGGGCTTTTCAGCTCAGCGCTAATCTCTGAGCTGCACCGGCGGGGAACACCTCAGCCTGACCCAACACCCAGGGGCTTGGCAGGGAGTAAGATGGAATTGGACACTTTGGGCTCATGCTGAAGCCTTTCTTCGTGTGTGCCTGCTCCCAGCCCACTCTGCAAGCTCCCCGCTGACACCGAGGCAAATTCCAGCTGCGGAAGGACTGAGGAGCCTGGGTACAAAAAACACAGCCAGCTGTTGCACCCAAAGAAGAGCTGCTGCAAGACAGGGCTTGCAGGGAGGAGTGATCCTCCTTTAGAGCACCTTGGGAGGCTTTCAGGAAGTTTGGCGCAGTAAATGCTGAGCTGAGGATAGGCAGGGACTGTGGATAAACCGATGTATTAATCATCAAGACATCTGAAGAATAAGGGAGATGAACACCGGGAGGCAAAGACACTAAGCTCTTCATGGGACAAGCAGCCAGCTGGCTTGGGATGTGGGAGGGAGCCATCCTGGGAGCTGCTGCACCTACTCTGCAGCCTGCAGGGGAAGAATTGATCTGTTCTACGTGCTCACTGCAGGATGTCATTGCTGCTGGCTTGCCTCGAGTATCTCTTGTGCCCCTTGCCTTTGCTTGGCTCGAGCATCTCCCCTTTGGGCTGAAGAAGGCTGTGCTGGCCCAGCTCTCAGGGGAGGAAATGTGCTGTGCTCAGCAGGGCTGGGGGCATGCAGAGTGAAGGTGGGCACCCTCCTGGGTGAGCAGGGCGGTGCAGAGTCCCCCCCAGCCCAGCAGGGCCCCCCCTCTGTCCCCTGACAGCCTCTGCTCTCCACAGGTCTTCACGACTCCAGCACAGCAGCCGGTGGCCACCCCTCTGATGACCCCCAGCTACTCCTACACTACTCCCAGCCAGCCCATCACCACACCCCAGTACCAGCTCCAGGCCAACACCACACCCCAGTCCACCCAGTCCCAGTCCCAGCCATCATCCAGCTCCAGGCAGAGGCAGCAGCCAAAGTGAGTCGCTCCGGGTGCTCAAATCCGTGCCCTGTCTCCATTGCTCTTCCTGAATTTTGTGGAAGCAGCATGATGGGTTTACTCTTCCCCCACGAGGAGGGAGGGAGGGAGGGCAGGGAAGTTTTCCTGTCACATCTCACCTTGTCCCCGTGTCCTTGCAGGACCAACAGCCACGCTGCCATCGACTGGGGCAAGATGGCTGAGCAGTGGCTGCAGGAGAAGGAGGCTGAGCGGAGGAAACAGAAGCAGAGGTTGACCCCTCGCCCCTCTCCCAGCCCCATGATCGAGAGCACGCCCATGTCCATCGCCGGGGACGCCACGCCTCTCCTGGATGAGATGGATCGATAGGACCTGACACCCGACACCTCCGCTCTCTTCTCCAAGGAAGGGGGAAGGAGAGGAAACAATAGGAAGCGACTTCCCTTAGACACATAACTCCTGTTTTATACGTCGTGGGATGGTGGGAAATGACTCTTGGTGAGATGCACCTGAGCAAGAGAATAGACTTGGCAGGGCTGGTTTAAAAATATATACTATATATAAGAAAAATATATCATAGAAAGGAACACTGCATCGCCCTCTGCGTTCTAGGCTCCGGTTTTGAGGCACCTTGGAAACTTAGCAAAGCAAACGTGAGGTCAAAGGAGTCTGTCCTTGTACATGCACAGCACTCTGCTTTCACCCCAAAGACTGGGAAGCAAACGGAGCTGAAAGTGCATTGCCCTGGAGTGAGCCCGTTTCCTTTGGATTCTCCCAAACCCTGACCATCACCTCCCCTCGTCCACAGAGCAAAGTCTTGGGGGTTGTGACAAATGAACCAGAGTTCTCACAAGGTTCCTGTTGTTTGCTCCATGTTTTCATGCGTGACAGGCTCAGCAGAGCCTGTGCCAACCCCGGCTGTGCCTGGATGGGTACAGCACAGCTCGGGGTCTTGCTGGAGATGCAGCTGTTGTACCAAAGGCTTGCTCTCTCCTCTGGCTTCTTTTGGAACAATATTTATTTAGTTTTGATTATTATTTTTTTTTAATCAGACTGCGAAATAAAGCGGCAGCTTCCCCGAGACAGACACGTGGGATAAAGCACCACGGAGCAGCCCGGAGTGCATGGCCTCCTCCTCTGTACCCGCTTCCCCTGCCCAGCTGTAACCAAGAGGGGTGAATAAATAGTGTTTTTACTGAATGCTAGCTCAGAGGTTTTCTGCCTGCACCCTGCCCTTCACCTTAGGATTTGCTCAGAGCAGAATTGCGTGGTGGAAGTCGATGCTCTTTCTTCCTTTGTTGCTTGGTGTTGCCCTCTGTGTGCTGGAAGTTTCGCAGGGAAGCCAATTTCTGTTGTTAAAAAATGTTTTGTTGCGGATGCACCACATGGAGACGTCACACTGACATCGGGGGCACCTCCTTGTGGCTGTTGGATGGGGAGAGGCACTGGGAGGGGGTGGATGAAATGGGTAATTTGTGTCAGAAACAGCCCAGTGCGGTGTTCCTGAGGGATTGCCAGCGATGGGAGAGGCATTTCTGAGAGGGAAAGTTCCTGCTGCACACAGTCTCCCCTCTCCTGCTTTGTTAGCCGGGATTTTTTATGGAAGCAGAGTCTTTGTTCCTTCCCAGTGCTCCTGGTCAGCCTCCTTTGCTAGGAAATGAGCAGGAACAGCAGATCTTAGGAAACAAAGGTCTTCTTTGCATGTAAATGCTCCTGAAGAATGGCAGCGACCCGGGAGACAAAGCAAAGCTCTTTGCACAGAGAAATGCAGGTCCTGGCTTCAATGCCATCCCCTCTGCAGTGCTGAGGGGCTCACAGGGTCCTGTTCCTCCCAAAGCCACCCAGGCCAGTGGGGAGAACCGTGGGCTGGGGCCCACAGCTCCGAGGTTGCAGGTGGATAAACCTGGCGCTATTTTCTTATTTCATGAGACTGTACAATAGGAATATGACTGGGAGCAGCTCCTTACTGGTTGGACCTGGAAGGAGGGGGGCTAGTTGTGTGTTGTTGCCTCCTTTCTGGCTGTCTTTGTTTTTAGTTTTCCCTTGCTGTCAATAAAAGTTCTACTTTTGGGAAGCTCGTCCGCATGCCCTGCCTCTGTGCTTCCTGCCGGGATGCTGTGGCTGCCACAGGAGCTTTGCGCCCAGCGAGGAAGCAATGCCTTCCTCCACCCTCGGTATTCCCCCCTGGACTCGTGTGATCCGCTTATTTCAGGGATTTGGGATTGCACTGCACGCCCCCCCGTGTGGGGTTTGCTGTCTGCTGGGCTCCTGGCGCTGCAGCTCTTTCCAAGTCTGGAATTTGGTGCAGGAAGATCTTTCCACCACCTCACCAGGACCCGGGGCTGAGCCATGCTCCACCCCTGAAAACACTTGGGAGGAGTTGGTGGCAATGCCCTGTTCCCTGCTCCTCGCTGCAGGAGCCCAGACAGGATCCCCTCCCACCAGGAAGGGACACAGGCACCATTCTCTGTCCCAGCTCTTCCCAGGCAGCATCTGCCTTTGTCCCAGGGCTGGAAAAGCATCTATTGTCCCACTCTTAGGAGCTTTGCAGGCATTTGAGGAGCCTTCAGGGCGGGCCAAGACTCTGTTCCTCCCGAAGGAAGGGAGAAGGAGGTGATGCTGGTGTGGGAGCATGGGAAAGGCAAGGGGGTTAAGAGGATGAGAGAGCTTGGGTGGTGCAATTCAGGGAACTTCCAGAGAAAATTACATGTGCCTGGGGAGCTGGAATTTACCCTCTAGCAGGGGAGCTAAAACGGGCTCAGCCCTGTTGCTGGCATGTGACCAAGAGCTGTGTCCCCAGTGCCAGGACAAGGACGTGAATGGAGGGGAGCAGTGAGGAACAGCTCAAACCCCTGGATACCCGCCCAGCTCTACCCACCCTCCCACGGGGTCAGCCCCAGGATTTCCCTTGGATGCTGCTCCCGGTGCCATCCTTTCCCCCTCAGAGACAAAGCTGAGGCTGCTCGAGCACGTGTAAATTTATTTCACAGCCAGAACCCACACAGGACCCAGGGGAGGCTCAGAGCTGCAGCTCTCGTGGGGGCTCAGCCTCAGTTTTACTTTTCAGCCTTTTCTTTCTGTTCCTCTCCTTCCTCCTCCTCTTTCCGCTGGTGCTGGGGACCGGGGAGGGAGTGGCTGCCACTGGCTCCCTTCCCAATCCCTCCCGTGCTGGGGCATCGCTCAGGATGGTGTTGGATGCTTCCCCCAAGGATGGCAGCAGGGCCCAGGGATCAGCAGGGGCAGCACCTGCAGGACGGCTCCGTGCCCCCTTTTCGGAAGATCCTTTCTTTTTCAGACCTTTCCCCTTATTTTTCTTATCTTTCTTTCTCTTCCTCTCTTTCTTGACTGCCCTGGGGGCTGTCCCAAGGTGATGATCCACTGGGAGAGCTCCTCCCCCCGTGCTGCCCCACGGGGGGCTCAGGGGGACTCCCCTGGGCCTGGCTGCCCGGTCAATGAGCTCCCCCCCAAATTCATACAGCACCGGCTCTCGGGGCACCGCCACGGCCACCGTGTTGTACGTCTTGCACCTGCCAAAAATGAGACGCCGTGGGGTGGGAGAAGCCCGGGCAGGGGGACAGTCCCCAGGGCAGGGGGGCACTCACCAGACATAGAGATAGGGCTCCACGCACTCCTCCCTGTAGGTGAACTCGAAGCAAGGCACCTGGATGACGTTGAAGAAGGCCTGGCCCACCACCCGCGAGGCCGTGTCGTTCACCCTCCGCAGGCACTCCTTCAACCTGTCCCGGGGCAGAGCCGGGCTCAGGGGGCTGGCACCCCCCGGGGGGATGCCAGGGTGCCCCCGGGGCAGGTTTGGGGACGCTCACCTGTGGTCACAGTCGCAGTGGCTGATGGTGTGCCAGCGCAGGTTGCGGTACCCGTAGCGGGCGGTGAAGGGGTGGATGACGTGCTGGCAGTGGTCGTGGTCCCGGCAGCACCGGTCCGTGTCCCGGTGCTCCCCTGCAGGGAAACGTGGGGTACAGGCAGGGCTAGAGTTGAGCTAGGCTAGGGCTAGGATTGGGTTTAGATTGGACTGACGCACGCCTGGAGCCGTGCTGGGATAGGTGAGGATGGATGGGTAGGGGCTCAATTGGATCAGCTCTTGGGTGGGGACAAGGCTGGCACTGGGATGGGGACTGGGCTGCACCAGTACCACACTGGGGATGAGACTGGGACTGGACTGTGATCCTAGAGCAGGACCACAAGAGAGTTTAGGCTGTGATCAGGATAGCAACTGGGAGTGGATCAGTATTGGGACAGGGACTGGAATGGCAGCAGGACGGACCACAGAGTAGGCTGGGGACAGAGGGTGGATCAAGAGAGGACCAGCACCAGAAAGGATTGTGATGGGGGCTAGGCAGAGATGAACTGGTGCTTGGGTGGGGACTGAACTGGGACAGACAGGGATTGAACTGGCGTGGGAACAGGGACTGGAGTAGACCAGGCATGGGGCTGGATTAGGATTGGGGGGGACTGACCCAGTACTGGACTGGGCTGGGCTGGAGCAGCAGTGGGATGNACCCACCCCTCCCGGTGGGACCGGCCCCGTTGCTGTGGCAGCCGGTGGGGTGATGTGCCGGGGCCGGTAACGAGCCGGCCCCAAACCCCCGCCCCGTGACGCACCGGGCCCCGCACAGCCCCCGGCCCCGGAGCGGCCCCCGACGGGAGAACGATGCTCCCTGCATCCCTGCCTCCCATCGTATGGATGCTCTGTACAGCCTCTGATCCCAGCCCGCGGATGCTCCCCTGCATCCCCGTGTCCCTTCCCGTGGATGCTCCCCACATCTGCACGTCCCACCCCATGAATGCCTGCTGCATCCCCGTGTCCCATCCCCTGGACGTTCCCTGTGGCCCTGCATCCCATCCCGCAGATGTGTTTTTACAGGACAGCCCAGAGGCCGGTGCCCAGCCGGGCTGGCTGCCCACCCCGGCATTCCCAGGGCGCTGCCAGGGCGGTCCTTCCTGGCCAGCTCCTGTCCTTGGAGCCCATTGACAGTCAGGACACAGCCCTGGCTCACTGGGATGCTGTGGGAGCCAGTGCTCAGCAGGGCAGGACAGTGCCTGGACACCCCAACGGGGACGTGCGTGGCGTCGAAAAATCCCTGCGCTGCCCAAGACCACCCAAAGCTGCAGGACATCCCCCTGAGCATCACCCTGGCTCGCTGACCCTGGCACCACGGGGTGCCACCCGCACTGGCACAGGCAGCTGGTGCTGGGGACACCCACGGGGGGTGCAAACACCCCAGCCCCATTGCTCATCCCCACAGCACTGCCTGGCTGGGACAGCAGAGCTGGTGGGGGACATCGCTGGCCCATGGGAAGGGTTCCTGCCTGGAACTGTCCCAGTGTCCAGCTGGCAGAGGGGGCTGGCCCAGTGCCACAGGGGCTGCCCCTGCTCAGCTGTCGCTGTCTGTGACGCTCCTGTGACGGTCCCGCTCGGCTCAGCCTTGCCACCAGCACCCAGGTATGGAGCTGGAACGGGAGCCCTGGGCCCTGGGGTGCCACGTGTGGGTGTGGGTGGCGGGCACCAGGCCATGGGGAGCCCTGTGGAGGCTGGAGGTGGGGAATTCTCACCCCCCTTCATGCTCAGTACTTGCAGCGCCTGCAGTCCCCACGCATGGACCTGTGCCACGTCCCTGCCACCCGGGAGAAGGGCTGGTACCTGGCACTGATGGCCCCCAACGTCAAGGGCCCCAACTATGCCTGGCTGGACCCCTCCAGGCTCTACTGCCACCCGCAAGTACCCAGTGCCCCGGGTGGATGGCACCCACGGGGGTGCCGGGGTGGGCTGCATCTCCACAGGGCTGCTGGGGCACCCAGCTGTGGGTGCCCATGGTGGGCTGTGGGCACCCAGCACCTCCACTCTCCCCCCAGGGCTTGCAGGACTGCGTGGCCGACTTGCTGCAGCCCTTCCAGGGAGACGCCATCGACATGGTGGCGGGCATCGACGCCATGGGCTTCATCCTGGGTGAGCGGGACACAGGTCACAGGTGAGTGCAGGGTCTCTGTGCCTTGTCCCTGCGGTTCCTGACAGTGCTGTGCCCACCTCCAGGCGCTGCGGCTGCTGCCACGCTGCAGAAAGGCTTCCTGGCCATCCGCAAGGCCGGGCACCTCTGCGTGCAGACAGCAACACAGCCCTACACCGACTACTCAGGCCGGGAGAAGGTGATGGAGGTCCGCACCGACGCCATCTCACCGGGTGAGCCCGTGGCGTGCTCCCTTTCTGGGGAGGCTGCCAGTGTGGGCACGGGGCACTCATCCACAGCCTCTGCCCCCTCCAGGTCTGCGCATCCTTCTCGTGGACCAGTGGGTTGAAACTGGGGGCACCATGAGAGCGGCCATCGAGCTGGTGGAGCGGCTGGGGGGGATCGTGGCAGGTAGGAAGAGGGCACCCCAGGGTGCACCCATGGGTGCAGTGGAACCACTGTGGTGTGGTGGCCAGTGCTGAGCCCCCCTGCGTGTGTCCCCACAGGTGTCGCTGCCATCTGCATGGAGAACAGCGAGGGAGGGAAGTGGATCCAGGAGCGCTACAAGTGCTCCCACTGTGTCCCCCCACGCCTGCAGCCCCGCTTCGACCAGCACCAGTTTGGCTGGGACTGATGTGGGACTGGCACCTCGTGTGTCCCTGCAGCCCCCTGAGGGACACAGGGCTGCTGGCTCTGCAGGACAAGGATGCTCCTCCGTGGAAGAAGGAACTCATCCTCAGTGGCAGT
>WBMY01004779.1:894080-920007 GCA_013397315.1 Donacobius atricapilla | reverse complement strand
GGGACACCCACGTAGGGCTGGCCAGGGCTACTCACGCACGGTGTCGCCGATCCTGCGGGTGCTGCTGCCGCGCTCCAGCTCGGCCAGCACGCTGTTCTCGAAGGTCAGGGCCGCCACCCGGAAGAAGAAATCCCGCACATTCTCCCCTGCCCCGTGGGAAGAGACCCCCTGAGTGTCCCCTGACCTGGCTGATGCTGGGATCTGCATCCTCTCACCCGGCTGGGACTCACCAGTGAGTGAGGAGACAGCCCAATACTCTGCCTGCATCTCCTGGGCCACCTTGAGAGCGTCCTTCTCTATCAGGCTGTACTGTGCTGGTGTCTGCCAACCGAGCCGGGCATGGGGGGGTCACAGGGACAGCCAGGGCACAGTTTGCCCACAGGGAAGGGGACACACTCACGCTCAGATCCTTCTTGGAGCCCACCAAGAAGAGAATCACGTTGGATGGGTCATTCTCCTTCAGAGCATCAGCCAGCCACTGCCTGTGGGAGCCACTGTCACCAGCTGCCGGCCGAGCACTGCCCTCATGCTCACACACCACAGCAGCCCCACAACCCCTCTCTGTCCAGCCTTTAGGCCCCCACACTCATCCCTAGTCCCACCCCTGGGCCGTGTGTCACCCACCGTGTGTGCTCCAAGGACCCCACGTCGTTGACATCGAAGACAATCACGATGGCTGGGGGAGGAAGGAGGGGTGAGAGGGGGACAGGGACAGTGGGATGGGCAGCTGGGACGCAGTGGGGAGCTCACCCTGTGCTCCCCGGTAGTAGGTGGAGGCGATGCACTTGAAACGTTCCTGGCCGGCTGTGTCCCACCTGAGGGGGTGTGGGAGGTGAGGGGGGTTGCAGGGGTGTGTGGGGAGGGGGNGGCCAGTGCTGAGCCCCCCTGCGTGTGTCCCCACAGGTGTCGCTGCCATCTGCATGGAGAACAGCGAGGGAGGGAAGTGGATCCAGGAGCGCTACAAGTGCTCCCACTGTGTCCCCCCACGCCTGCAGCCCTGCTTCGACCAGCACCAGTTTGGCTGGGACTGATGTGGGACTGGCGCCTCGTGTGTCCCTGCAGCCCCCTGAGGGACACAGGGCTGCTGGCTCTGCAGGACAAGGATGCTCCTCCGTGGAAGAAGGAACTCATCCTCAGTGGCAGTCATCCATCCTCTCCTGCTTGCCTATGAGCCTGGGGGCTGCACCCAGGGACAGGGAGACCCACAGCCAGCCCCAGCTCCCTGCCCTCAGCTCCACACCTTTCTTACAAAGCATAAAAAAGGTTTTATTAAGACAAAAGGGAGCCTGAAGACATCTCCTCCTGCGAGCAGTACCTGGGTTTGCATAGCTACGAGAGCCCCACGGGTGCTCCTGCCTGCCCCAGCCAGGGGTGCCCAGGCAGGCGAGGGGCCAGGGGGGCTGGGGTGGCAGGGACGGCTCCTCGGGGCCGGCCGGGGTCGCCCCTCTTTGGTCCAGAGGTGTGAGCATGGAGGGGGCTGGGGCTGTCCCCTCACTGGCAGCACTTGGGTTTCTTGCGGGGCGTTGACAGGTACAGGTCGCTCTCCTTGCTGCTGATCCCTGAGGGACAGAGGAAGGAGGGTTNCAGCTGCCGGCCGAGCACTGCCCTCATGCTCACACACCACAGCAGCCCCACAACCCCTCTCTGTCCAGCCTTTAGGCCCCCACACTCATCCCTAGTCCCACCCCTGGGCCGTGTGTCACCCACCGTGTGTGCTCCAAGGACCCCACGTCGTTGACATCGAAGACAATCACGATGGCTGGGGGAGGAAGGAGGGGTGAGAGGGGGACAGGGACAGTGGGATGGGCAGCTGGGACGCAGTGGGGAGCTCACGCTGTGCTCCGCGGTAGTAGGTGGAGGCGATGCACTTGAAACGTTCCTGGCCGGCCGTGTCCCACCTGAGGGGGTGTGGGAGGTGAGAGGGGTTGCAGGGGTGTGTGGGGAGGGGGCTGGCACCTACTCACAGCTGCAGGCTGAAGGGCACCCCCAGCACCTCAAACCGCTCCATCTCGAAATCCACCCCGATGGTCGCCTTGTAGTTCTTATCAAAAGTGTCCTTGCAAAACCTGTGGGAGGGTGAGGGGGGTATCAACATCCCCTGACCCCCTCATCCCAACCCCTTGGGGGCTCAGTGCCCCCTGCCCCAGGAGTGCCCAGAACCAGAGTCTGGCTGGAGCCAGGCTCAGCCCAAGGTGCTGCCGCCCTTTGGGGGAGAGAGGGGTCACTTCCCCCACTCGCCACCCCCCTCCAAGCCTCTCCAAGGCTCCTGTTACCGGTTGATTAGGCAGGTCTTCCCCACCGAGAGGTCGCCCACCACGATGATCTTGGAGATCTTGAACCTGCAAGATTCAAGGGGGACGCGCGGCTCAGCATGGCGGGGGGCACCCCCCGGCTCACCTGGGGGCAGAGGGGATTGCGGGGTGGGCGGGCATCACCCCACGGCCCCTCGTGTCCGCATCCCGGCTCTGCATCCCGGCGCTGCCGCAGCTCATCCCGGACCCCCGTGTCCGCCCCCGCCCCGTGCTCCCCCCGTGTCGCATTCCAGCGCCGTGACGCAGGGCTCGGCATCGGGCAGCGCCGGCAGCCACGCGGCGCCCACGCCGGGGACCCCCACCCGCGGCTGGCGGGACCGCGGGCCCCCTGCCACCCCCCCAGCCCAACAGTGGGGACCCCCAAACCGCGCCCGACTGACCCCACAACGCCCGTCCGCTGCTCCTGGCAGGCGCTGGCCACGGTGGGGTGGAAGGCGGGGCGGGTGTGCAGGGCGGCCTCCTTCCGAAAACACTGCGAGCGGGACAAAGAGGGGCAGCGGCGTGACCACGGGGCTTGGCGAGGGTACCCCCGCACTGGTGTGTCCCCCCTGCTCACCGGGGGCAGCTCGGCGATGACCCTGTCCCGGCGGACCGGGACCAGCACGTTCATGGTCCGTGGGTGGCCGGGGGAGCAGGGATGGGATGAGGGTCACGGCGAGCTCTGGGGACAGAGAGAGCAAAGAGCGGCGATGTCCCCACGTCACCGCTGTCCTCATGAACGGCATTCTGGAATATGGTGGTCCCCCTGACCCCAGGTGGGGCTGTCCCCTTATCCTAATAGTGTCCGCTTTCCCAGGACATGGTTGTCTCTGTGTCCTGATTCCCCGCGTCACCAAGGATGGCTGTCCCCACACGCCTGCCACCTCGAGCCCCCTGACTGTGGCTGTCCTCACACCCTGGGGCACAGCTGTCCCCATGTCTCAGCTGTCCCCGTGTACCACATCCCGAGTGTGCCATCCCAGGGTATCGCTGTCCCCCTGCCCTCCGCTGTCGCTGTCCCCCACCCTGGCTTACAGCTGTCCCCGTGTGCCACCACCCCCACATTCCTACACACGGGTACCACTGTCCCCTTGTTCCATCCATCCCCGTGTCCCAGCCGTCCCCACGGCCACCGCANCTGAACGCCGGTTACTCCGGGACTCGGCGACTGCGCTGCTACCACCGCGAGGGGACCCCGGTAATCTCCCGCCACCCCGGGGCTCACCGCGGTCCCGCACCGCCACGACGGCGGGGAGGGACAGCAGCGTGCCAGACTACAACTCCCATGATGCCCTACGGCGCCCGGGCCGCCGCTGCGCGTGCGCAGACGGGTCCGCCGAGGAGTACTACCACTCCCGGCATGCTTCGCAGATCTCGCAAGAGTTGGGGCGGCGGGGCTATGGGGGTTCTGTCTTGCTCCCGCGAGATTTGGGGGTATAAGCCCGTGCGGCGCGGCGCGGGAGACCCCTTTCGGCTTCCGCCCGGCCAAGATGGCGCCCAAGGCGAAGAAGGAGGGTGAGGGCGCGGAGCGCTGGGTCCGTGCTGGGGGCGCGGGGCGCCGTGTGGGACCCCGCGGGGTGCTGGTGTATGTGGGGTGACCGGGCTGAGCGGAGCGGGGAGTGACGCAGGGCTCCAGCGCTGTGTTGGGCGCGGGCACGTGGAGGTGGCGGGACAGGCCTGCCGGGTTGTCTGCCGGAGCGCGGGGGATGTTCCCATCTTGATGCTGGGACTCGTGCGTGGGGAGGGAATAAGTGCCTTTTCCCCACGGAAGCGGGAGACTTTTAACTGACTTGGGCGTTTTGGGGCTCGTCTTGGTTGGATGAGGGAGCGTGGGCCGCTGCGTGAGGTCCTCCTCATTTACCAGAGGAGGCCATGCCCGGCTGGGGGGCACGTCCTGACCCTGCAGATCCTTGTAGTGCTGACTGAGCTCTCCTCACAGCTGTGCCTCCGAAGACAGAGGCGAAGGCAAAGGCGCTGAAGGCCAAGAAGGCCGTCCTGAAGGGGGTCCACAGCCACAAGAAGAAGAAGATCCGCACGTCGCCCACTTTCCGTAGGCCCAAGACGCTGCGGCTGCGGAGGCAGCCCAAATACCCCCGGAAGAGCGCCCCACGGAGAAACAAGTGCGTGTGGGCTGTGGGGCTCTGCCCTGCTGGGGGGGTTTAAGGGGTGGGAGCAGCCCCATGGATGGGCTGGTGTGGGGACCTGGTGGTTTGGGATGCAGGTGATGATTTCAAGCGACCAAAGCCTGAGAGTTTGTGATTATAACCTTAGGTGACTGATGCACCCCAAAGAAAGCCCCTGAAATTCAGAGGAGCTCCTGCCAGCCCTCTGTTAACCATAGGGCCTTTGTTGCAGGCTGGACCATTATGCCATTATCAAGTTCCCTCTGACCACAGAATCAGCGATGAAGAAGATTGAGGATAACAACACTCTGGTGTTCATCGTGGATGTCAAGGCAAACAAGCACCAGATCAAACAGGCCGTCAAGAAGCTGTACGATATCGATGTGGCCAAGGTCAACACGTTGATTAGGTGAGAAGGGGGAGGAGAACAGGTCCCTGGTGGGTGTTCTTAGCAGAAAATGGGAACACGTGTGAGATTCAGCAGATGTAGGATAAAGCTCCATAGCTAAGTGTAGTTTTTCACTGAACACATCTTGCTGGAAGTGGGAAATGTTGGCAGACCAGAGGGTTGGTTTCCTCAGGGAGCTCCTGGCTTCTTCAGGGGGCTCTTTGCCTCATCAGGGGGTACTCCTGACACCCAGGTAGTCCTGTGCAAATGATGTAAACTTTGATTCCACTGAGTAATGTGATGTTTCCAAAGGAACCACTGATGCACATGGGAATTGTAGGAATTTGGAGCAAGGGGCAGGAGTTGCCTCTGTTCTGATGCCTCCTGTTACTCTCTAGGCCTGATGGAGAGAAGAAAGCTTACGTCCGACTGGCTCCAGATTATGATGCACTGGATGTGGCCAACAAGGTGAGATGTCTGTGAAACTTGGAAGCTTTTTTTTGCAACTTGTCTTGTGTCTCCTCCACTGATTTCTCTCCCTGAGTTTCCTCATGAGGTACTTGTGCTTCAAGTGTGGTGGCGCTTCTGTGGCCTTGTAGCCAGGCAGGATTTGAGTGTTGAGGAGCCACGTTCTCAGTCAGTTCAGTGCTCAAGGTGGTTGAGGTATGCAGGAGGCAGAGGTGGTGCATACAAAGTAGGTAGGGGAATGTACAGCACAAGGATCACTGTGGAATAAATGTACAAAGTGGATGTGTAAAGCTTTTGGGCAGGACTGGGAGGAAGAAGCCTTGGAGGACAGGAATCCTGGGGAGATGCAGCCATGACAGTGATGGCTGTAGTGGAGGCTCTGCCTTTCTGCCACCATCACATCTTGTTTTTAACATCCTTTGCTTCTTTCCAGATTGGAATCATCTAAACTGCATCTGCTGAGGACTGTACAGACTAATAAACATTGTGACACCACTGGGGGCTCTTGTGTTTTGTGACAGCACAGCCCGTGTGAGAGAGAGCACCCAGCAAACTTTTGGGCCTTCTTTTCATCAAAGGGGTTCCTCCTTCCCTTCCTGGCAGTGGGTGGGCAGTGCTGCCCTACTCAGAGAGTGTCTGGGATCCTGTGAACATGAGGTGACACCTAAATCTCAGATATCTCTACATTTCCGCCCAGACCTCATGTCTTGCATTTTCTTGCACAGTGTACTTAGGATGTGTTTGTGATCAGTGTTCTGCGTGTCCTGCGTCGCTTCCTTGTGGAGGAAAGTGGCCACACGGGTGACCGCAACAAAAACCTATCAGTGGCTCTGATGTGACACAAGTGACCTGTCGCACCATTTCCCCAGTGTATCAGCTCTCTGCTTATGCTGCAGGTTCACTTGGAACCCTCCTGCTAATCCAGCAGCAGAGGCTTTGTGGGTTTTTCTGGTACAATCTCTGCTCCATGTGCTTGCAGCGTGTGTTTCCCTCTTGCTGTTCCTCACAGGGTTCACTGTCCTCGGGGCTGTTTCCAAATGCTGCTGTTGCTGCCTCTGCAATGTCTGTTTAGAGTGTTTGGAGTCAGGAGAATGTGGAGCACTGGGTGAGCAGGGAATGGGGGAATTAAGGAAAAGTCTTCAGGGTACTTGAGCTTAAGTACATACTTAGACTTGACTGAGAAAGATGATGAAAGCCATGACCAAATACTGATTGGGGTAATTGGGCTCTTGAATGGTGGGACACCGAGTTCCTCCAGGCCTCTTGTGGAGGGTGGCAGATTCCCAGGACAGTGGTGGATGGAAGGTGGGAGCTGCTCTTAGGATTCGGGTGGAGATTTGTGCTGGGTTGTGTGGCCCTGGCTTGATACCCCTCACTTGGGCTCGGAGGAGGTGCTCCCTGCCTGCTGTAAGGGATGAAAAACTGCCCGGAGGGAGTGCTTCCCTGGCACCACCAACCCAGCCTCTTCCCTGTGGATGCATAGCAGCAGGGTCTCTGACCCCCGGGCCACCTTTTTACATGTAGTCACCCGGAGAAAGAGGTGGGAGAAGTTGCCCCTCTTGTAGCTAAGCCACTGTCACTGCTGGGCCAGGATTGGGTCTGGAGAGCTTGGATGTGCTGCAGCCAGAGGCTGGGAGGGATTCCACATCAGCATGACTTGCAGTCAGCGCTGGCCTTACCTCAGCTCAGCCCGGTGGTGCTGCCCTGGCACTTCACTTGCCTCTCTCCTGGCTGGCAGCCTGCCTGATCCACAGCTGCACTGCTGCGGGATGCTCCTGCTGGAAGCCAGGAGAGGAACAGCAGAGAGCTGTGCTCCCTCCTTTGGGAACCTTTGTCATGCCTGGCCTTCCACACTGGTTGAAGGACGGGGGAAGTGTGGGCTGGTCTGAGGGTGTGACCTGCTGGGACAGCCGTGTCTGCTTCATAAGGAGAGACAAGGGGAAATGTGTGCAGCAATAGGGGTGAGGGGAAAATTAACATTTGGGCCCCGTTGTGTGGGGCGATTGCAGATGCAGTAATCTAAACTGCAAAGAGGCCACGAGGCTTAAGCTGCAGCTGGAGGACACACACACAGCTGTTAGGATGCGCTGCTGAGAGCAAGGCTGTGCCCTGCCAGGGCTGCTGGGCCCTGTTTTGAACAAGGAGGCACAAGGCAGCAGGTTTGGAGCTGGCATCGATCCCTGGCCACACTGTCCCAGCTCTCCCATCTCTGTTCCAGCTGCCAGGCTCTTCCTGGGACTGGTGTCAATGCACACCAGGGAGTAGCAGCAGGATCCAGAGCCTGTGGGGTGTTTCTCAGTTCTCTGGTGGAAAGGTGATCCCTCACTGCCTCCCCTTAATCACCGGCTTATTTCAACCGCAGTGCCTGTCTCTGCCTGAGCTGGGCAGGTGCTGGGGTGGGTGGGACAGATCCTGCCCAGAGCAGGGGCTGGGCAGGAGTCCCTCTAAGCCCCACTGCTAATGCCAATCCGGTGCGATCCTAGAGCTGTCACGTCAGCAGGAATTGCCTCTCCGGTGCTCCACAGGACCGGCTGGGCCAGTTCTGGTCCCACTCTCCTGGGGAGCTGACGCCCCCCCCTTCTCTTCCCACTGCTCTGGGAGAGCTGCTGAAACCTGGTCCTGTGGCTGCAGGAGGGCCCAGCAGGGGCTGCAGCTGCACTGCCAGTGAAGATCGCTCCAGGGGGATGCAAGCATGCAGCAATCTTCCAGGAAGAGCCCTTGGCCTCCCATGGCTTTTCCATGCCAGCTCCACTTCACGTGGCTGCCGGGTGAGTCACGCAGCCCAGCCAGGCTCCTCATCGCCAGGCTGAAGACAAGGCAGGTCAGGCAATGCCACAAGGCTCAGTACCTCTCCTGGCTCCCTTCAGCTGTTCCCTGCACAGCCCTGGGTCTCTGGAAGAGCAGAGAGGAATGAGGAAGAGGATGGGAACCCATGCACACATGGGACAGAGTTGTGCTGTTCAAGGCTCAACTGGGTTGGCAGGACCCAGCAGGCTGAAAGGCCCCTAGAACAAAGCAGGCAGCAGGAATGTGCCCTCGGCCTCCCTGAGAACTGCCAGCCCTCCTCTGGGAATGGGGCACATCCTTTCCCACAGCCCTGGCCCAGGGGGAGTCCCCGACCTGCTCTGCCCCACAGAAGAGCCAGCCCAGGTGTGCTGCGGCAGCAGTAAACAGACCAATTTTAATGCATGTAACACCCAACATCACCACGGGAGGGACTTGTCCCGTCCCTCACAACCCTTCCAGGCCGTCAGCGGTGAAGCGCAGCCACCCCTGGCCCTCCAGCTGCCTGCAGGGAAGCTGGCTTGGGCTGCTTCTCCATTAGCCATGCCTCTGGCTTCAGCAGCATCCCTGCAGCTCGGTGAAGCTGTCAAGCTGGTCCAGCAGGGAAGCGCTTTTAGGCAGCAGAGCGGGTGAAGGCAGGGCCTGGGGCCAGGGAGTGAGCCCTAAGGCACATCAGAGCATCTTTGGAGAGCCCAAAAGTTCCAGGAGCCGGAGCCTGGGTCCCCCTCGGGGCGCACGTCTCAGTCTATCAGAAACTTCTCACCGTCTACATCTCTCCCTGCAGAGCCCTTGCGCAGGGAGGGGAAAAAATCGGAGCGGAGGAGGCGGGAGAAGTACATGAGGATCATGGCGTCGAGCAGCAGGAGGTTGGCGGTGAGGAAGGCACCCTGGCCCTGCACCTCCACGTGGCGGAGGAAGTACCAGGTGAGGTAAGCCTGGGGCGCCAGGCGGAAGGCGAAGTACATCACCAGGTTGATGTACTTGTTGGCCTCGTAGAGCGCTGGGGAAGGCACGTTGCTCATCTTCAGCAGCATGCGCACCGTGAGGAAGATGTTGCTCACCTCCACCAGCAGCAGCAGCACCGCTGCCACCAGGAAGCGGCCTGTGACGATGAGTGAGAGGAAGGCAGAGATGGCCTGGGACACACAGACACAGAGCAGGGTCATATCGCCTTGCCCTGGGGAAAGCGACTCCATCCCCACCCTCAGTGAGCGCACACAGTTCTGTTTCCCCCACCCAGAGATCTCAGCAGGCACCTGAGCTGAGAGAAAACCAGTCTGGAAAGCCAGATCCCCCAGGACCTGTTATACCTCCCCCAGGACCTGTTAAGTCTCCCGCTCTTCCCCCTCCCAGCTCGGCAGCCTGTCTGGCTCCAGGCACTCAGAGCCGATGCTGGCAGTGGTCCTGCCCTGCCAGGCGCCCTCGCCTTGTTGATGCAGAGCTTACCTGGCAGCCAGGGCGAGGCAGAGGGAAGGGCTCCAGCTTGCCCCACCGCAGCCCATGAAACCTGGGTGGGCTGAGCCCTGGGGTGTTGTGGTAGCCCCCTGTGCTGGCCATACTCACCATGGCATGGTGCACCAGGTACTCCCAAGACGAGCGGGACTGATGGTTGAAGATGATGTCAAGGGTGTCGTGGATGAAGTAGCCTGTGGGATGAAGGAGAGTGTTCAGAAGGTCTGGCCTGTGCACTGTGACCCACAGTGGGGAAAGGAAGAGCAGGGAGGAGGAGGAGGAGGGTGGTGTGACTGTTCTTCAGGTGTCAGAAACACCTCCACCCTGTCTGGGTATGGAGAGACGGCTATTCCCTGGGGGTTGGCAGCCTGTGGGCTCCACGCTCCTGATTAAGGCAGGAGACATGGAGCTGCCCAGCCCTTGAGCCAGTGGCTCGTCCCAAGCCAGCATACCGGGCGAGGCTGAGCAGGGAGTGGGCCAAGTCCGGCGGGGTGGCTGCGGCCATTGTCCTGCCTGGCTCCTTACCTGAGGAGAAGCAGACCAGCAGGTGCCCTGAGACGCTGTAGCCGTCCTGGATGTCGGAGAGCAGCTCCGGAGAGTGCCAGAGGCTGGGAGTGAGGAGGGGAGGAAGGGGGTCAGCTTAGGCTCTGGGACGGGGAACACGGGCACACCCCCCTACCCCCTGCCCACTCCCCGGGAGTGCCCAGTTCGCAGCGTGTGCACCGTGCCCGCCGCNCCCCCCGCGCTGGCCACGCCTCCCCCCGCGCGCGCCTGCGCGGGGTTGGCGGGCGCTGAGGGGCGTGGCCGCGCTGGCCGCGCCTTCCATTGATAAGCGGCGCGCTAGCCACGCCCCCCGTGTGCGTACGCGCGGGGCGGTGCGCGCACGTGTGCGGAGCGTGGCGCGGAGGCTGCCGCACCTGTGTCACACCTGTGTCACACCTGTGTCACACCTGTGTGGGCTGTGCAGGTGTGCGGGCCGTTGGGCGTGCTCNGGCCGTTGGGCGTGTGCCTGCTGGGCGGCGCCGCTGAACGGGCGCGGTGTTGCACGCGTGGGCCCGACACCGCACGTGCGGGGTGTCAGATACTGCCCGTCTGTACTGGGCGGCGCGGGTGCAGCGTGTGCCTGGCAGACGTTGCACATCTGTGCTGGGCCCTGCACATCTGCCACAGTGATGCACAGCTGGCGTGGGCCTCGCACATCTGTTCTGCGCCGTGTGTGTGTGTGTGTGTGTCCCCAGCACGCTGCGGCTGTCGCCGGTGGTTGCGGCGCATTGTGTCGGGGGCGGGGGATGCCGGGGAAAACATCGTGTTTGGAAAAGTAGTGGGAGTCGTCACAAACGCTCACCTCAAGACATGGCGGGGGGCTGGCGCATTCAAAGGTGCCTCCTAATATCAGGCTGCAGTAGACTGAGGCCGAAAACGCGGCACCGAAACGCGGCGGCGTGCTGGGTCCTGCGTGGGGGTCCTGCCCCATCGCTGCCCCACGCGGCAGGGCGCTGACCCCCCTCCCCGATGAGCCGAGCTGGCCGTCGCTAGATGGCAGCAGGGCCACGTGGCAGTGCCACCACTGCCACGGCTGTCACCGTCCCCACTCCAGGCTCCTGGGTGCAGGGCAGGACGCGCTTCCACGCTATAGCCGCCATCACGGCCGGCCCTAGGGCTGTTCGTAGTCCTGGGGGATCTAAAGCAGGTCTGGGTGGCCACGGAGGGGACTCGTGCCCCTTGTGCTGGCCCTGCAGCAGGGCAGCCCCCGGCAGTGGATGCCCCTCCAGGCTCGGGGCTGGAGGCAGCTGGGGACACCGCCGCTCTCTGCGGGGATCCTGCTGGCATACCCCAGTCAGGGGCGCGCAGCCCAGCGCACCCCAAGCCTCTCTCTCTGGGTGCTACCCAAGAGGGTCTGGCTCCCGGTGGCACTGGGGTGCCACCCAAGCGGGGGGTGGCGTTACCCCGTTACTTCCCCGACCGAAACACGGAGCCCCCCAGGCCTCACACACGGCGCGGTTTGTCCGCCCGCGGACGCCGTAGCAGCGCGGAAGTGTCTCCATGGAGACGGACGGAGCCGGGCCCAGGGATGGAGAAATACGAGCGGATCCGGGTGGTGGGGAGAGGGGCCTTCGGGTGAGGGGCGCCGGGGATGGGCGATGGGGAGGTCTCCAGTCGTTCTGCCTCCGAGCGGGAGGCCTTTAAGCCGTGTCCCCGTGGCAGCGAGGCGCTTGTGGCCGCGGCAATGCGGGGTCGGCCGGGGTGTGTCAGCCGGGGGGACCCGGCGCAGTGCGTGACACCTCGGGGCGCGGGGATTGCAGGCGGCCTGTGTCACCCCAGGGTGATGGGCAGGCCCTGCGTTGTGTCCCCCCCTCCCCGCGCTGAGGCCCCGTCCCTGTCCCCGCAGCATCGTGCACCTGTGCCTGCGCAAGGCCGACCAGAAGCTGGTGATCCTGAAGCAGATCCCGGTGGAGCAGATGAGCAAGGATGAGCGGCTGGCAGCGCAGAACGAGTGCCAGGTCCTCAAGCTGCTCAGCCACCCCAACGTCATTGAGTACTACGAGAACTTCCTGGAGGACAAGGCGCTCATGATCGCCATGGAATATGCCCCAGGTGGGCCCTGCTGTCCCCCAGTGCCTGTAGCTGGTCCCTTGGCAGGT
Source organism: Donacobius atricapilla (assembly GCA_013397315.1). NCBI lineage: Eukaryota > Metazoa > Chordata > Aves > Passeriformes > Mimidae > Donacobius > Donacobius atricapilla. The sequence continues at coordinate 907,859 of WBMY01004779.1, read as the reverse complement.
CCAGGGAGTGCCAAGCACTTGGTTTTATTTGGGTCAAGCTGCTGTGGTCTCACGTTGTGCTCCATGTAAAGATCCTGGGCTTTGCACCCCCAGGAGTCCAAGCACGTCGCTCTTGAGGAGACATATTTGTAGAAAAGTATCAGTGGTTCTTCGTGGACACCAGATTGACCATGCACCAAGTGACCAAGCATTGATGCAGATTGGGGAGTCACCATCCTTGAAGATATTCAAAAGAGAGATTCTGGTCTTGGACAATCTCAGTGGCCCTGCTTGAGCAATGACCTCGCAAGGTCCTTTCCACCCTCGGGCACTCCATGATTATATGCCTTACACCTGCTAACTGTATCCAAAACAAGGAGATTTCAAACCCCTCTGACCCTTATCACCATGGTACCATCTGCCCTTGGCTCAGGTTTCAGGCACATTTCCCTGTTTCAACTCTGCTGGCTCCACATTTCTAACAAGATTTCCTGTGGAGTTTCAGATGAAATCAACATTTGCATGAGGGTTTGCTAAAAGCTGTGAGCCCTGAATCTGGACCTCCCCTTCCCGACAGGGGCCTCTCTGTGCCACGTGGCCTCTTGGACTGCAAGAATTCTCCTCTGCAGAACAGGCTGATCTTGTTCTGCCGTGGAGGTTTATGTCCTTTTCCAAGAGCTGTAATTTTAGTGTTTCTTTTCCTGCTGCTTTTGATAATATGTCAACGGTAACTTCTCTCTAGCTGTTTCTTCCTCCTACCAGCTGTGCTGCCACTGTTCAGGAGCACTGGAGGATGTGCTGCATATCCCACCAGGATGTGTTTTTCCCACATGCTTGGCTTGTTAGGATGCCAAAATGGCAAAATCCCCCCAGTTTTAGGCCAGATTTGTGCTGTCCTGTGCAGCTCCCTGTGCCCACAGCACTTTGTTGTTCCTTGCAGGGGGCACCCTGGCAGAGTTCATCCACAAACGCTGTAATTCCTTGCTGGATGAGGACACCATCCTGCACTTCTTTGTGCAGATCCTCCTGGCCCTGCACCACGTGCACACCAAGCAGATCCTGCACCGTGACCTGAAGACCCAGAACATCCTCCTGGACAAGCATCGCATGATCGTCAAGATTGGAGACTTTGGCATCTCCAAAATCTTGAGCAGCAAGAGCAAAGCCTACACGGTGAGTGGCAGGGGAGCTTCTTACCCCATGGCAGCAGGCTGGAAACTCTGGATTTGGCTCACAGTAATCTCTGGGAAGTGGCTTTAGGCAATGCTGCTTTGTTCCTTGGCTGATATCTTCATGCCCGAGTTTGCTGTGGATCTGTGGGCTGTAGAAAGGTAAGAAAGACCTGCCCAAAGCTGGGAGAGGATGGGATGTCTGGGCCCACTGGTGAGGGCAGACAGGGTGGCTCCTGCTGGGGGTGGTGTTTGCAGACTCATCTGACCCATCCTGAGCAAATAAATTCCTGCCTATGCACTCCCATCCTGCCTTAATCTCCTTTCTCTGCTTGACATTTGAGTGTCTTTCCCCACCTGGGCTAATCTGACCAGACATTTGTATCGCGCTCAGCGCTCTGGGCTCTGACTCTCCCAAGTGGATGGAAGCAAAATTAGAGGCAATCACTGTATGTGTCACTGGAAAGGCAAATCCTCTTGTTTTTCACTGAGATTGTCAGGCAGCTGTTGATGCCAAGGGAACAAAAGCCCAGCTCTGTGGAGCTTTCGGTGGTGTTCCAGCCAGCTCTGCACCAAGCCTTCCTCTTTCCACCTCTTTGCCTCAGTTTCACTGCACTGTGGTAAATTTTTGTCTCTTGTAGGTGGTGGGAACTCCGTGCTACATCTCCCCGGAGCTCTGTGAAGGAAAGCCTTACAACCAGAAGAGTGACATCTGGGCCCTGGGCTGTGTGCTCTATGAGCTCGCCAGCCTCAAGAGGGCTTTCGAAGCTGCGGTAAGAGCGATGTGGTTTACACGTAGCGCAGGGAGCCGTGGCCTCTCACAGAGGTGAAAATGTGCTGGGATCACTTCTCAGCGAGCCGGGAAGTGTGAAGGCAGAGGGCAGTGCTGAGAGCTCCTTCCTCCTTGGCCTCGCCCCTGACTGCCCAGCCACTGTTTATCTCTTGTTTTCTCTCCAGAACCTTCCTGCCTTAGTGCTGAAGATCATGAGCGGGACGTTTGCCCCAATATCAGATCGATACAGCCCCGACCTGCGCCAGCTCATCCTCAGCATGCTCAACCTGGATCCTTCCAAGCGGCCGCAGCTGAATGAGATCATGGCCCAGGCCATCTGCATCCGGCCCCTCCTAAACCTCTACACAGACGTGGGCAGCGTCAAAATGAGGAGGCAAGTGACACTGCCACCTCAGTGTCCCTTGGGAGGGGCTGCCACAGCCCGCAGCATGTCTGACCAGCTCTCTGTCTCCGTGAGAGAGCCTTTTCCCAGTGCAGCTCTCCAGTGCTGCCTAAAGTGCAGCTGCTGCTGGCTGAGCTTGGCCCAGGGGCTCAGAGCCAGGCAGGTGCCATGGCAGGTGTGGGCTTGTCATCACAGTGACAGCAAACAGAGTTGTGAGCACAGGGGGAAGTGAACTGGTGCCAATTCCCCTCTCTCAGGTTGTTTAAAGCACCAACACAAAGCAGTGCTGTGAGTCATTCACCTGTGGCTTCTGCTGTAGCTGTGCCCAGGCATTCTGTGATCCAGGGCTCTGCAGGACATTAAAGGCTGGATTTTGGTTTGGCAGGCCTGAAAAACCCTTGGCTCCGGTGCCCACAGTGACCCACAGCCGGACAGGGGGACGGGCAAGCAGTGCCAGGTCGAGGGGTGAGTTCAACTCAGCTCCATTTGGAAGGACCCTTTCCTTTGGATGACACAAGTCAGAGAGGCACTCAGGGTTCTGGAGAGGGGAACTTAAGAGATGTCACCTTCCCTGAGCTCTGAAGGAGCCCTGCAGCCCCTTGGACCAGCCCTGGTCTGGCTCTGGCAGCTGTGCTGGCACCCAGACTGGCTGGTGCTGTCCTTTCCCTGTGGGAGGAGAGTCAGGGATCCACATTAACGTTTCTCTGTGCCCCACAGGTGTCCGATGTGGTTCAGCCAAGACAGGAATCCCACCTCCACTGTCATCCATCTACACATGGGGCAGTGGCATTACCACCCCTCTCCGCCTGCCCATGCTGAACACTGAGGTGGTGCAGGTCTCTGCTGGCAGGACACAGAAGGCTGGGGTCACCAAATCTGGGAGGCTCATCCTGTGGGAGGTGAGTGACAGGGAACGTGGGGCAGGCAGTGGCTGTGGAGCCTTGGATGTGTGATTTCTGGGAAGGAGGCATTTCTGCTCACTCACAGATCCTGGCACTGCCTCCTCCAGGACTGCAGTCCCAGCCAGGGTGTGGGTAATGCTGATAAGCCTCTGGGAAGCAGTTCATCAGGGTTCTCCAACCCAGCTCTTCCATGGCTTCTCTCCATCAGGCTCCTCCTGTGGGTGCTGCTGGGGGTGCTTCTCTCCCAGGAGCCACCGAGCAGCTCCAGCCTCAGTTTGTGTCCCGCTTTCTGGAGGGCCAGTCTGGAGTGACCATCAAACACGTGTCCTGCGGTGATCTCTTCACAGCCTGCCTCACAGGTGAGCTGCTGCCTCCTGCCTTCACCTGCCTGGGTCCCAGAACCCCCAAAAACCCAGTGGGACAGCTCAGGGAGGAACCAGAGAGATGCTTTGGGCTGGAGTGACACAGAGGCCTCTGTGGCCTCTCATGTAGCATCATGTGGGGGTCAGAAATGGCAGACGTGGTCCTCCTGTGATGCCACACTGGTTGACTTGGTCCCAAACTGTCTGGTGTGGTGAAGGCCACAGACGGTTGGACTTACGTGATCTTAAAGGTCTATTCCAACCTAAATTATTCTGTGATTCTGTGAAATCTCCTGTGCTTGTTGTCCTGTTTGCATTGGTGTGACCTGAAAGCAGAACTGACAGTGGGCACTGCAATGTGAGGAGAACCGCTGTCACATACTCTGTGCGCATGACATGGGCACATGCAGTGACCACCAATGACTGGTGTCACAGTGAGGAGTCAGCATGAGCTGCTGCAGGGCTGGTTGTCCTCCAACTGCAGGAAAGCAGGGTTTGAAGCCCCCTCAGAGCAGTCCGGGAAGTGTTCTGGGTGAGAGGGGAGCACACACACCAGTCCAAGGCCATGTTTGTGGAGCAAAGCCCTCCCAGTGGTCCTGTAGGAGCTCTGTTTGCTCTTCTGCTGGGGGTCAGGGCAGCAAACGGCAGCTTCATGGTGGGCAAACTCCATGGGCACGTGTTTATCCTACCTCCCACGGCGTTTCCTGCCACCCCTCTGCTGGGCAGCTGCTCAGGGAGTGCCTCTGTGACTTTACACCTTGTCAGACCGTGGGGTTCGCAGCTCCTGCGTACACAGCTGCAGCAATGTTATCTCAGCACTCTTATCACTGCTGTTTGTTTGTCGAGCCGTTGCAGCATGGTGAGGCTGCAGCTCTCTGCAAGCTCCTGCAGTTCTCTGGAAGCTCACTGGAGGCTTGTGGCCCCTGCAGCTCGTTCTGAGTCAGAGTGGGTCCGATGTCCTGGGAGCCATGGCCACCCCTCGGCTGTGTCACCTCGCAGGGCCTCACGTGTGCCTTGCAGGGCCTCACGTGTGCCACTGACAAGGCTCCTTTCTGCTGCTCCAGACAGGGGGATAATCATGACTTTCGGCAGCGGCAGCAATGGCTGTTTGGGGCACGGAAACTTCACGGATGTGAGCCAGGTTGGTGGAGAGGCTGCTGGGAGTGCTGCTCCCCCAGGGTAAAGGATGGATCGTGGCTTCTGCACCATGCGAGCGGGCTCATCCCAGCTCCAGGGATGTGCATCCCAGGCATGCTTTGGCATCTGACGCCCTCCCCCTCCTCTCCTGTCACTGCGGGTTTTAAAAAGACCCAACCTGCCTCTCTCTTTCTCTCCCCCCCCCTACACAATGATCCCTTTGAGCGTGGGGGAAGTCAAGAGCTGCCTTGTGGTTGCTGTTGGCAGGCTCCCAGCTTGGAGCCTGCCTCTAATCACACACCTGCCTGCTTCACTCTTGGCCTGCAGCTGCCAGGGTTCACTGAGAAAAGTTATTTTTCAAAAGAGACAGTATTTAAAGAAGAGCTGTGTGTTTCCGATTGGCTTGGAACACTGGGGCTGAGGGCTCATTGCTCCCTTCCAGCTTCTTCCTCTCCTGCCCTCGGATGTGGCAGCAGCCGATGGCTTCCAGCCGAGCCCGGGGACTGGTGCCATTTGTCACTGTGGTCAGTTGGCCCGTTTGTTCATGCCCCTCCCAGTGCTGAGCTGCTCGCTGCTTATGGCTGGGGAGGGGAGACCAGTTGGAAGCAACAGCCAGATCCCAACAAACGGTGCTTTTCACTTGAGGAAGATAATGAGTATGAGGTGAGGTGTCAGATCGAACAGCAGGTCACAGCAGGGGTCTGGGTGAAATGTGGAGATCCTGGTCACTCCACACCCTAATGAATCTGAGCTGTTAACTCACAGCTCCTCTGCACAAGAGCCTTTGAGCCAATGCATCCTGCACCAAGCCCCTGCCTGCTCAGAGCAGGCATTCACAGCCCCTGGCACTCCCCACATGGGCAGGGGGGCGAATCCCAACCCTTGCTGAACCTCTTCTCTCTCCAAACTCTCGTGCTGGCTGCTTTCTTCCGCCCCAGAGATGTTTGCATTATCTGCTGTGCTGTGTGCACGTAGTCTCTTATCCCTTTGAAGACTGTTTGGAACAAAAAAAAAAAAAAAATCTCTGTTGTTTGTGTTGGATGAAAACTGGGATGCTGCCAGCGCTGTGTTGAGTCTGGGGGGGCCGGGTGGGAGGGATGGGAGCAGCCGGGCAGGCTGGGAGGTCTCGGCTGACGGCTGCTGCTCTTCCCCTGCCAGCCCAAGATTGTGGAGGCCCTGCTGGGCTACGAGATGGTGCAGGTGGCCTGTGGCGCATCTCACGTCCTGGCAGTCTCCAACGAACGGGAAGTGTTTGCCTGGGGCAGGGGGGATAATGGTAAGAGACGTCTGTTTGTGCCTCTTCCCACTCCCTTTGCTGGCACTGCTTGCCCACAGTCCCCTCCAGATGTGCCAGGGTGGGTGGGTGTGGAAGAGCTGCAGCTGCTTTGCTGCGTACCAGGGCCCCCGTGCTTTGGGTTTCGCTGCTTTCTGGGATCCCGGGCTCGGCTCTTGCAGCAGCTGTGTCAGTGCTGCTCTCAGTGGGGCTGTGCTCAGGGTGTGTGTTGCCATCAGCTGTTCCTGCTCTGTTCCTCCTGCCAGGTCGGCTTGGGCTGGGCACCCTGGAGTGCCACAACTGCCCCCAACAGGTCACAGTCCCTCCGGAGCACGAGGCTCAGAGGGTCATCTGTGGCATCGATTCCTCCATGGTCCTCACAGTGAAGAACCAGATTCTTGCTTGTGGGAGCAACAGGTAAGAGGGGTGAGGGTCCATGCTCCACAGTTTACCCTCCTGGGCCTGTCTGTGTCGTGGCCAAGGGGTTCCTTGAGTGATCCTAGAGATTTTCCCTGTGCAGGTGTAACAAGCTGGGCCTAGACCGGATCAGCTCAGCAGAGGAGCCTTCTCCAGAGGAGCAGGTGGAAGAGGCCACTGTGTTTGTGTGTGCCCAGTCAGCTCCCTTGAACCAGGAGCCCATTGTGTGTGCTGACATCGGTACAGCACATTCAGCTGCTGTCACAGGTGAGAGTGTGTACCCAAATTCTGAGAGAGGGGACACGTGCATTTTCCCTGTTTTCCTTCTGCCTGTTTCTTTCAAGAGATGCCCTGCTCCCAGTGTTGAAGTTCTGTGGAGCAGGATGCTCAGCCTGGAGACAGCAAAAAGCTTTGGAGGTTTCAGTGCATCCCAAGTGACACCCACTTGTGTCTCTCCTCTCTGCTGTCAGCCTCTGGCCACTGTTACACCTTTGGGAGCAACCAGCATGGGCAGCTGGGCACCAACTCCTGCCACAACAGCCGCGTGCCCCACCTGGTTGTGGGGCTCGAGACGATGAAGGTCACCGTGGTGGCTTGTGGAGATGCCTTCACTGTGGCCATCGGAGCAGGTGAGGCTGAAGCCCCCATGTCTTGGGCTGCAGCAGGCCCTGGCTGGCCTCTGCCTCTGCTGTGGCCAAGGCAGGTGTGCAGAGAGGTGTTCATATCCCTCCGCAGATGGCGAGGTGTGCACGTGGGGGAAAGGAGCCAGGGGACGCCTGGGCAGGAAGGACGAGGAAACAGGAGTGCCCAGGCCAGTGCAGCTGGAGGAGACACATCCATACCTGGTGACCTCTGTCGCCTGCTGCCATGGGAACACACTGCTGGCAGTAAAGCGTGAGTAAAGGCTTTGTCCCTGTGATTCCTGCCATGAGGACCTGGCCAGACACAAGGCCTTGTGACCGCAGCTGTGCCGAGTAACCCTGGCACATAAACTCAGTGTTATTCTAGTCCTTCTTGAGCTGTAGATGAATAGAAATAACTTCAAGCCCAAAATAATTCCCCTGCTGCTCTTCAGCTCTGTGACACTGCCTCTCCCACTGGGCAAGAGGAGCAGAGGGATGGCAGAAGCTGTCTCGTGCACTCCCAGACAGGTAGGCTGGCCAAGCTGCGGCCGGCGGGGAGCTGGCGTGCCAGCGGTCCACGGAGTATCCAAAAAGAGCAGCTCTCTAATTGATGCTGCTGAAATAGAAGCTGAGATTTGAGGCGTCATTTTGGCTGCTGCCTTTCCATTGTGGTTTGGAAAAGATAGCGATGGTTTTGTGGTTCCTCTCTGCTCGGGCCAAAGGCAGCATCGTGGCTTGGTTAAAACGTGCCCGTGGCGTGACCTGCCCTTCCGTTGCCTGGATGTACAACGGGAGCCTGGCCCAGACTGCTGCAGGGGCCTTTCTTCCTCCTCTGCTGGGCTGATCATGGCCTCAGCCTGGGCTGAGGGATTCCAGTCCCAGCCCACTTCAAGGAGGCTAATTACAGCCCGGAGGGGAGGAGGCCCGGCTGACAGCCCCGGCACAGCAGAATCGGCCCTGGCTCTGTTTCTCCCCTGCAAGTGCCCAGCTCTCATGTGATGTGCGCTGCCACGTGAAGGGATGGGGAATGGCCGAGTCCCCAGGCTCGGGAACAAGTAGGGCATTTGTCATGGGAGTAAAAGGGTTTTGTCTCTGCAGGAAGACTGCAGGCTGCTCTCCCCTTCCACTGCTGGAGCCACCCTGAACTCTGTGGCAGCTGGTTTGTGGGGTCCCACCTGCAGCGCTGTAAGAGCAGGGACTGAGTGTGTAGCCCCACTGCTGTCCCTCCGCCCAAAACCTTGTCCTATCTCAGTGCTGGGAGTGCAAAGTCAGCAGCGTGAGGGCAGCAGCCTTGCCTGCCCCAGCATCCCTCAGCAACCAGTGTGCAAAAAAGCACTAAGAGCTCTGTAAAGAGCTGTGATTTGGGCTTTCACACAGCTCAATCTGCCTGGAAATTTCTCCAGCGAGAACACGAGATCCGGTGACACATGTGATGTCATTGCTGCTGTGATCTGGCCCGGGAGGGTGCTGGCACAGGCGAGCTGTGCTCCACCTTTGGGACAGCTGTTCTGCTCCTTCCGTGGGGTCAGCTCTGCTTTTGACTGGCTTGGGCTACTGCCCAGGTTATCATGAGCTGCTGCTGCTCCCTTCTCTCAATCCCACTGCAAACAATAACTGGGAGAAGCCAGGCTGGAGAGGAGGAGGAGGAGAGCGCAAACCTCAAGAGACTGCATTTCGTCCTGCTGGGGCTCTGTCTGCTGGGCGTTGCCTCGCTTGTGCCACTACTGAGGTCTTGCAGTGGCTTCCTGTCGGGAAGGGGACAGGGATTTTGGTGCCCATCTGTTGGGTATCAGGCCTGTGTGGGGCAGAACACTTGTAGCTTCATCAAGGGGGAGGCTTCCAGGTAATCTTGGTCTTTATCCTTTTTGTTTCAGCTGTCGTGGAGGAGTCGCCTTCCCAGTGAGTGAGAGCGGCCACATCCTGCTCTTCCTGCTGCCCGTGGTGGCCTGGCTCAGACACACTCCACGCTCCAGAGCTCCTCAGCTGCACTCCAAAGGCAGCAGTCTGGGAACAGAGAGCTCCTAACGATGGTTCCCAAGGAACCAGAGCTGGTCTCACTTATTAAATTGTCACTGTGAACCTACAGTGCCTTCGAGTCGCTGCCCTGCACGTGCCCAGAGCTCCGGTGCTGCTTTCAGGGGGGTTAGACCATGGCTGTTCCCCTTCCTGCTGGAAGTGCCTGTGTGGAAGAGTGAGGAGCACAGAGGTTGTTTTCCTCTGTGGAAACTGTTTCTGGTTACAAAGCCCAGGCTGACAGCTCCATGTCTGAGAGAGCTGTCAGCCTTTGCACAGCAGCGTCTGGAGTCAGGGCCCCAGGCGCTGTGCTGGGTGACTAAATGCAAACCTCTTTGCTAATTAGAGAAGTCTGTCCTTTCCCATCCCCCCCCTAAAACGTTTCACCCATTTATTGAACACACTTTGGAGGGTCCTGTCTGCACGGCTGGCCGAGCTCTGCACGAGCAGCCTCCCTGTGCTGCACAGCTCTCCCCAAATGCTGCCTGGAGCTTTCCAATTACAGCCTCCCCTGGCCCCAGGAGCTGGCTGGAGGATCCTCCAGCTGACATTTGTCCTCAGGCCCCTCAGTCCTGCTGCTGACTGGAACACTGGCTCCCAGCTGAGCTAGGGAAGGCAGCAAAACATAGCCAGGGATCATCAGTAGTTGAAGTTTTTTAACCCAGATTTGTCCAAGTAGCTGATAAGTTTTCACCAGGGGTCTTTGCGGGCAGGAGAAGCACATCCCTGTGTTACGGACAAGAGTCACATTTTTTGTCTCCAGAAGGGTCGTTTCCTTTCCTTTATTTTTTCCTCTTCTTTTCTTTTTTTAACTTACATTTGCCCTGGGCCATTTTTTGATGAGCTTCTCTCTCTGATCTGTCTGACATTGCAAATGCTTTTGCCTTTCACATCCATCTTTGTGCTGTTGCCAATCTGTTGTGTATAAAGTCAGTGCTTTCATAAGCTGGCTGAGATGAAATCTCTCTAATTATTTTTGTGATTCTTTCCTGTTTGCAATGAGGGAAACCTCGACGGGCTCTGGTAAAAGCCAACTGATCCCTCTGTCATGTGGAAGGTAATGAATTTCTGCAGCTCTCCTGCCCTTCCTTCCCTCGCCTCCCAGGCTCCGGCTGTGGAAGGGAGCAGGTCCTGTCCGGCTGGGAGAGGCGTGTGCAGCCCTGGCTGCAGACACAGCCTCCCTTTTTGGCTCCTGGCAGGGTGGGTGCATGGGTTTTTCCCTGCCTTTTTTGTTTCTTGTGGAGCTGCCTTTTCAGGCGGTTACACCCTGCTATCCCAGGAAGCCGGCTGGAATTCAAAGGTTCTGCCAGTCCTTTGGCGCTTTCCTGTGCTGCAGGTTACGGAGACGGCTCAGCGCGGTGTTGGGGAAGGTGCTTTCCCCTCCCAGACCAACCTGGGCACCAGGGTGCTTGCAGGGAGTTGCAGGTGCCTCAAAGCCCCTCTGGGCCACCGCCTCTCCTCCCTGTGTGGAGCTGGCAGCACCTCCAGCTCCTTCCAGCCGCAGATTTCTCTTGCCTGTGTTGTGCTGAGCTCTCAGGGCTCCCCTCGCCCCACACCACATTCAAACACATCCCATAGGAAGGGGGTGGTGTTCCTCCTGCAGCCTTGCCGGGGCTCGGGGTTGGCTGGGACAGCAGCAGGCAGGACAGAGGTCTGAAGCCCTTTGGCACCAAAATGCCACTGCTTCAGGAGCCAAGCTCTTCCTGCTCCAGCTGGGCTGCCAAATCCAGGGGTGCGCCCCCCCCAGCCCGGTTCCTATCAGTGTACTGGTGTTAGGTGGGTGATTTTATTGCTTAATGACACCTTTGCACTGCAGTGCTGCGGCTGGAGGTGTTACCAGCTTGAATATTGGGATCCTTTGCTCTGGGCTGGGGAAACCAGTGCGGAGCAGTGTGCTTTGTGCTGGGCTGGGTGAGGGCTGGAGCCCTCGGGATTTCTCAGCCTGGGCTCTCCGCGCACGAGTTCAGCTGTGAAGCCCAGCGAGATCATTTGAATAATTTAATACCGGGCTGTGACCAAGCCTGGCGAGAGGGTAAAGGAAACAAAGAGGCCCCCAGCCCCGAGCAACAAAAGCTCCTGGAACGACAAGCCGAGGCATGTCCGTGCTGCCGGAGGCAGAGAGCAGCTCGGGCAAATAGGCCACTTGCATTCCTCACGTCTGCTGCTTTGTTTCCCTGCAGAAGCTCCCGGTGAAATCTGCAGGTCTCAGGGCTTCTCCCTTTATCCCTTTTTTGTTCCTGTGTTGTGTGGAGCTGGTGGTGGATCAGGGTCCCCGCGGCTCTCCTGCTAAGGCCGGGCAGGGCCGGAGGGGAGCGGGAGGGGAGGTGACGTGGGATGAGGCTGCCTGGTCCCCGCTAGTGCATCCTAGTGCGGGTCCCCTCTGGCCCTTGTCACCCAGGGAAAGGCTGTCCCAGTTCCAAGTAAGATCCTGCTGACTTGGGGCCATTACTGTAGCAGGAAACAGCCCAAACCGCCTGCTGATCCGGGAGCTGATTTATTTTGATTCCGGCACCTCTGTCGAGGTCGTATGCTCATTCCCACGAGGTTTTTGGCAGGAGGTGCGGCTGCTGTCCCTCTGTCCGTCTGCCTGGATCCCTTACCCCTGCCCTCCCTGGGCACGAAGCCCCAGAAGCCGGGAGAGGACTCGACCCACTCCTTTCCCTGGGGCGGAAGGCTCCACCTTTTAACTTCTTTAGAAGCCGGAGCGTCTGTTTTCTGTCCCTCCAGTTTAAGTTAAATTGAAGGTGGAGGGATGGAGTAGCAGGGAGAGGCTGGGGAAGAGAACAAGAGGCCTCTTGGAGCTCAGATGGGTTCAAGAAGTGACCCATCATGGGGGACAGGGAACATATCACCTCCACAAAGGGAATTGCCCTGAGTGTCGCCTTTGTGTGAGACAAATGCCTGGCTGTGATGTTGAGTGCGGGGAGGGCTTTGCTTAGGGAGAGGGGAAAAGGAGGGATCTTTGTTTGCAGGGTCTGACACCTCCCAGCCGCCCCGTCGGCACAGCCAGCACCTTCTGATGGCTTTGTCAGCTCCTGGCTAATTAGCAGAGATGCTCTTCACTGAGGTTAGGGAAGAATAATTTTAAAACATCAAAGAGAAGTAGTAAATAATGATAAAAGTCGGCTGTTTCATGGTTGTCATCGGAGGCACAGGCTGCCTGTGTTTACAGGACTGATGTGTCCCGTCTTTGGAGTCCCATCAAGCCCCCAGATACCAAGGACCTCTCCTTTTGGCCTGAACCTTGTCCCAGAGTGGTGTTCAGGGACAGTTTTTAGCTGGGGCCAGGTCACAGCGTGTCAGGGACAGTGTCTGGGTTGTGCCTATCTCTTGTTGGAGGCAGCCTGGCTCCGGGCTCTGCTGGCACAGAGTGGCAGAACCAGCTGGACCATGGGGCTGCTGGTAGATCCTGCCCTGGGGGTGTTACCGCCCTGAGCACACCCGCCCGGGGAGCACCTCAACCCCAGCTCAAGGCGGCTGTTGCTCCCCACTGCTCCCTGTACAGTTGCCCAGTGTCACTTGTTTTTACCTGTCGGGTTTCCAGTATCACTGGGAGCTGGTTAAAGTTTAGCTTAGTGCCCTCCACCATCCGAGCAGCGACTCGCGTCTCTTTGAAAATCCCCTGCTGATGGCAGCTCGTGCTCAGTGTACCCCAGTGCAAGGTTCCCTGATATTTGGGAGCCCCAGTGCTGCTCAGAACAACCTGCCACCCCTCAGGGTAACCCCAGAAATGAGCCACCCTTCTCCTCCCTGGCAGCTCTGGCAGCGAGCAGGCTGCCTCCCCCCGGGCTGCTGCAGGGTTTTATTTTAAGCAGAGCTTCTCGGGGAGAAGGGTAACGTGAGCTCCTTGAGTGACAAGTGATAGAGCTCGACTTGCTCAGCGTGTCCCCCAGGAATCCCTCTCCTCTGCCATTTGCTAATTGAAAACTGCTAACATTTGGGGCTGGAGCAACTGCCGCCCTTAATGGGAAGCTGGCTGGAGTGAGCGTTGGTGGGACTAACACATGCTCACAGCCTGTCATCTGCTCGGCTCCCTCTCTGGGGAAAGGGGCAAATACTCCCATATGCTGCTCTGATTTCTGAAAGAGTGACGAGGGGGCTGGAGCCAGACAGATTTGCTTTTATTCTCCCTCCTCCGGGCTCTTGCTCAGTTACAAACCGTGGCTGGAGGGAGGCTGTTGGCTGCAGCCTGGGGCGTGAGCTCCCAGCAAGACAAAGGCGCAGGAGCGTGTGTCCCCCTCCTGCCTGTGGTGTGGAGGGCTCAGGGCAGCCCCTTCATGTCCTGCTCTGGGTGATGGCTGGGACACGAGCTGCTCTCTGCGGGAGGAGCGGGACTGGGAGCTGCATCCCACCTCCAGCCTCGCTCAGGGGCACAACCGTGGCCTCGGGCTGCCTGCAGGAGTGTGGCACCCCTGGGACACCTCTGAGTCAAGGAGGGCGTGTAGGGTCAGCGAGGACACCGCAGTGTGTGCCCGCAGAGCCCAGCCCTGGGCCAGCGGAGGCCGCAGTGGCCGAGGGGGCCCTGAGTGATGTGATGTTGATGCTCCTCAAACCTGGGGTGGCCGTTCCCAGTGCGGGGGGTACCAAACCCCGCCGGGGGCTGTGCCCGGGGGGGCGCTCCCCAAGCCCCCAGGGGGGCTGTCCCCGATGCGCTGCACCCCAAACCCCTTGCAGGGGCTGTCCCCGGTGTGATGCTCCCCGAGCCCCCGGGACCGCTCCATCCCCCCCC
>WBMY01004779.1:861186-887827 GCA_013397315.1 Donacobius atricapilla | reverse complement strand
GGGGGGGTCGGCCCCGGGTCCGTGTGTCTGACCCCCCTCCCCCAGCCCCGGTCACCCCAGCAGCAGTGGGGGGGGTCGCTGTCTCTGCAGGATAATCCCACAATTGCATTAGCGCTGCTCCGGTTTAACGCAATTAGCCCCTAATTAGCTGCACCCTGCGGCCCTGGCTGGGCTGGGGGGGCAGCACTGCCGGGGGTGTCCCCATGCCCCATTTCCCCCCTCCAGGGATGTCCCCTGAGCAGGTCCCAGCCCAGTGTGGCAGCCCGGGACCCTGGGGAGCTGGGCAATACTCCTGTCCTTGCTGGTACCCAGTAGCAGCCTGTACTGGTGCCCAGTTCCTGCCCGAACTGGTGCCCACACCACTGCCAGTGCCGGCCTGTACTGGTGCCCAGTGCCATTCCTGCAGGGAAGTGAAATGCAGGTCCATACTGGTGCCCAGTGCCAGGCTGTAGTGGTGCTCAGTGCCAGCCCATACTGGGCCACCAAACTGGTATTTAATGCCAGCCCATTCTGGTGTCCAGGGCCAGCCTGTACTGGTGTCCAGACTGGCACCCAGTGCCACCCCATTCTCGTGCCAAGTGCCAGCCTCACGCTGATTTCTGATGCCGGCCCCTAATGTCGGACACTTCGTGCCCATCCCGGTGCCTGGTGTGCCCAGTACCAGCCTGTACTGGTGCCCAGTGCCAGCCCACAGCGGTGGCAGTTCCAGCCCACACTGGTGACCCGTACCAGCCCATACTGGTGCCCAGTGCCAGACTGTACTGGTGCCAGAGATAGCCCAAACTGGCGACTATTGGCAGTCCATTGCCAGCCCGTACTGGCGCCCAGTTTCAGCCTGTACTGGTGCCCAGTGCCAGCCGTGTGTTCATGTCCAGTGCCAGCCCATACTGGTGAGCGGTGCTGGCCCACACTGGTGCCAGTGCCAGCCCGTCCCGGTGCCCGGTCCCAGCCCGTCCCGGTGTCCCCGTGTCCCTCTCCCCACCCCGTGCTCGGCTCGGTGGCGCCGCCGCGTGGGGACCGAGGGGAGGGGAAGGTGTCAATAAGAATTTATAGACTTATAATTTATATTAATGAATAATAATTATAACCATTGTTATAATTATGATAATTACATTAACAAATTGTTATAATTAATATTAAGTATGTATTTTATCCTTACACATTTTGTGCTTTTTATTTTATAGTTAACATATACATTTTATATATAATACTTTAAAACTGTTTTAAATTTAATATTTCACATATTATATAGGTATATTTATATTATATCAAGTTGCATATATCAATATCATTGCATTACATAATATTTTAGTATTGTATCTTATATAAATTTTATCTGCATATTTACACATCCTCCATACTTCATATTTATCAGACATTTAATTTCTATTTAATAGCTATTTATAATTTTTATCCTCATATTTTTATATTTGATATTTATTATGCACATTTTATTTATATAGTTTTATTTTTGTGTATATATACACACACCTCATACACACACAGAGTCCAGGGGCAGCCCTGCCCCTCTGACCAGGCCACACACAGGGTGTTGGCCACCCTTTGTTCCAACCAGTTGCCTTAAAAGAAATCAAATCAAATAAAAATCCATTTATAATTTATGTACTAAAAGTGGGAAGCGGTGCTGGAGGAAGCCTGGACAGCAGCTCCTGGTTGAGCTCAGGGAAGCCGAGAAGGAGCAAAAACAACCCTGGGAGCTTGGAGTTGTCCCTGTCCCCACCTCAGGGACCAACTCCCAGCTCTGCTTTCCCTGCTTGGGCTGATTTCCCCCTTTTTCCTGCCCCTTTCCAGCTCTGTCTGGGGGTTGTGCTATTGGGTGCTGCACTCCAGCTCCGTTTACCTGGGCACGTCTGGAAATGTCAGCTGGATCTTGGAGCACCTCTTAACCTTCAGCGTTCCCAGGGAAGGCGGCAGCGATTCCCCGGCAGGGCCTGGGCTGCAGAAAAGCAGGAGGGGGAGATGCTCGCAATGCTCAGGGAGGAGAGGGAGACAAATCAATTTTTGCGACTAAATTTAGCCTCAAATATCAAGTTTAAAAATAAACTTCCGGGAAACTTGTTGGTTAGAGGGTTTATTCTAAAGGTTTGTGCTGCCAGCTCACTCCCTGCTCCGTTGTCTCAACATCGCCGGGACACTGGAAGGGAACTTCAGAAGATGCTCAGAGAGGAGAATCTTATTAAATATCCAAAAAATCGTGGGACACCCCACCTGGAGGGCCCCTTGCCTGTGTAAGACCCCCACCACAGCGCTGATGCCCTAAATAACCCCCAAACCTTTTTAACCTCTTTGGGGTTGTAGACAGGGAGGATTTTTGAGAAAATCACTTCCTCTGCTCACACCATAGAACCCCGATTTGTGCTGATTCTTGATGCTTCTTCTCCAAGAAAATGAAACCAGACATGGATAGGGAGAAATATGTGCAAAAATTTTGCTTTACTCATCCTTTATTGAAGACCCATCTGGGCCCCTTCCCTCCCCACTTGCTCCCAGGACTGAGGGGTTTGAGGGCAGTGAAAGTTGACAAGATTTCACAGCAGTTTTTTGGTGCAATTTCCCTTCAGTGTTGGTACATCTCTCAGGCTTGCAGCCACTCCAGCAGAATCAACAGCCTGCACCCAATTGCTCTGAAATTAACTTAAACTAAGCAGATAAAACACCCCAGTAATTTTATTGCAATTTGGCTCTGCTGAACATTGAAGAGCATCCGAAAGGCGGCTCTTGCTGGAGGGTGTCCAACGTGCTCCAACCACAATGTGCCCCTTTCCTTTGGCTCCTCCACCCTCTGGACCCTCCCAGGACCCCACATGGAGCAGGATTTTTTTTCAGCTCTGAATTTTTGCAGCATCCCCAGTGTTGGTCCTCTCCAAACATCACAAGCTGCTGGAGCTGCTGGAGTTCACACAGAACATCTGGGTGTTGCCTACCTTGGGTCAAAATCTTTGGAAGAAAAACCTATTTGGCCCTAAAGGAGAAGTTTTTAAATACTGGCTTTTACTCAAAGCTCTCAGCTTAGGTGGGGCTGCAGGTGATTCCTCAGTGGAGGCAGCAGCTGCTCACACCAAGTCCCTGCTGAATCATTTTCCACCAGATCCTCGTTCCAGCTCCAACTGGCTGCTCAGATGATGAGAAAGCCTCCTGAAAACTGGCAGAAAACATCATTCCTGTTGGGGGGATGGATGAAGAAACCAGATAGCAAAGAAGCTTCGGGTCAAAGGAGAAGAGGATCCTGCAGCTCTGAGGGACAGAGTGGCTGCTGTTGGAATTTCTGGACACTGGAGAGGGATGCAGCAATGCCTGTGGGCAAACAGTTTTTCCTGCCTAAGCTCAGCAAGGCTAAGCTGCCTCGTTCAGCCCAGATTCCAGGAAATCCATGTGGGAACCAAATGTCCATAGTATCTGCGGAACAGTAGGAACAGCAGGAAAGAGGGATTCTGATGCTCAGGTTTGCAGTGAGCACAGGAGATGCGGTTGGAGTTTTGTCCTTCTGAGAGATGGAAGCAAAGATTAAATGAGATGTACAATCCTTGGAGAGGGGAGGAAACCGTCAGGTCCCATCTTCTGGAAGGCGACTGCGAATGTTACAAATTCCCTTTAATATTCTGGCAGGACTCAAACCCCCTCCTCCACTCCTCCTCCTCCTATTTTGAACCATTATTTCAGCACCTTTCTCTCGGAGATTCTTTCTCTGTTTTCCCAAACCTTCCCTCTTATTGGAGCAGTCAGCCAGACTCTGCCTGATACATTCCTATCCCAGAAATCCATGGAGACCCTTCCCCAAATTCCCTCTGGGACAAGCACCTACCCTGCGACTCCATGGCCACCCAAGCCACACACTCACTCTGCATAAAACCAGCAGAAGGGGCAGAGGGACCAGGTCTCCTATTTTTTTTTATTCTTCCTGTGGACAAAATAATAATAAAGAAAATTCTAATTGGTACCCGTAGCACAGAAGCAGCAGCCTTTATCATCAGTTCTTGTGGTTTAATGAAATAGAGCAGCAATTCCCAGTTCTCTCCCCAGTGATCCCCAGCAAACAGCTCTGTTTGGTTTCCACGGGAGCGGCCGAGGCCCCCGGAGACATCTGACATGGAAAGCTTAAAGAAAACTCACAAGTGTCTTTTATAAAATGTTCACTTTGGGCTGTAACAAGCTGTGGCTGAACAGCTCCAAGGCTTCCACTCCAAACATGGGATGCAGATTCCCTGTGGAAGGGTTCACTCCACGCTCCTGTTCATCCTTCCCAGGATCTTCCTAACATCCACCTTGAGATCCTGAAGTGGTGTGGGGATGGGGAAGATGGTGCTGCTGCTGAGGGAAGGTGAGGAACTCAGAAAAACACCTGAGCTTTACTCATGGCTCGAGGAGCAGAGCAGGCACCCAGCACCCAGCAGGGAGCAGAGCCCTGTGCTGGAAGCAGAGGTGAGGAAAGCACGGACCCATGGATGGACAGAAAGGCAAGAGGAGCAGCAGTGTGAGCCCCAAAGGTTGGTGAGCACCCACAAGGGGCTCCTGGGAGAGCCCAGCGGGAAGGAACATTCCTGGCCTTTTGGTTCCTCTTAATTCTGCACCACGCAGAGAGAAAAAACCACGGGAGGTTTTTCCACGTTCCCAGGAGAGCAGGGCACAGCTCCGACCACACAAGACACCACAAGGCTCTTCCTTTCCTCACCCTGGTGACAGTACCACAGCCAGACCCCATCCCTGGGCACCCACACCACAGATCCAACCCTTGCTCCCACCATCCCGCCTGGGAATGAGGCAGGACCGCGTTTCTCTTTAGGGGTGAGCAGGGAAGGATGGCGAGCCCATCACAACGAGGCTGCTGCAGGGGTGAAAAGGGTTGGTTCGAAGAAAAATCTCACTCCCAGACCAAAAGGAAAGGTTTCAGTATATTTTAATAGTAAAATGATTCTTATTTTTTTCAAGCAATGTCCCACCTGGATGAGTCTCAGCAGGATTTTTGCTCCCCGGTCCTGCTGTACCGGGGCAAAGCCTCGGAGGTCGTGGCTGTACCTGTGCAGAACAGTCCCCAAAAACTCACAGCGTGCTGCCAACACCACCAAACACCTCCCAGGCAACCACCACCACGGCACAGGACTCTGCTCAGGCTCTCAGGAGAAGAGCAGGAGTTAAAAATTAGCTTTAGTAACAGTCTGGGTTAAGATTTGGAGCAGGCTACGGAACAGAGGAGAGGCCAGGGGTTTATTTAGTAAAAAGGTACAGACTCAGGGAGCAGAACACCTTACAGTGACTGACTGGGCAGGGAGGGGTGAGGTCAGAGCACAGCCCTCGCTGGGGTTGGGTTGGGGATGGGGAAGACGACGGGGTGACTGTAGGGGAAGCAGCTTCAGACTCGAACTCTGGCTCCAACAGAATGGATTCAGAAAAATATTGCATGAAAAGCCTCAGGGTTTTCGTTCTTTCATAGATGTATATTTACCAGTTTTCACACAGACTGCAGGAATACGATTATAAACAATAAATTAGGACTTCATGTTGCTATCATTTGGCATAACACAATCAGGCAATTTTTCCTTTTTTTAAATATAAGGCAACACAAGCCAACACATAATTTAATCCGTCTTTAGTCAAATTGCTTAACTTTGCTCAGGAGTTACCACTAAAGAACGGGTTATAGTACACTTAAAAGAATTTAAATAATGACATAAGTGTACTAACTTACGCAAGGAGTCAGAAACGTACTCTGCTAAGCTTTGAAACCTAAATATTTGTTACAGCCCAGGACTACACATTCTAAATTAAAAAAATACAAATAAATGTTTTCTAATTTTCCCATTTACGAAAAACTTTTAAGAATCTCTAGCCAACTATGACGTCACTTCAAAACTTTTTTTTTTTTAACTTTTTTTTTTTTAAATTTTGTATGATGTCTTTAAGATTTTTTAAACCATGCTCATTAAGGAAAGTTCAAGGAGCAAATACTTAAGGCTTTGTTTTTCCAAGGGCTGTGAGGGAGGCCAGTGGATGGCAGAGGCCAGTGGGTTCACCCATACACAATGCTACTCAAACCCACACTACCAGGCGACATTCATACAGAAATATTACACTTAAAAGTTACAGTGTAGAGCAATATTTTTTAGCCAGTGTACATAGAAAGAATCAATGCATTTATTTTTTTAAATTTTTTCTTCTTCTTCCTTTTTTTTGTCTTTTTTTTTTTTTTTTAATTTCCAAACTTGATTGTGATCATTATGTTCAAGTATTAGTCTCGTTAACAGAGATGAGGAATTTTCTACTTACAATAAATTTGGCTGTTAGAAAGGAAAGGGATGTTTTGGTACACTGAGGAGAACAAGATGCTGAGGTTACCCAGTAGTTAGTGTCCTACAGTCACTGACTCAACTGGCTGCTGGATGTGACATGGGGAAGGAACAGAAGGAGTTAGGCACCAAGACCCTGGGAAAAAGGGATGTTATAAATAGCTTCGCTAATTCCCAGGGAGAAGAATTGTTCCATTACATCTGCTGGGGTGTTTTGATGGAGAGGAACAGGGGACTGTCAATCCCACAGTGGCTTGTGAGAGAAGCTTTGATTCAGACCAACCGCCTCCCATCCCACAGCGGGACCACGCTCGCTGCACTGCGGATGGGCTGAGCTGCATCTCCTCACCCTGACAGTAATTCCAGCTTCCAGAGAAGTGGCTGAACCCTTTTTGGAGTTGTCCGTGGGCCTGGATTCCCTTTCACATGAGGCTGGCCAGACTCCTAGCAGCGAGGGATTCAGACAACGTGAGCTTTGAGGCTGGTGGAAGGGCAGTGGGGAACACAAAGAAAGGCAGCTCCCCGTGGCTGCCTTAGTCCCAAACCCACTGTTCCCCTCCTCCATACCCTGTCCAGAAAACAGAAAGTGTCAGAAAAATCTGCCAGACTTCTGACGTTGGACTAAGTCTAAATGAGAAACGTGGGCAAGAAACAGCTGAAAAGCTTCTCCCTCTATTAAAGCCTAAATACATACCCCTAGCTGGCTCTTTTCAAACGCAGGCTCTTTTTCAGTTACACAGGCCTCTAGACAGTGCAAATGGTCAATGTTTAATGCATTAATGAAATGGGCTTTCGAGTTGAAAATAAGCCCTACTCCCTGACAAAATTCTGTTGCTCTTAATCTTGTGAGGAAATTGAGACGGAAATGGAAGCAGCTACGCTACCTCGCTCTCCCCGGAGCTGGAGAACAGACGCGGCTGCGAAACCCTGCAGCAACTCAACCTCAGTCCAGCGAGGAGCTGCTCAGCAGAAGGCAAAAGGAAAAGCTGCACAAAGGGGGACTCTGCGGTGAGGAGACAGCTGTGGCGTGAAGTAGTGTAATGAAATTCTTTGACACAAAAGGCATGTTAAATATTTGATGCATAAAGGAGAGAGATAACATGTAAGCAAAGCTCTTTAAATATACAGTATGTCTTCTTCCAATGGGCACTATAATGATCACACAAGTTTGCAAGTTAAAAACGCCTTGCTTATTAATTAAAATTAAGACTAAAACCTATAATTTTTTTTTTTTTTGTCTGTGAAAGTGACTGCAGCCTATCTATACCCTGGGTGTTGAATATGAAGATTTCGACTATCAGTTGGTTCAGGTGCTCGGTTCATGGGAGGCCGATGGACTTTTCCTAGCATGGCCACGTTCTGGTCTCGGAAGCAGGACTGCTGGAAGTCCCCACTTAGGTAATCCATGGTCTGCATCACATTATTCTGGCTGGATGGGCCAGCTCCAGCTCTGTAATGAGTTCCTCCTGCACAATCCAGCGGCGCTCCCGCTGGCTGTCCCCCGTGGAAAGGCATGGCGAGGTCCTGGGACCCAGAGCTGTCACTGTTGGGCGTGGGCAGAATGTTATTCCAGAGGGGCTGGAAATAGTGCCCATTGGTATATGGCAAAGGTCCCTGCAACCCGTTCACAGGCGGAGAAGGTGTAGGCTTCTCGATGGGGGGCTTCAGGCTGAAGGACTGGCCCATGCACAGTTCTTGAGGGTAGTTGGAGGTTTTGCCAGGGAAACTCTGCCCTGCAATCTCTCTCTGAGGGTGCTTCCCTGCGAGTCCAGCAGGCCCAGCAGCATCCCCACACATTTGCTGCAGATGTGCAAGCTGGTGCTGGTTCCACGCAACCGATTTGATTTCGTTCTGGTAGGCGGGCGGCACCCTGTTAATATTGACCATGGGCACATTAACAGAGGCAGGAGGAATAGCAGCAGCAGCATGGTCGACAGGGTTTACTACACAGGAAGGCATGGGTGTAGGGACATTGTGAGTAGATACCCTGGTACTTGCATTGATAAGCAGGTTGCGACTTATAGGGCTGGGGTTTGCAATCTGTCCCTCACACACTGAGGTAGTGCTAATGCCAGCTCTGGCCTGGCAGAACTGGTTAATCTGGTGCACAATGCTGCTCAGGTCCGGTGGCTGGTTCTGCTGCAGGGTGGCAGCCATAGAGAGGGGAATGGTTGAGGTAGACACGGTCACATTCGGCGGCGCGTCTGCGTCCGGCATCTTTCTGCCTCCATGTAAACCCGGCTGCAGCAGCGGATTCGGGGGGTGCTGCAGGGTCTGGTGTGCCATGGTCTGAGGGTGCTGCAAGCCCTGCGGCTGCTGCATGTTCTGCGGGTGCGGCAGCGCCTGCGGGATCCCCTGAGGGTGCGGTAAGCTGGGTGGCTGTGGAATACCCTGAGGGTGCTGCGGGATGCTCTGGGGGTGCGGCAAAGTCTGTGCATGCTGGAGAGCCTGCTGGCGAGCGAGCGCCTGGGGGTGGGATAAAGTGCTTGGTGCAACGTACGGCGTGGAGGGGGGGTTCATCATCGCCTCCGGCAGCAGGCGCGCGCGCTTCCCGTCAAAGTCCTTGATGATTCCTTTCGCTGGGGATTTGACTATGGCCAGCAGACCCGTTTTCGTGGTGGCCTGAGACGGGTAGGGGCTGTACCTCTGGCCCGAAGTATCGAGTCCGTTCACAGTACGGCGTATGTGTTTCCTCTGGGG
This sequence comes from Donacobius atricapilla, assembly GCA_013397315.1. NCBI lineage: Eukaryota > Metazoa > Chordata > Aves > Passeriformes > Mimidae > Donacobius > Donacobius atricapilla. The sequence continues at coordinate 878,825 of WBMY01004779.1, read as the reverse complement.
AACCTTGACGCTGTTTGGAAAGATCTTTATAGTCAGTGGATTGTTGGCGACCTTCTTAGCATAAGCATCCAATTCTGCTGGGGTAGGATACTGTGCAGATCTCATTTTCTGTGTAGTGTCCCCTGTGGAGAAAGGAAATTCGTCAGTTCTGGTAAGCAAGGGATCAACCCCAGGGCAAGACAGTCACACAAGGGTAGAAAATCTCCAAGGATTCAACTTCATCTTGCCAGACCAGCGGGTCATGCAGCAGATACCTCATCCCCTTTATTACCTGGTGACCAACACAAGCCCCAGTTCAGCTTAAGGCAAGACCTGCCCACGGGAGCAAAACAAAACCATGTTCTCATGACAGTATGTTTGCAGTTGGACAAAAACAGGTAATGTATTATAAACATCAGATTATCTCCAGCTGAAATATTCCTCATGGCTTGCAGTGGTGGGCTGGTTTTTATTCTCTTAATTTAAGCTGCCTGCCCATAGCTCTTCAAACCATTCTCAGTATTTTTACCATGGAATTAAAAATCAGAAAGATATAAATTAAACATGAAGCGCCTGTAATCCTGAGTTGAGAACCATACTTGTGGGCTGACCCTAGCTGGGCACCAGGTGCCCCCAAAGCTGTTCTGTCACTCCCTTCCTCAGATGGGCACGGAAGAAGAAACACAGGGTCAGAATAAGGAAGGGGAGATATCACTCACCAACTACTGTCATGGGCAAGACTTGGGGAAATTTGTTTAGTTTATTACCAATCCAATCAGAGTAGGGTAACAAGCAGTAACACCAAATCTTAAAACCCCTTCCTTCCACCCCTCCCTTCTTCCCAGGCTCAACTTCACTCCTTTCTCCACCTCCACAGCACAGGGAGATGGACACAGCTGCCTCACCATGGTCTTCCCCATGGGCTGCATGGCAATCTCTGCTCTGGTGCCTGGAGCACCTTCTCCCCCTCTGTCTGCAGTATCCTGGGGGTCTGTGCAGAGCTGTTCCTCTCACATGTTCTCACTCCTCTCTCCAGTTGCAGTTGTGCAGGTTTTTACCCCCTTCTTAAATCTGTTGTTCCAGTGGTGTGTCCGTGCTGGAGCCAGCTGGCATTGGCTCCATCAGACATGGGCAAAGTTTTTAAGCAGCTCCTGCATCCCCCCACTACCAAACCCTTACCCTGCAAACACAATCCACATCAAAGCTTCAGCTCAAGCCTCCATTTACACCCCACTCCTTTCCTAGGTGCTGACATCTGAAAGCACTTGGAGTGTCTTTCTGTGCATTAGGAAGCTCTTGTCAGCCCAAGCTCAGCAAATGGAAGGAGGCTGATTATTTTATGGCCTGCAATTATTTCTTCAGCTGACTTTTCAGGGTGGCACTTTCTAAGGACAACATCCCCACATCACATGGCAAAATGATGTGATTACCTCGCAGGATTAAAAACATGCTACTCCCCAGACAGAGACAAAAGGCTTCTGGAGACAGAGGTGTGGTTTCACTTCCTCTGATTTATCAGACACCTACCCGACTCAAAAGCTCCAACTGCTTCTGCAAAGAACTTCAGAAATCTAGGGAAATGCATGTGTGTCTCTTGCCATAATCATATTCCAGGCAGAGAGTTGGGCTGATTCCCACCACAGCTCTGCTGCCAAACTTGTATGGGACTCCTGCTGATTTTATAATCTTCAAATAATGGCTTGCAGCTTTGACAGTCCAATTTAGCTTCTGCTTGATTTTCCCCCCTCCGTCACCTTGTAAACAGTTCACTGGAAAAAAATGCCTATCCTTTTTCCTACATTTTTCAGCATCCCTGTGCTATTTGCTGTGCTGAGAGAACAGGGAATGTGGCAGCCACCCAAGAACACCCCAGCCCCATATCTGACCCAATGAAATTTAATGCTCCAGCAAAGAGCTTGCTGCTCCCAGGCAAACAGCCCATCCTCTTGAAAATCCACCTCTGATTCTTTCAAGCAAATTGCCTCTGAAAGATGAGTACCAGCCACTTCTCTCTTTGCATCCTGCAGCTTCCTGTTGTAACAGGTGAGGGAGAGCAACTCTGCTCTAAGAGCTCTCAGAAGAGAAAGGTCAGAAAATGGAAAATAGAATGGATACCAAAAGAAAGGTTAATTATAGAAGTATTAAAAATATCTTCTGTGAAATAAGAAGCTTTACGAGCAGTTTTGCGTTCCATCTCTAGCACAGCTCGTACCACGGCGCCAGTTATACCTGTACTCCCTGTGCCGTCCAGACACTGGCACATATCATCCCTTTCTCCTAATCAAAGGAAATATTAACCCAAACATCCTCTCTGTGCACATCCCTGTACCTGTCTCTGCAGGCAGGTGGTTCATAGCTGCCCTTTTGAGCCAGCTGCTGCGCTCCTAACAGAGAGGAGAGCCTCCGAATGGCATTTGTCAGTATTACCTTGCCTCAAAAGCCAAGGCCTTCATGAACTCCCAACCTTTATTTTTAGCACTGCCCATGCTCATTAAGGTCTGTTTCTTCCCCAAGACATGACCCTGGCAACCCCCCATAAACCAGAGAAGAACCAAAGGACAAAGGACCCCATACCTGTCTGTGTTATGGTTTATGTTATGCTTGCAGACACTGTCACATTCTATTTTCAGATGAAAAATTAAGGAGATACTTTAAGACATCTTTGCCATCAAAATCTCCCAGCCTGGTTCACATTTCTATAGGCAAATCAGTGAATTAAATATAAACACTAAACAGACGCACTGAGTATTCTCTTACCCCATCATCTGATTTTCTGTTACACAGAAGTTTCAGGAAGCAGCTAAAACATGGGTCTTTGAACAGGCTGCAGCCATCAGTCAGTCAGACACACCTCTACTCCCAAACCTGGAAGAACTCCTTCCTCTGAGAGAAATTAACCCCTCAATTAAACTTAAATGACACCCCAGCACCAAGTCTGGCATCTACTAAAGGCAAACCACCTTTTAAATCCCTTGGATGGGATCTTCTGAACCCAACCACCATTCCAAGCAGCACCTGGTTTATGTACAGGTAAGATGAAGCTCCTTTTACTCCAGGCTAACTCAGCCATGTTACTCAGGCTGAAGGTGATGTATTTCCGAGTACCCCAATGTGCTTTGCTAGTAGTTCCATAGGCAAGATTCCATGACTATAATAATTAAGGCAGTAAAATATTACGAGAAAGGCATTACACAGTGAGCAAGAATCTGAATATCCCATACAAATACCCTACAAACTAATAAAGAACAATTAGTTCTGGTAACTAAGCGAATGAAAAACCTGCTAGAATAGTCTGAAAGAAAATGCTGGTATTGGAATATCATCACTGTGTGCAAGAGCAAGAATTCCAGATCAGGCCATAATAAAATGATGAGGCAACGGCAGAGGAAGAAGCTTCGTTAGGAAAACAATGGGATGAGCTCCAGGAAGCTCCCTAATGGTGAATGCAAGGCAGAATACGTTTATTGAAAAGTAATTATTTCATGTTTATTATAAGGCAAAGCTGTGCATATGAGCAATTACCCCAATCAACTGGTGAGCTGCAAGTTCACAACTCCTGCTAACCCCGTGGCAGCTGATTCCTCTGGTCACACTCCTGGTCTCACCACTGGAGCTATTTTTGTTATGGAATGAGACAGATTTCCCTGCCTCACCTCAGCACTAATGGAACATCTTTTAAGTGCATTTCACATTAAGACTTTAAAACCCACTGCTTTTAAAAGCTGCCTATGGTTAAATTTTCATTATCATTAAACAAAATACAAACAGGCCTTCAGGACTGCTGTCCTAATGAGAGCTCCTACACTAGGGCAAGCCAGAACCAGCTGTGTCTACCTTCTGCATAAAACTCAATTTCAGCACTTTCTCTAAAGGCTTGATAGAAAGAACGCTCCCAAAAAGACTCAGTTTAGCTGATATAAACCCATATTCAGGCCAGTCTCCTCTTCTCTGATGTCCCCTCCCAACAAAATACTTCCAAAGAAGCACCTTTCACTTGATTTTCACCATTGTCACAGAAAAATGACCTTTTTTTCTCCTCAGAAGGTTTGGCACTGCTGCTATGTCCAACAGCAGCTGCAAACACAACCTGAGCAATCTCGCCTCAAATACCCCAGTTGACCAGTCAGGTTTATACTGGAGTCACTGGGAGGAAGGCAAGACTATTGATACTGGGCCAATGAAAAATCCACCGTGTGGAAAAGTATGAATTCCAGGGTTAGCCTGAACTCAGGCTGGAATTCAACAAAAAATACTGAAATTGGAAGTCCTTTAGTCATCAGTTTCTAAAGGAAAAAAGGTGCATATTAATCTACCCAACTCCTACTGCACAGACCACTTGTAAGAACAAGCCCCTTATCAGAGAGTGAATATTGAAAAAAAAAAAGGTAATTGAGCTAATGTGGATTTTTAAGCACTAATAAAAGGTCTGATCCAGAAAACGACACTTAAAAATTATTAACACAAACACTGTAAGTCTGAAGAAAGGCAATCCTGTGGAGTTCTGTGTCTTTTATAAAAGCAACACCACTATTATTATAGCCTGCTTCCAGCCCCCATCAAAAGTCACAAGTCACTGTTCATTAAAAAATGCTCATTAACTCAGCTCTGCCCTGGCCAGGGGCTGGGCCACTCATGCATCTCCAGCAGAAGAGAAATGCACCAATTAATCGTGCCCACATCTGCAGCAAGGCTGAGCGAGGCCTGTACCAGCAGCCTCATCTTCCACATAAATCAGAACAAACCCAACAGCTGAGCATTACCACTGCCAGCCCGTGCCTGCCAGCTACTTTATGTCCTAAATTCTTTGAAATGCAGTTCCCAAAGCTCTTTACTGAACAGGACACAGCAATGCTTTCAGCACATGGACCTGCAGATCTCCAAGAAACAGCATCAGGTACCATCAGGTGAGAAGAACTGCCCAACATACCAGCATGTTGCCTTGTAAAGCTGTAATTAGCAAATACCTGATTTATGCACAGCTGCCCTCACATGAACCTCAACATTTTGCTTTCAGAACTAAGCTCTGACAAAGAAATCTCACGCAATGCACAGACCTGGGCACGTCCTCACCCCACAGGCTGTCAGCAACGCTCACACAGGAAAAAGGAAAGAGAAAGGAGGGGATGCCCAGTCTGATGCCATCACCAATCCTCTGATGAGTGAAGATTTTTATTGTTGCTGAGTGTCATTACAATTACCAAGTCCACGAGTCAGCAGAAGTGCTGTGAGGGAGCTCAGGTGTGTACGTGAACTGTGTCAGTCACTTCTAGCAGGACCAGGACCATGAGCAGGTCACCCCTAAGTGCAAAATTATCTTCCCTATTTATTTTCTGCAGCATCACAAGCCTCACTATATGAACAATTTAGCTACAAGTGGACTGTAAATCACTTGGGTTTAAAAAGCAAAGAGTGCCTCAGCAAACTGAGATTTCCCAATGCACATTTCAAACACGAGACAGGTCGCAGCCCTAAGAACCACGTACTCAGACCTTACATAGAAACCTTGGCATTTCTGAAATTGCAGCTGAACAATCAATGTGCTACTTCAGTGATAAAGAGGAGAGACAGAGTAAGAGTTAAAAAAAACTCTAGTCAAGTAAACTTACATTCATTCCCAAGCACAAGTTGTTCTTAAAAATACCAGTACAACTATGAAAAAAATGACTGAAGTTATCAAAAAAGAATTATCAGAGCACTCTGCAGACATATTTTCAGAGGCACTGAAGAGACATCAGAAAGAAGACGGAAACTTTGAACTTTAGTAATTTGGGCTAGCTCACTAATATTTGCAGTATAAGCCACAGGTATGTAGAGCAAGAGCTGCTGACCTCAAAAGGTTTGCATTAGACTGATACAACTTTTATTGGTGTCTACGAGTAATTGCACGAAGGGAAGTGAAAAAGACTGAGGAAAAAGTGTTGAGAAGCAAATCAGCTGGCACACTTTTAGCACAAAACCTTTTTAGCAGAGAGGCACAAATCTCACAGGAACCTCACTTGCTGCATCCTGCTGTGGTTAAAATTAACCTTTGCAAAGCCAGGAACAGAGGAGCTGCACACGTGAACCTCTACGGCCATTTCTCAGAGCCTTTATTGACAGATGCCTTGAAGGCATAACAAAAGAAAGATTCTACATTAAATAGTTTTTCCACTGTATCCTAAATGTTTATGTCACAGCGGTACCAGAGCCAGATTTAACAGTTAACCACATCCTGCAGACAAAACATCACTCACATTTCTGAAGTCCAGTGTTCATCTGCGTGTAAGAAAGAAGCTGAAAGGAGAGGTCGCCTGGTCCTGGCAGACAGGCCAGCATGGCAGACAGGCACTAACACAACATGGGGCATTCACTCCTCTGCACACTGCAACAACAGAGAGACAATTCAAAGTTATAATACAAGGAGGAACAGAGAAAAGAAAGCGGCAAAGAGCCATCCCTGGGTGAAGGCCTGACCAAGCACAGATGCGCAACCGCTGCTCCAGTCCTGACTGCATCTCCTAACGGCAACGGAAATACTTCAAGAACTGGGTCATCTGCAGGGTTAAACCCAAAATAGCTGCCTCGCTCTCTTCTGCTACTTGACACACAGAGAATAATCCATAGCTCTGTCCTCACATTTCAAAGGTGGTTGTTACGAATGGTAAAGAAACCACCATCACTCATTTCACTACGCTGAAACGCACTGGTATCCACCAAGGCAACTTCTCTGGAGAAATCCTGTCAACTGCTCTTTTGCATTTAACAAAAAGGCATGGCATGCATAAATTGAAGGCAAAGTATGCAGCAGTCTGCCCTGTGGCAAGATTAAGCTGCATGCTACAGCTTGTAATTTCTGTGGTCCATTAGGCTGAAAGATGAATGGCTCCAACTTCCTTCATTTCAGCAGAGACTGGCTAACCCAAGCGGCTGTGGGGCAGACAACAGCAAGATGCTCACAAAGGCACTGCAGAGATGCCACCATCCTCTTCTGGTTGGTCCAGCATTTAAGAAATCAAACCTTGAAATGGAGCACTAAAGCTCTTTGTCTATAAACATGGCACAACTCCCCTCAAATCCCACCACTGCTATGCAAAGAGGGATCCCAGCAACAAGGCTAACTGGGGCTCAAAGTGTCCAATGTTACTAGAATTACAGAGATTTAAGCTGGAACAAGATCCGTAAAGGCCATCTGGTCCAAGCCCCTGCTCAAATCCTCCTGGCTGCAGCACTTTAGAAAGTTCTGGGGAACAGGGTAACAGAACCAAGCTGGAGAAATCAGTAGATTTTTTTTCTCCTTGTCCAGATGTCCACAAGCATCAGTACTGCTATACAGAGCAAAACACCTAAGGAGCAGCGAGAAAGGCTTTGGGACTTGTTATACGACCTCCAAAACATGGGAAGAGTCGAAGGATTCAAGACATGTAAGCTGATTTAGTTTCAGTCATTGTTTCACACACCCCAATTAAAACAACTGGGGAGGCATTCAAAGATCAAAAGCAGGGCAAGGAGAAAGCTCCAGCCCAGACATGAGAAGCCATATCCGCCAAAACCTCTCAGAGGCCAATTCTGAAAGAGTCTCACTGCTGAGATGGCACAAACAATGCTTTGACAGCGATGTGACACCACCAGCACCGCCACCTTCATGCTCCAGAAACCTCCCACAGCAGATTTCTGCAGAGACCTTTTAAAGACTTGAGCGCAAAACCTCACCTTAGGCCACCAGCACAGGTCAGACTGCCCATGGAACGCTGGCACCAACGGAGTGAACAGCGTGGACTCGAAGCTTTCCTGCAGCACAGCAATTACTGACTGTGTACAGTTCATTAGCTCCATGTTTATGCATCTCCTCAGCTCAACACGCAAAGGTTGATTAAACCAACGGCCAAGAAATCTCATACAAATATTAATTTATGAGAGCTTCTGCATCTTCACTGCGTGAGTGCTCTCCAGAGCTGACCGAGTGTGGCTGAGTGAGTCTGCTGGGTGCTGCTGTGACTAATAAAAATAGTTTTGGGCACTGAATGTCAGTCTGACAATGCAGGCGGTTGCCCATTCACCCTTCCCACACAGAGTAACACAGACACCACCTCACCAAGGAGCAGGGCTGACAGAAACCATCAACAGAGCCTGTTTGTATCATTCTCCATTTCATTCCTAGGAGACAGCAACAATCTGCACTGCCCAAAGTCCAGGATATGTAAAACCCTGTAAAATAAACCTAAACCTGGTTTTTCTTCTGATTCTCTGTAGGAGATGGAATTCCCGGAGTCATTCAGAAATGATGGCTGGAGACCTGTCACATCCACAACATCAAGGAATTGCTTGAGGAACTGAAAAGTTGCCCAGCCTTTATAGATGAGATTCAGTCGTGACTGTGGGTACACAACATTCAGTGAAACTTTGCAAACAGCCCGTGGGCAGCAGTTCCTCATCCCAAATCATGCCCAGCAAGACCAAAAAGACAAAACAAGAATCCAGCTCCTTTTAATCAGAAGACAAAACCACTGTGAGTTGTCAGAGCTTTACCTGAGTAAGCAACAGAAACATCTACAGTCAGCAAGAAAAAAATAATAATTGTATTTTCCTTTTTTCTTCATTTCATCAACTTCAGAAGGCTGGCACAAACAAGACCTATTTCTCAGTGAAAAGCAGACAAACAAAATTAAGAGCCTTCACTGTAGACAGAAAAACAGATCACACTATTCCCATATTCATCTGAGCATCCACCTTTTACTCCAATAACGTTTGACGCCAACCAAGGATTCACTTCCTATGCCTGCAGGGCCAAAGGAGGTCGGTGTCTAAAACATTATTTAATTGATGGCAAGTTCATGTGCAGCCCTGAAGAGCACAGCCGCGCTCTGACTGAGGGAGCAGCATTTCTGGCAGCAAGATGCAGGGAGGTTTTGCTCACCTGCTCCATCATTAACGCTCATTAGAGCCTGAACTGTGAGGCTCTCAGAAAGCCTCTTGCTGAAGTGCCCCAGCGAGGTGCACACAGCAATACACAGGATAATGGCACATTAGGAGCGAGAACAAGTGATTAGGAGTGGTCACAGCATTCACCTCGGAATAGCCAGGCTCCTGCTACATGACAGCAGTGCTTCCTTGAAGGTCAAAACATGTATTTACAGAAGCTTTAGCTCCAGTATGGAGAGCAGTGTTTTACAGAGAGCTATAAAGGCAAGTTGTTCCCGCAGGCAGATAATCGTTTTAGGTAATGCCAAAGGTTCATAAAAGACTGGGGCGGCAATAGTAATTTTAAAGGAAATACTGGACTTACAAAAATAACTTGAAGTGGAAGCCTAATATCGCTCCTTTAGCTTGATTTGCAGTAAACAAATTGATGACATCTAGGTCACTGCTAGCATTAGAAATTCAGTATTGTATAGAAGTGCTGACCATAACTCCATCACTGAATTCCTTATTATAATTAAAATCCTGCTTTCGTTTTTCTTCTCTATGAAATCAATACCGGTTTTCATAATCCATATCTCAGTATTTGAAAACAAACGCATTTGAAATATCCTGACAAGCACCCCACGGATTTTTTCTAGTTAGAAATTAAATAACATTTATTCCCTTTGAGATACTCAGCACCTGCATACTGCTTTCTGAGCTGACTCTTCCCCAGCATGAGCTGGCACGGACAACTCCAACTCATCACCAGCTAAAATGAACTGAAATCCCTGGCATGGGCTGTATCTGGGATCGAGCTGAGCAATACTGACTTGTCTCAGGATTGGCAGCTGGGCCCATCAGCCCCTCCTGCTTGGTTTTATTCTTTCTAATTAGTATAGAGCAGCAGACGAACTGAACTTGGCACATCAGGACCTCTCACCAGCAGATCTGGCTCCACGGTGGTGACTTGTGTGGGCACCAGCACAGCTCCAGCCCCTCCAAGAATGAATGGTGTGCTCCTGGGGGAACTGGAATGGAGAGGGTTTTGCACTACACCAGGGTCAGTCACACTGTCATCTAAACCAGTCAGCTGCAAACTGGAGTGATCTGACCAGTGGGCTGTGGCACCCAGCCACGGAGGGCTGTGAACCAGGAAAACCTCAGGTTTTAAATTGCATTTTAAACAGATTCTGTACACTGCCAACACAACGAGCTCTGTCTTGAAAAAATATATATAAAAAAAAAGATAAAGCATATCTCTAGAGGAAAACAATCATTAGATTGGAATAAATAAATAAATACATACCCCTCTTTGAAGTGATTTTAATCTAATCTGGCTGCAGGATATAATCTTAACAGCACACGTACTGCAGGATGCTCCACAAAATAGCAGGTTTAGACATGTGAACAGATTTTTCTTCTCCTAAGATTTATTAATAATTAAATCAAAGCATGCTAAGCTTAAGAGGGATTTGCAGTGCTTGGGATTTGGGGTAATTGGCACATCCTCACAATGACTATTAGGTTCAGCCTTACCTGCACATCATGGTGTTTTTTGGTCCAGGCAGCACAGCGTCCCCTGTCACCACAGGGGCTCACCAGGATGGAAGAACTCACATCCACCCACTGCCCAGGGACATCCCTGGAGAGCTAAGGATCAGTTCCACTAGAACTTACCACAATATTGCCTTTCTTGACTTAAAAAAGGTATAGTTTTCTGAATTATATTCAACGTTTAGTATTTATTGCCTCTGTGCTTCTCAGACCAGGGGGCACTTTTACAACCTAGAGTAAAACCTAGGTGTAAAGCAACTACTAGGAAATTTCTAACACAATTTTATCATCATATAAATGGACTACATATACAGTTATTGCCAAGTTTTTAGATACACCAGCCTCTGAAGCTCCCGAGAAAACACAAAGGAAACAACTCCGCACAAACCACCCCTGGCCACTGAAACATGGGAAACTGAGCTGGTTTAGAGGAAAGCAAGCTGGTGAAGTCTAAAGTTAGGTTCCTGAAAGTAAACACGCATGTTTGAAATTCCACAATTAACTCCAGGCTTGTTCACAAACCCCTAGGCCAGGAGGAAGCGGGAGCATCCACCCACACACAAAAGAAAAAGCACCAAACTATTCCAAGTTTCCAGCACCCTGGGGTCCCGAAAGCCTCTGTGTGAGAGGGTTGTTAAAGGCTTGTGGCTGCTAGGCTTCGCTTCTCCTCTGCTCTTCAGTCACAAGGTACTTCCATGAAGTTCCATATCCACCGTGAAGTTCCAGAGCCGTTGGCAGGATTTACGGCAACCCCCCGAGGGCACGCAGCACATGCCAAGTTCAGAACACATAAATGCTGCAGGCAACAACAAAAACTAACCGGGGCTGTGAAGTTTCTTTGGTACAAATGTCTGCAAGAGCTTGCCAGGAAACATAATTGAATTCGGGCCAATTTTCATGCTCCGAGGGAAACTCAGTGTGCCATTTACCCCCCTGGCAGGCTGCTCAGCACCAAGGAGAATAATTCCTTTTCCCTCTCCCAAAGTAACCTAAAATGTAGGGGTTTCAAAGACTTGCTCATGTCAACGGCAGACCTTGAACCCTCCTGCCAACCTCAATACATTCAATACGACTCCTTCCCGGCAGCTATGCTTTGCTTGACAGCATCTAGACCCATCCTGCAGGCCTCCTGCCTTTTTCCAGCTCTAAAACTGCCCTTTATTCTTGGGCACTTACCAGAATGGCCCTTTCCCAGGACTGCTGAAGAGCCAGAGATAAATCTTAGCGTTTCTTGGAAGAAAATTACCAAACTAGCACTGTATTCATCACCGGCTGGTATCACATCCTCTTAACGCTTTGTAAATGGAAAACTGCAAAACAGTGGGCAGAGAAGTTGCCCTCTGAAATGGCAATAAATCACAACAGCATCGAGTGGACTTGGGGATAAATAAATAGGAAACTGAACAATAGGAAGTCGCCTTTTGTAGCAGGGGGAGTGCACAGTCAGCACCTGCCAGCACAGGACCTTTGGCTTTCTGCATTCAGGTGGACCTTTTGTGGAGCCCTTGCAACAGTTTCAATCAAAATCAATTTTTGCTTCTTGCCATTTAATTAACTATGATTTTGCTTGTAAACCACGTCACCTTTTAGGCTGACCTCCATTTATAATGTTACTCAGGCAACAAAATTAGTTTGGTGGGGAAGGCAGAGAGAATTTAAATGCTGCCATAGCACAGCTCTGCTCCTCTCTCTGAGCTGGGATGACAATGCCCAAGAGGGAAGAAAAGGAAGCAGCTTTGGGATAACAGCACTTAAATGGAATATTGTTCATATCACACTCCTCATGCCCCAAGGCACCTGAAGGCTTCTAGGTGAGCAACTCGGAACAGGATGCAATCCACTAAAAGAAGCCAAGAAGGCGGCTCTCAGCTTCAGGTACTGCCACATGTGACATCAGCTCCATCAAATTCACTCCTCAGATAAAGCAGCAGCCAGCTCAAGGTTATGATCTTAGAGTTTAAAAAGCCTTTTTTTAGGTCTGTCCCAAGAGATTATTTTAAAACACAGTACTACGCATCTGCTGAGGAGTAGAACAGTTGGCTTTAATTGTAAGATGGATTTTTACATAGCTTCTGACCTTTCATCTAATTGAGGCCTGAAGAAGGAAAAAAAAGAGGAAAGAAAAGCTATACGTCACTTCAGTTATTAAAATCCATCAAGCTCAGACTTTAGCCTTGGGATAACCACAGCCAAAAAATTGACTTGCAAGTAATTATCACTGCTATCTGCAATAAAAGTTAATTGGACATAATTGAACTAAAGCCCTAATCTGAATGAAGCTGTTGCTGGCAAGAAGCCTGCTCCTGCCTGCACTCTGCAAATGGAACTGCTAGCAGGAAAATGGACAAACACGAGGCTGCTTTACAGTCTGCCCACTGCAAACCAGAGCAGTTCTGCAAACAGCTCGTTAGCTGGGCCAAGATAAAGCCATTATGAGGTGAGCCCGTCCTCACCAAACACACCCTTCAACTACACCCAAGCAGGGCGATGGCACAGAGTTTCAAAAAACAAGTTTCACTTTTACAGACCTCTTAATTACAGGCAGTGAAACATTAGATTCACGTCACCAGACGCCGGTTTTATCAGCCCCCCAACGCTGTCAATACCGGTACAAATAATGTACTTTTTGAGCACGTAAAGATACCGACTCAAAAGGTTTTCAGTGCTGATAATTTACCACCTTCATGCAGTTCAATAGCCTTTCCTGTTGTAGGACCAGCTTCTTTCATCTCTGCAGCAGAGCAGACAATTAGCTGCTTTCTGTGCTCAGCCCATGCAGGTGGCTGGGGGAAGGGAGCGTTCAACTCAATTCCTGCTGATTCGTCCATTTATATTTTGCATTTTTGTTAACTAACAGACCAGAAAGCGGTCGTCAAACCCCATGCTACTCCAGAACTTCTTTACAATTTTAATTATTAACACTCTGTCCTTCACCAGAGCATATCAAAGCACTTAACAAACATTACTGAAGCCACATAACCGCTCTGACATAGGCAAAAATTGCACACAACTCCTTTTACAGCTGGCTTCAGGTTTTTTGACTATATTTATGTTAGAAGAGTGGTCTCCTGATGATGGGCTAGTGTATGACAGGGGCGATGGAGGGAAGTATCTGGCTCACCACAGGTTCCTGACATAATTTTGGACGAAGCATTTAATCACCTCATGCCACGGTCACTCCTTGTTTAAAGGACAGCAGTGGGTGACAGTTTTCTACTACTGAAGACTGCGAAGACAAATGGAACTGCAGAGCACTTAACACCACCTCGACTTCTCACATCAGGCTCACAAGGTCACAGTCTGGGCAGTCTCCTGGGGACAAATGGACACAGATCACCTTTCCCTGTCCTCAGCACCACTTGCTCACCCCTGCTCCTCTGCATCTTCACAGCTCAGAACAGAACTTCTTAGCTCAAGAAAGCTGCAAGGAAGAACCAGTGACATCAATTCCCTTTCATGACCCAAATCAGTGGCTTACTTTACTTTGCTCAAAGCCCTCACCTCTTTTTTAAGAGTATTTTTAGATTTAACTCTGTATTCTGCAACGTGGCAGGAGCTGACAGACAACACAGGCGTAAAGTAGGTCTTGCCAGGTGTTGCAGGCCACTCTTCAGGTGAAGGAAAGATGTAGAAAAGACAAGTCAGGACAATTGTAGGGCCTGGCCAAAGCTTCAAACGAGGATTTCTGGCTGTGCTTGAAACACAAATACTAGTGGTCAGTTGTGAGACAGATGAGATACTACCTTTACCACGGGAACATATGCAAGAAATACGAAAATCGACCTGCCCGAAGTCAAAAGCAATTTGAATAACTTTGTATCTGCCTCCTCTCAATTCCCTCTACACTAAAGCACTCTGACCTTTAATTAATTTTCTTTCTCCTTTTATATGGTAACTTCCAACTTCAAATTTTTCATGCTGTACTGGTGGGAAGCAGGGATGAAGACACAGCCTGGTATGTATCTTAGCTATGTTCATGGGTGCATATTCATGGATATTCGGGGATGGAGCAAAGGATTGAACCACAGCAGCTAGGTAAACACAGCACTGTCATCAAAATAACTTGCCCTGGATACCAGGCTTACATTTTTATTTTCAAAATGCAAAACAGACTCCTTACCCACTGCTGTAGCATTCACAAAAGATCCCATTTTCCTCAACAAGATACTGTCAGGCACAAACATTCCTTCCTCCAAAGCACCCATTATCCTCCGGGCAAACTAAACCCAACTTCTTCCTACATGCTCGAGCAGCATCTCCAACATCACAGCAGCTCTGAAATATGGAACAAGACTTACAGACACGAGCGTGCCTGTTCTCATGTGAACATGAGGGAAAATGAGGGTCAGTTGAGACGACTTCCATCCAAAGGAAACCCAGAACAGCCCAGCCTCTACCAAACTACAGGATGCTGCTCACACATACCCCAGTGGAGGTACCGTGCATTCCCACCAACAGACATTCTCCATCCTTTATGCAACTTCCTGCTGCCTTCAAGTGATAAGAAACCAAAATACACACTGACCCCTTTCCCATAGGGGACAGCCCGCAGTTATAACCTCAACATCCTCAGCAGGAACAAGGTTATGAGCAGCTTTCCTACGAGTTCCATGTGTGGCAGAAGCATAAGGCTATAATTCTGGGCTTTACTTCATGACACAGGACATACAAGAATTGTGAGCTTCCTCATGCCACTCTTGGGCACAATTCCGCCCTCTCGGCATTCTTGCTTTCCCAGATCTAAAAAGGAAGTTTTTCTTAGGTACAGCAAATAGCTGCCTGGGCAAAGGGAAAAGGAAACATGAAACAGTTCCCCTCTCGTGTGGCTGCTTCACAAAGATCATCATTTTCATTATCTGCTCTCATTCCACACTTACTCTGTAAAAGCCCTGAATTAAAGTCTTAATCATGACTTACAGAAATCCTTGTGGCTGCACATGACAGAAGGAAGACAGTTTTTCCTTCTACAATATCGTTAGAAGTTACGGATTACGACAGTTCCTGGGTAGGAAAGCAGATATCTTCCCCTGTTTATTACAAGCTGATTATTTAAAAAAAAATAAAATCCAGAGCTAACGCTGAACAAATTTTACCTCTATTCAACAGACAAACAACAGAGCAGACATTTGTTAGCTATTGAAAAATATGTTTTGAGTCCTGTTTTAAAAATAGATCCACTTGAAAATGAGAAATATTTGCAAATAAGATGAGGCAGAATGCATTACAGTTCACAAAAGAAAAACTGAACTTGTATATAAAGGAATAAAAATAGGAAGTGACTCACTTTTGGACCAGGTGTGCTGGTGGTGCGTGAACATGGGATCACAGGGAGAATGGATTTTGGTTTGCATTGGTCACGCATGTGAACCATTCTGACCTTACAATCACACTGACAGTTTGGTTTAGTATTTCTCTCTCTGGACACTGAATTATGGTCCCACACATGGTGAAATTTTACCAACCCATTTACAAAGCCAGCACTGAAAAATACATTTTTAAGATCCAAAACTGGAGATTTCTGTCTGATTGTGCACAGCGACAGAGCTTCCTGCTGGACCATGAACACATCAGCTCCTGGATACACATCTTATCATCTGTAAGGGCAAGATAAGACCTCCTTCTGTAGTTGGAGATACCGTGCAGCCAGCTGCAAAGATGAAAAGCATTTTAAGAACCTCAAACAGAAGCTGTAACACACGTATGAAACACCCACCAGCAGAAAATAGAAGCCATCAGGTGAATACCAAAGAGCTGGACCAGACACTTTGGATGGTATTTTCCTGTCAGCCTTCACAACGAGGGGCTGGTGTCCCACGGGCTAGTCCTGACACAGACCTAATGTCCTTATCAATCTCCCAGGAAACTCAAAGGCCACCCTGTAACAACTCCATAGAAGAAAGGACAAGAAGTACCTTAGTTGTGAGCTGCTGTAAAAAGTCTCTGCTGTTCTCACTGCCTTCATGAGAAGCATGAAAAACAGCCACTTGCACAGCTGGCAGCTCAAAACAGCCACAGGGAAAGCAACACGAGTGTGTAAGGTGCCTTCAAAGCCTCTGCACACCACAAGCACCAGAGGTTTTTGTCTGAAGATCTGATAAAACACTTCAGCACGATCTCACCTGACTCCTTCAGCAGCTGCTAACATACCACCTTTACCTCAAGTTTATATTCATGGTAGATTTCTTTTTTCACAGGAAGTTTTACTGACTATAGGATGTTTTTGTTTGCATTTGTGCATCTTTCCTCCTCTGCACTTGCTTTCTCCTTAAAAAAAAAAAAAACCAAAATTGCAGCACACACAGAGCAATAAATAAATTGTATGGGGAGGATACAGAGGCAGCTGAAACTATACCACAGGCAGGGAGATCCCTTTGCATGGCAAACACAACGTGGCTGTGTGGGAGAAGAGAACAAACGCTGCTGCTGCAGCCTGCACCTCAACAGCAGACAGAGCACAAAGCTGCCTGCACAAAGGTGAGCTCCTGGTAACCCATCTCCAACAGCCCTGACCCGCACTGTGCAGCTCCCACTAAAAGTATCCCCAGGTTTTAATTTCCAATTTGTCTTTCCAGCCACGGAATTGCTACAGTCAACAAATTCAAAAAGGTAAATTTTTCTACCTTCAATTAACTGCATTAGTAGTGTTTATAACGACGTGATTGATAAATGCTCTACAGAAGCTGTAATTAATGTATTTTTTCCTTGGAACACACACCGAACCCCTCGGCGCTCAGACACTTAATGAAAAGCAATTTATCAACTTGCTTTGAACAGCTGAATCTGACTCCTTAACGCAGAGAAATAACACACTTTGCTTTAAGCACCACCACTCCGAGAAAGGAACGTGCACCGCGACGTTCCGAATGCCATCAGACACGGCGGGGATTTTGATGGGGGTGACAGCGACCAGAGCGCTCATCTCCCTGGGTATGATTCAGTCTGGCTTAACTGGGATCCTTTCCTCCCGGGATGCAGTCGAGCTGGAGGTTTGTGCAGATGTGCTTGTGCAGGATGGGGGAGCAGGAGCGCCTCTTCAGGACACGGGACAAAGTTCCAAATTCTCCCATGCCTGGCACGCGCGCGCCGGGAAGCAGCAGCTCTGAGTATTTCAGCCTGGACATGTGTTCAGCTGCTCACAAAGCAGACAAAAATAAAGTGCTTACAGAGTGTTTGAATGCTAATTTCTCAAATTGAGCGTTGCTTTGTATAGTTGACATATGCAAAAA